>VFSX01000137.1:70000-302500 GCA_016618255.1 Chlamydomonas sp. UWO 241 | reverse complement strand
GCTGCAGAGCTCCGCTGCGTCGAGTGCAAGGCCTGAGGTTGTAGGACGCCCACAGAGGGCCTCGGCCCAGCGGCCACCAATTGACCGAGACGCATGGCTAGTAGTAGCACTAAACACACTGTTAGTGAGTGCTCAGATGGTGATGTGCTGAAAGAATGGATTATTTTTGCCCACACATCCCCACACGCACAGTCACCATGCCTACCAAACCGTGGGTCCCCATCGCCATTCACCCCCCTATCACTGCGGCATGGATAGTTGTGAAGCAGGTCCATCTGGAAACGTGGCTGCGACGCCCAATGCGGCAGCTGTGGATGCAGCCTCTATGCCTCCGCCCTCCGCTGCTGTGTTTGCCAAGCGAAAGAACCGCGGCAACATGAGGAAGCGGGATGATGAAGAGGGGGGAGGTGCAGGGACGTCGGGGGGCGATCGGGGCGACGACGGGGAGTCAGCAGTGGTGCGGCGAACAAAGGTGGCGCGCCCAGGCGACATGAGCTTCAGCACGAAGATTGCGGGCGCGGTCGAGGACAAGAGCGGCGTCACGTTCGATTCCGCGCGCCTGATCCACGACGGCAAAGACTCAAAGGCGACTGCAATCAACGAGACGGAGACGGAGACAGACAGAGACGCACGGTGCGTACTAGTGCTCTGGAGGGACGCCCGGAAACTGCAGCGCACGCCATGGGCATGCAACGCCCCGTGCGCACGGCGCGCACACATGCAAGCGCCATGCAAACGCCATGCAAACGCCACGCAAACGCCATGCAACACAGGCGCTGCATGTGCGCGGTGCATTAACGCTGGTGCATTGAAGCTGCTTGCAGCTTTGCCCTTCCCGCCCCTCACCCCCTACGCCCCCCACCGCGCACACAACCCGCGCAGCGCGCTGCGAGAGAAAGTGCTCTCGCAAGCGATCGACGGCGTCGTGCCGAGTGACGACGGCACGTACACGGGCATCACTGGGTACAAGGTGTGACCATGCATGCTCAGCCCCAGCACGCGCAGCATGCTCAGCGTCAGCATACCTCCCCAGCATGTTCAACCACAACCTACCCTCCACCAGTTGGGCGTGGGCTTGTGACGTGTTTGGGAGTGGGCCCTGTTGGGTGTCACGTGTGTGTGTGCGTGTGTATGCATGTGTATGTGGGTGTGGGTGTGGGTGTGTGCGTGTGCGCGCTGCCTTCTACTACACACTTCACCCTCCCACATCAACCCTCGAACCTCACCCCGCACCCGCACCCTTGACCGTTCGGGGTTCCGCAATGAGCACAGCGTGGGGTCGGAGAAGGGCTCACCTCCCAGCATACCCTCCACCCCCACACCTCATCCCGCAACCCTCGACCCTCACCCTTCCCTTACCATCACCCCACACCCCTGACCATCACCTCTACAGGACTGCCGGTCGGGGTTCTGAATCCCCGGACTCAACTTCCAACATACCCTCCACCTTCACCCTCACACCTCAACCTGCGCCCCGCACCCGCACCCCTGACCATCACCCCTGTATGACTACCGTTCGGGGTTCCACAACGAGCACAGCGTGGGGTCGGAGAAGGGCGCACCTCCCAACATACCCTCCACCTTCACCCCTCCAACCCTCACCCCTCGACCCTCACCCTTCCCTGACGCTCTCCCAGCACCCCTGACCATCACCTCTACAGGACTATCGGTCGGGGTTCCGAGTCCCCGGACTCACCTCCCAACATACCCTCCACCCTCACACCTCAACCCTCGAACCTCACCCCGCACCTGCACCCCTGACCATCACCCCTGTCTATAGGACTTCCGGTCGGGGTTCTGCAAGGAGCACAGTGTGGGGTCGGAGAAGGCCTCACATCCCAACATACCCTCCACCCCTCCACCCGCACCCCTCAACCCTCACCCGCACCCCACACCCCGCACCGATATAGGACTTCCGGTCAGGGTTCCGCAACGAGCACAGCGTGGGGTCGGAGAAGGGCGCAGGAGCGCACGGGCCGCTGCGGGCGGCGCAGTACGCGCGGGTGTCGACGCGCTTCGACTACCAGCCAGACATCTGCAAGGTGTGTGCTTCCCACTCCTGGGAGTGCGAAGGAACCAGGGTTAGGAGCCAGTAGCCCCACCACACTCCCAACGCCTGAGGCGGCGCCTCAAGCGGTGCCTTCACTTGCGCGGATCAGGCGGCGCCTTAGGCGCCCACCACCGCCTGGGGCGCACTCCGACCGCCTCAGGCGTTATGACCGCCTTCACTTGCTCGTCTCAGACGTTAAGACTTTGGTAGGGTAGCGATACCCAGGGGAAGCCAGTATGCGCGGGTGTCGGCGCGCTTCGACCACCAGCCAGACATCTGCAGGGTGCGTGCGTGGGAGTAGGAAGGAACCAGCCCTGCCACATTCCCAACGCCACAGGCGACGCCTTCACTTGTGCGGATCAGGCGGCGCCTCAAACACGTCGAGACCGCCTGAGGTGCACCCCGGACCTCCTGAGACGTCGCCTCAGGCGCCGCCTTGGGCGCCCACCACCGCCTGGGGCGCACCCCTGACCACCGCAGGCGGTATGACCGCCTTCACTTGCTCGCCTCAGGAGTTGGGATTGCGGTAGGAGAAGCCAGCGATACGCAGGACAAGCCTCTGCGCGCGCGGGTGTCGGCGCGCTTTGACCAGCAGCCGTACATCTGCAAGGCGCGTGCGTGGGAGTCGTGAAAGTAGTATCCCTCCCTTCTTCCCTCCCTCCCTCCCTCCCTCCCTCCCTCCCTCCCGCATGCATACATACACAAATGCAAACACGCACACGTGCACACGTGCACGCGCACACGACCTCTCCCCCACACATGCACACACCTCCCTCCCTCCCTCCCTCCCTCCCGCATGCAAACATACACACATGCAAACACGCACACGCACACACGTGCAAGCGCACACGACCCCTCCCCCACACATGCACACACACAAACACACACACACATGCACACGCACATGCACACATGCACACACACATGCACACACGCACACACACATGCACACACACACACACGCACGCACGCACGCATGTGCCCCCCCCCACCACACCACACACACAGGACTACAAGGAAACAGGATTCTGCTCATACGGCGACTCGTGCAAGTTCATGCACACACACACACACGCACACATGCTCTCACGCGCACACACACACACACACATGCCCCCCCCCCCCCACACACAGGACTACATGGAGACATGATTCTGCTCATACGGCGATTCGTGCAAGTTCATGCACACACACGCACGCACACACATACACGAACAAGCACAGACACGCATGCACACACAGACACTCACACCCTCACACACACACACACACACACACGCACATTCCCCCCCCCCCACACACAGGACTACAAGGAGATATGATTCTGCTCATACGGCGATTCGTGCAAGTTCATGCACACACACGCACGCACACACATACACGAACAAGCACAGACACGCATGCACACACACACCCTCACACACACACACACACACACACATGCCGCCCCCCCCCCCACACACAGGACTACAAGGAGACAGGATTCTGCTCATACGGCGACTCGTGCAAGTTCATGCACACACACGCACGCACACACATACACGTACAAGCACAGACACGCATGCACACACACACACTCACACCCTCACACACACACACACACACACATGCCCCTCCCCCCCCCCACACAGGACTACAAGGAGACAGGATTCTGCTCATACGGCGACTCGTGCAAGTTCATGCACGACCGCGGGGACTACAAGTCTGGGTGGGAGATTGAGCGAGACTGGCAGGAGGAGCAAAAGGTGGGCAGTGAGTTCCTTTTCATAACTTTAATTAATTGTTCCACAGCCGGATTTTGCTTTGACCGCGTTGACCGTTGACCTCCCGTTGACCGTTTGTCCTCATGCATCAGTCACTTGAAAGCTCTTGACGAGCTCTGTCTGGCGGGCTTGTCAGACTACTAATCCACCAAATGGGTCGAGCTGTGTTCAAGGTCAAAGTACAGCCGGAACACAGCCAAATGGCTGTGGACAGCCGAAAAGGAAATCACTGAAGGTGGGTGAGTGGCACTGAGTGCGCTAGGTACGCTTTTCTGCCTGCCTACAGGGCAGTGGTTCTAAGGATCTTCCGTTCCGTTAAGGATCTTGGAAAATTGATGACTCGACCCGGGCCTCACGCTCATTTCGCCAAATTGCCGATTTCACACTTTTGGGGTGGGACTTCTCGCAATCTCGACCCGACGCGCCTGCCCGAAACGGCCAATCTCATCCCGAAAGTGCACTCTGTGGGGGTGCGGGTTGACTAACGGAAACACTGCTCCAGGGCTCTTGAGGTAGGAGACTTTGTCGGATGAGGCCGTCCAGCTGGGCGCGTGTGTGTGCGGGCGTGCGTGTGTGAGTGCCAGGGGTTTCCTTCCCGATCGGGAAGTGAAAACAAACGTTTCCGAAGGGCGCGCCTGCAATAGGTTTAGGGAGGGTGCGTGCGGGGGAACGTCTGGAATCGCCAATTTTTTGCACTTGTTGCGCTATTCTTCGGGCTGCAGCCCGAAACAAAACCGGGAAACCCTCTTCGAGAAAACCGACAGGATGGCTGACCCCAAGGAAACCCTACCAGAGTGTGCTAGGTGCGCTTTTATGTCTGCCTCCAGGGCCTTGCTCTTGAGTTAAGAGACTTTATCGGATGAGGCCGTCGAGCTGCGTGCGTGTGTGTGCGGGCGTGCGTGTGTGAGTGCCAGGGGTTTCCGTCCCGATCGGGCAGCGAAAAGAAACGTGTCTGGAGGGCGCGCCCCCGATGGGTTTAGGGAGGGCGCGTGCGGGGGATACGACGTGTGGAGGCGATTCTCCCGGGGGAAAGTGTGGGATCGTTAATTTTCGCACGTTTCGGCGCTTTTCTTCAGGCTGCAGCCTCGACGCCCTACGAAACCGGGAAAGCCTCTTCGGGAAAATCGACAGGATGGCTGACCCCAAGGAAACCCCTGGTGAGTGCGCCAGGTGCACTTTTATGTAGGCCTCCAGAGCCTTGCTCTTGAGGTAGGAGACTTTGCCTTTGGTTAGCAAGAGGAGCTGCAAAGCGGCTTCATTTGCAGCAAAGCTTGTTGACAAAAAAAAGGGGGGGGGGGGGGGCTGGTGGGCAGGGGAGCGACTGTGGGAGGGGCCAAATACACACACACACACACAGGTCTTCCTTGACATTGCCATCCATGAATAGTACCTGGGGCGTGTGGAGATCGTGCTCTTTACACACACGCACACACACACACACACACACACACACACACAGAAACAAAGACACACACAGAGCCAAAGCACCGCATCACCCGGTCACCGCTTGGATGCGGATGACCCTGGACTCCCCCCCCCCCCAAGATGCATGGGGGGCATGGCTAGGAGGGGGATGCATGTCTTGCCCCCCCCCTCGCCCTCCCCCACCCCTCCCCTTTGCATGATGTTGCTGACTGGCGCCGTTGGACGAGAAGATGGAGAGTTTTGGAAAAGGCGACGACCCAGACACTCCACCCTCGCGGGAAACAAGACATGAACACGCCACCCACCCCCCCGCCTTTGGTTGGGGGGTCGGTGACCAAGGAGAAGCTTAGCTTCTCCTTGGCCTCCTGTCAACAGGCCATTATTCAGTTAAAGTAACTCCCCGTATGAGCACTAACTAAAGTAACATAAACCAAGCCCCAAACCCTGTCCAAACCCCGACCTCCCGCACAGGTGCTGCTGGAGGCGAAGATGAAAAGCTTTGGGAAAAGCGGCGGCGAAGACGACGAGGACGGGGAGGGCAAAGGCGGCAGCGAATCCGAGGACGACGGCCTGCCGTTTGCGTGCATCACGTGCCGCAAGCCGTGGGGGGAGGGGCAAGAGGATGCCAAGAGCCCGGTCGTGACGCGCTGCCGGCACTACTTCTGTGAAGCGTGCGCGCTGAAGACGAACGCCACAAAGGGCGGGAAGTGCGACGCGTGTGGCAAGCCGACGGCGGGCATCTTCAACGTCGCAAACGAAGTGGTGCGGAAGATGAAGCGCAAGGCGGCCAAGGCGCAGGCAGGAGGCGGCATGTAGGAGCAGTGGTTGCGCGCGAAGTTGTAGGGCTCGCTTGTGTTCATTGGCTTGGATCGGATTCTCCTGGTGCTCTCCCTCCCTTGCCCCACTCTTCCTGCTGCACGCTCTCTGCAGCGTGTGTGTACAGCCTCACCGAGTCGGCTGATGGCGCAGCATGTAGGCGTAAGAGTGGCGGTGGAGGGTTTGCGTGCGTGTCGTGTTGGTAACTTGAAGTCTCCTGATGCTGTCCCTACTTTGCCCCACTCTTCCTGCTGCTCCCAGCGCAGTAGGTGTGTGTTGAAACAGGGTCATGTACGACGATGTACAACAGTGTGGACAGTGTGCTGATGTGGCTTGTTTCCCCACTACCCGCGCACAATCCCCAGTAGTAGTATCCAAAGCGCCGTGCATGGGCGCCAATCAATATCATCGCATCTGTGTGCGACCACGCGTGGCAGGCCGGGCCAATGGCAGCACGGAGACGACCCACGGCTAAGTTGCCCACCGTCAAGCCACCGCCAACGCCGGGCAGGTGAGAGACTTCAGGCTCTTGTTTCCCGATCGGCTTGCTTTCGGCTGGGGGCGGTGATGCCGCCTTAGGCCGCACCACCACGGCACTGTGTGCTGTGCATGTGCATCAGCGCCGCATGCATGTGTGTTGTGGCCCATCATACACACCACTGCACGCGTGCTTGCACGCGTGCTGGCCCATCACGCACACCACTCAGTGACTGCATGCGTGTGCGCTCCGCATGCATGCGTGTTGGCCCATCATACACACCACTGCATGCGTGCTGGCCCATCGCGTACGCCACTGCACGCGTGCTGCATGTGTGTGCGCGCCGCATGCATGAGTGTTGGCCAATCGCGCACACCACCGCATGCGTGTGCGCGCCGCATGCATGCGTGTTGGCCCATCGCGTACGCGATGGGCCAACTATGCTGTTTGTGACCTATCGCGTTTTCCAACAATGATGCGGCGACTACCATGCCTCGTGTCACACAGTGCAATATCCATCATCCATCGTCATCACCATGTGCGCGCGAAAGTCATCATCGGATGACTGAGCCCATTGCTCACAACACCGCGCTGCTGCTGTTGCTGCTGCTATTCATGATCTCATGTTCCCACCCCATACTCGCAGCCCATGGCGATGATGACAGATGCGCAAGGCGAGACCGCCCTGATGGCATTCGCCTCGATGGGCAACGTGGACGGCATGCGTGTGTTGCTCGCGCACACGACATATCCGGCGCTCGTGATGATGCATAAGGACTCCGTTGGGCGCACCGCGCTCATGCTGGCTGCTATGAACGGCCATGTGGAGGCCATGCGGCTGCTGCTCGAACACCCATCTGCCGACCCAGCGGCCATGATGGTGCTCGCAACCAGCAATGGTGGTACCGCCCTCATGGCGGCTGCTCAGAACGGCCATGCGGACGCGATGTCTCTGCTGCTCGACCACCCATCTGCCGACGCACCAGCCATGCTGATGCTCGCAACCAGCGATGGTGGTACCGCCCTCATGCTGGCTGCCGACGAGGGCCACACAGACGCGATGCGCGTGCTGCTCGACCACCCGTCTGCCGACGCTGCCGCCATGATGACGCTCGCAGCCAAAATAGGGGCTACCGCCCTCATGCTGGCTGCCGTGAAGGGCCGTGCGGACGCGATGCGCCTGCTGCTCGGCCACCCGTCTGCCAACGCAGCAGCCATGATGATGCACGCAGACAGCAAAGGTGCTACCACCCTCATGCTGGCTGCCGTGAAGGGCCGTGCGGACGCGATGCGCCTGCTGCTCGACCACCCGTCTGCCGACACTGCAGCCATGATGGCGGTCCGCACGCCAACAGGCTGTTCTGCGCTCACGGCTGCTGCCCAGTTTGCCGCTGGTTCGTCTGCCATGCACTCCTGCGCACCCCTGCTGCTCTTGCTGCGCCGCGTCGCCGAGGTGCCGCAGCCAAGCGACGATGCCCAGCAGGCACACATGACCAAGGTGATGGAGGCGCTGTGCAAGGGCCCAGGATCGACCGAGCTGCTCAACGACAGCCAGCCAGACGACGCCCGTGACGAGTGCATCCGCCTGCTGCTAGCGCTGGGTGCCAACACCAGCCGCTCTGTTCTGTCGCTCATCATCCGCGAGCACGCACAGCTGGCGCGCATGCCGCACCTCATCAACGAGGCCATAGTCGGCATGGCGGTTTCGCGGAAGAGGCCGCGTGACGACGCGTGAGCCTGGGCTGCACCCACTCAGCCCGGGCGCGTGTGGCAGCCGCTGCCTGATGTATGTAGATCACAAGCGGCTGAGACCCGTACCAGTGTTTCCGTTAGCCACCCCGCACCCTGCAAAGGTGCATTTGTGGGGTGACATTGGCCGCTTTGGGTCGGGGCTGCGGGGTGAGATTGCACGGATTTCGACCTGAAATGAAATTAACCAGTTTGAAAATAGACTTCAACACACATTCAACACAGTTCTTGCCACAATGAATTGTCTCCGGCCCGGTTTGATTGAGGGAGTGAACGTGAGACCCGGGGTACCCCGGTGAGCTGTCATTCGTTCAAGATCCGCAGCGGAACCACTGCCCCGCATCTAGTTTGACACAACCCAGCCCATTTATAACCCTTTATTATCACATCCTGACACGCCACACAAGTGACAGATGAGTTTACAATCCACTGCCGGCGGGTCACAAGTGTAGTAGTGCATACAGGCAGCGCCTGGCGCCTCCCAGATCTGGGAGTCTAGACTCCTACATGTTCAATGCACGTGTTCAATGCACACATGCCTGTAGTGGCAGTGTTCCGCTTGCTTGTCATCGTGGATGTTACAGAAAAGCCTCGCCACACACGCCAGATCCATGCTTATTCTTCTTTGGGACAGCAGGGCGGGATATGCCTGACGGAGAGGAGGTGGTGGGGGGGGGGGGGTATTCCAAATCGGGGACCCCTGCAGAAGGGAGGTCAGCACGGTCGCCGAGCACGGCCACACGCGCTACGTCGCAGCTCCAGGTGCGTGGAGACGTTGAAGCTGCCCAGCCCGTGCCAAATCACGCACTCGCACCCCACCAGTGTAGGTGGCCACCCATGGGTGCGTGGGCTGCATTGTGGGACGTCTCGAGCCACAGCAATGACACCCGCAGCCGAACCCACCCCACCCCTGCGCCGTGCAGCCGAACCCACCCCACCCATGCGCCGTGCGGGCGCGGGGGGGGGCAGCTGCAAGCGCAGTCTCACCCATTCTGCCCCGCGGTGGCATCAGAGATGTAGGCTGAGACGGAGGAGCAGCAGGGGCGGAGCGGCGGGATTGTCGCCCTGGACGGCCCGTTTACGAACTTATTGTCTGCGTCCCACACCAGCAGCTCCGCAGCCGTGTCCGCCAGCAGCACCGGCGCAGGTTCGGTTGCGCCCATCTCAGCGCTTGCCGCCGTGTGCCTGGTGTTTTGCAGGCAAGCCGGACGATTTGCTGCTGTGCTGTCAGCAGCCACCAGCAGCACCATCCGAGTTCCCAACCACAACAGCAGAGAGGGGCAGGACGACTCTTGGCGCGCTGCCAGCAACCTGCTGCCAGAGGTGCCCTAAACGACGGCTGCAGGTCTTTGTCGTGTGCCAACCTTCTGTCACGTTTTAAGGGCTGACGTAGCAGTGCGCGAAATAAGGGAAACTCCCCCGCCACTCGGCTGGGCCCAGCGGAGAGTTCCGTGACAGATACACAGACCACGCGGCTACATGCGGCCATACTTGAGCCCTACACGCCGAATAACGCGTCCTGAAGCAAAGAATGAAAAGCCTCGCGCTTAAAGGAATCGCAGCTGGTAAAACAGGTCCAACACAACACAGGGAGTTGATGGCCCAGCAGCCCTTTAGCTAGTGGTAGGCGGTCTGCCCCCTGCAATCCAATCCGACGCATGAAGTTGGCACGGCGGGGCCTGTCTGACCGTACCTGCAGGTCAGTAAATACTACAACTTTGAGGAGCGGGGCCGGGGGGGGGGAGGGGGGGTTATTCTGGGTTTGGAGACCTCGATTTGGACCTCGGTTTGGAGATCTCGACCCACGAATTGATGGGTCCCCTACAAAACTTGAGGGCATTACTCCTTTTCCACTACTAGGTGTGGCTGGCCGACAGAGCCCGCGCCCACGCCTACACCCTCTTCTGCGCCAATGCCCCCTATCCGCTCATGGCGCGCCGACCGCGCACGCTCTGCATCGCCGCTGCTGCTGCTGCCTCTCCGCCGCCTGAGCCCATCGCTGGTACCAGTACCGCTGCTGCCACTGCCGCTGGGGCGTGGCGCGTCGGCGGCGCTCGCGCTTGCTGGCGTGCTGCCTGGCACATCAGATGCCGTGCTTGCGATGCCTGGCGCGCCCCGGGCACTAGCTGTGCCGCCCGGTGCGTCCGAGGCGTCGGTGGATGTGCCGCCCGCGCTGGTGCGTGCGGTGCCTGACACGCCAGGCGCGCCTGCGCTTGCCCTGGCGCGCCTGCCAGCTGCGCCTGCATCGGTGCCTAGGATGGCTGATACGCCCCAGGGTGGGCACTCCACACCCGGCGTGCCTTCTGCGCTGGTGCCTGCCGCACACGCAGACGCACCCGCTGCGTCGCCTGACGCCCCCGCCTCTGGCTTCCCAGACTCTCCCGGCCCCGGCTCGCCGCCCCCGCCCGGCTCCGCATGCGGCCCATTCGCTGCACCCGCTGACGCTGCCTCAAATGGGCTCGCCTGAGGAGCTGCGCCGTAGTCCACCGTGGGCAGGGGCGCGGACACAACGTCGCGGCTCGCGATGACGGCGTCCGTAAGCGCCACGCGCCGCTGCTCCCTCTCCTTGCCGTCGTCCTCCGTATCGACACCCTCCCCGCTGTCCCGGTCCATGCGTCCCGCGTCGCTGCTGCTGCAGCTCGATCCGCGCTTAATGAGCCGGCCCCAGCGGGCGGCGCTGTCGACGTCCTTCGTGTGCACGTACTGGCCCTCGAACTGCAGAGAGCGCGTGTGTGTATGTGTGTTTGCGAGTGCGCGCGTGCGTGCATGTGCGTGCGCGTGCTGGTACGTGCTTCATGCAAGCTTGTAATCGTGCGTGCGTGTGTGTATGTGTCAGTCTGTCAGTGCTTCCGTTAGCCGACCGCTCCTCACCTGCTCCTCCATCGCCGGTGCGAACTCGCGCCTAATCAGGAAGCCCTTGATGACGGACTTCACGTAGAGCGCGGCGTAATAGTCGGAGAGCATGTACTTTGGCGCCACCTCGTCGTTGGGAAGCCGCTGGACGAGCTTCCCGTGCACCTCGAGCTCCTCGTCCACCGGGAGCTCCACGCCCGCGACGCGGCCACTGAGCGCGTGCAGAGTCTCCAGCAGGTTCACCTGCATGCGCTGTGTTCGGGGGTTGGATAGGAGCCACGTGTGCGTGATTGGGGATTGGGTGAGTTGGGGTTGAGGGGTTGGGTGTGCGTCAGAGGTCGGCCGCTGAGCGCGTGCCAGAGTCTCCAGCAGGTTCACCATGTGGCGGATTGGCAAGGGAAGGAATAACGCTGTGTCGGGTGGATACGACAGGCGGGTCCGTGCATGGGCCATGCATGAAGGCATGGTGGGGAGGCGCTGTGAGTTTGTGGGGGCTTAGTAACGCGCAACCCTCGACCTTCAACCTAAGCAACCCAAAGTGATTAAACAAATGAGTAGTAGTAGCCGACAGTAACCGGGAAGCCGGTAGGCACCTTATCGCCCCGCCGAATCGGGATGTCGATCGCCATTACGATCGCCTGGATGCGCATGTTGACGTTGCCGAGGCCCTTGATGCCGAGCGGCGGCTCGAGCTGACACAGCAGGTGTGTGATGCAGCGCCCGTCGATGAACCCGGTGCCCTGCATTCGTGTATCAACATCAAAATCAGCAGCAGCATCAGTGGCAGCGGCGACAGCATCAGCAGCATTATCAGCGACAGCACAAAGCGTGCAGCATGTGCGTATTATGGCTGGGCATAACAGGTGTGTGATGCAGCGCCCATTGATGAACCCAGTGCCATGAATTCGTATGCCAACAGCAGTATCAGCAGCAGCGGCAGCGGCAGCGGCGACAGCATCAGCAGCATGTCAGCAGCAGCGGAAAGAGTGCAACATGTGCGTATTATGGATGGGTATAACAGGTCTGTGATGCAGCGCCCGTCGATGAAACCGGTGCCCTGCATTCGTATACCAACAGCAGTATCAGCAGCATCAGCGGCAGCGGCGACAGCATCAGCCGCATTATCAGCGACAGCGGAAAGCGTGCAGCATGTGCGTATTGTGGGTGGGCATAACAGGTGTGCACTGCAGCGCCCGTTGATGAAGCCACAATGGTGTGTGTTGCTGTGATCAATGGGTGTAAAAGAGAGGGAGAGAGGGACAGAATGGTGCCCTGCGCAGCATCAGTAGCTCATCAGAGCACACCAGAGGCTATCAGAGCACATTGGAGGCCATACCAGAGCACATGGAGGCTATACCAGAGCTCATAGCACACCAGAGGCCATGTCAGAGCTCTTAGCAAACCAGAGGCCATCAGAGCACAAAGGGAGAGCAAGAGAGAAAGGGAGAAAGAGAGAAGTATACCAACCTTTGGGTCCAACACCTCCCACGTGGCCAGGAAGTCCTCGATGTGGTTATGGCTCACGCGCATGTTCTCCTTCTTGCTCTGCATCTCGCAGTTCTCTAGGATGATCGCAATCACAAACTGCACCAACAGATACACCATGATCATCATGTACCTAGGTGTGTGTGTGTGTGTGCTGGTGTGTGTGTGCTGGTGTGTGTGTGTGCTGGTGTGTGTGTTGGTGTGTGTGTGTTGGTGTGTGTGTGTGTTGGTTGGTGTGTGTGTGTCGGTGTGTGTGTGTGTGTGGGTGCGTGTGCGTGGGTGTGTGTGTGGGTGTGTGGGTGGTACATGCGAGTGTGTGGGTGTTGGTGATTCATGACAGAGTGCGTGTGTGTGTGTGTGTGTTGATGACCAGAAACGGCTGATCTAGGTCTGCCGTTCAGAAGTATGTTACGATCTCTGTGTGTGTGTGTGTGTGTGTGTGTGTGTGTGCGGTGGTGGGTGGGAGGGTGGTACGCAAGAAAGAGAGAGAGAGTGCGTTTGTGCGAGTGAGAGGAAGAGGGCGAATGATCTCAGTCCCTTCAATCAGCGTACAACAAAGCGTAGTAAGTTTCAGTGCCTAAAAGGCAGCCCCTCCCCCCGCACAGTGGCAATTGATCCCCTCAAAATGATGAGTGGTCACCCGCTATCGACAGACGCCCTCATGCTAACATCTGGAACGATCTCGACGTTATCTATTTAACGATATAGTGCGTGTGTGTGTGTGTGTGTGTGTGCATGCATGCGCGGATTGGCTGGGCTGACAGAGTTACCAGAGACTTACGAGCAGAAGTAGAGTGCAGCGACAAACGGGCTTGGGGAGCACCGGTTGAGTGTGGAGCCCTCCGGAAGTGTGGAAAGTGTGGCGGTGCCGCTGGAGTCAAAGTAGGTGCCAGCCCACACTAGTGTGCCGGTGGTGGTGGTGACGGTTGCGGTGACCTGCGTGTGTGTTGGTGTGTGCGTGCATGTCGGTGCATGGTCGATTTTACAGTCCGTCGGACACCTTTGATGGCGCATTATACCCATGGTGTTGTGCATTGTCATGTGCGTACCACCTAAGCTCTTCGCCAGGGGCTCCCGCCCTGGCGCCGCTCGATGGCGGACAACCGGGACAACTGCGCTTGGTACTGGGCGGCTGAAAATCTGGAAATTTACCCTGAGCGGCTGTGACGCACAGCGCTACTGATGAACTGTCCTGATGGGGCGAGGCTATGTGGCAGATGGGGCAGCGGTACGATGGAGAGCACGATGCACGATGGCGAGAATTGCGGCGAGCATGCACCCCCTCTCACAACGATCGGAACTCAACCAGATTGCGGCTCCTTATGGTTTACTGTGCCTGGATGGAAGAGAGAGACGGATGGCGAGAAATTGAGAAACATGGGAAGCGAGGCACATGCGGCTAGGCTTTGTGAGGAGGTTGCGGCGCAGGGGTTCCCTGCCCCAAGGCGCAGATTATTAGATGGCGACGCGATCGATGCACCAGCCGTGCGGCATGGGGCGAGGCGAGGCCCCACCAGCGGGCGGGCACCATAATGGAGATGGCGGCTAAGAACGGGGAATGCGGCTACCGGGATGAGGCTACGGGTTATGCATGCCAGGGGACGGCGGACAAGGCTAGTGCGTCACGGCGCATGGATAAAGAACGGGGAATGAGGCTACGGGAGCTGGCGGGCGCGGCGCGCGCATGGCGCGCGCGGCGCATGGGGGTTGCATGGCGGCGCTCTGCGCGTGCATGCATGGAGGAGATTGCTGGCGGGCATGGAGGAGATTGCTCGCGGGCGTGGAGGAGATTGCAGGCGGCAGCATGGAAGCGGATGGCGAGAAATTGAGAAACATGGGAAGCGAGGCACATGCGGCTAGGCTTTGTGAGGAGGTTGTGGCGCAGGGGTTCCCTGCCCCAAGGCGCAGATTATAGATGGCGCAGCAATCAATACACTAGCCGTGCGGCATGGGGCGAGGCGAGGCCCCACCAGCGGGCGGGCACCATAATGGAGATGGCGGTTAACAACGGGGAATGAGGCTACAGGGAGAGGATACGGGTTACAGATGCCAAAGGGGACGGCGGAACAAGGATCAGCCATAGGTGTCACGGGGAATGGCTAAAGAACGGGAATGAGGCGGGTGGTACGGGTGCTGGCGCGCATGGAGCGCGGCGCGGCGCATGGAGATCGCATGGCGGCGCCCATGCATGGACGAGATTGCTGGCGGGCATACAGGAGATTGCTGGCGGGCATGGAGGAGATTGCTTGCGGGCATACAGGAGATTGCTGGCGGGCGTGGAGGAGATTGCTGGCGGGCATGGAGGAGATTGCTGGAGCCAATGGCGGCGGCGGGACTAGTAGTAGAACACAGGCGCACACCAACAATGCGTTGCTGTCACTACCTGGGTGGTATAGGGTGGATCTGGGGGCCCAGTGTCCTGTCTAGGTCCAGTGCGTGCGCGCGTGTGGGGGTTTACCCTCACCCCTACCAGGTAGCCAGCCAGTTTCCCACTGAAACTGAGTTTAAGGTGTCGGGCGCTAGCGCCGACACCGGTCTTATACATCATTACTGGTGTCACACAGACTGTAAGATCCATCATCATCACCCATGCGTGTGTTTGCATGTGAACGTGTGAGTGTGTGTGTGTGTTGTGTGCGCGTAACGTCGCACACATCACCACGTGCGTTTGTTTTAATGTCAGTGTGTGTGCGTGCGGACATCAGTGTCCCCTGGGAAGGATTTTAGTAGTTATTTATTTCCCGGCTCCAGCAACTTTGTCCGCTCATACCAGGCGCAAACCATAGCGGGCGTTCACGCAACGCGTGCCGTTGTGCTGCTCTTGGCGATACCTTTCCAGCGCATCCCTCCACGCCCTCTCCCACAGAGCGTGGTGTGGTTTTCTGAGAAATGGGAAATCCGGCCCGGAGCGGTATACGGCTCACAGGGGAATCACTGGCGGATTTGCCAAGCCACATGCGCAACGCATGCAGTGTGTTCTGCGTTGCGTGCATACCTCGATGCAGTCGTCGACCTGTGCGTCGTGGACATAGAGCACCAGGGCCAGGCACATGTGTGGGGCGCATGTACACCCGCATGCGCACATGCGCAACGCATGCGCCGTGTTCTGCGTTGCATGCATACCGTGGTACCGCTTTGCCTTGCCGCCACTTTTATAAAGTGGGTGGTTGTTTAGAATTAGGTGCCTTGCCGCGGGATTTTCTTTGGAAGATTTTACGGTTTGACGTCACTTTTGGCGTTGTTTTGACTTTTTTGGCATCATTTTTAAGAAATCGACCTTGCCGGCACGACCTCGGAATTATTTAATTGGCAAGGCAAAGCGGTACTATGGTACCTTGATGCGTTGCTCTTGTTCTAGCGCATACATCTAATTAAACAGAGTAGTACAAATCCCCGGCCTTATGCGGGGGTCTAAGCAAGCTCCAAAACAAGAGACCTAGGTCTCTTGTTTTGGATACCACCGGCTTGACTGTGTTACCACAGGGACCTGGGGGATGCGCCAGCCCCTGCGTGCATACCTCGATGCAGACGACTTTTTCGGCAACATTCTTTAGAAATCGACCTTGCTGGCACGACCTCGGAATCATTTCATCGGCAAGGCAAAGCGGCACTACGGTACCTTCACGTTGGCAGGCAGCCGGCTGGTGCCTACCGCCCCTTACAAGTAATTGTTAGGGCCAGAACTGGACTTAGGTCTAGGCAGTGGTACTAGGACTAGAGGTAGTCTTTGCTGGAAAGCCGATGTTACTGTAACTGTAACTGTACGGTACCTCGATGCAGTCGGATTTTGCTTTGACCTTGTTGGCCGTTGACCTCCTGTTGACTGTTTGTCCTCATATATAGGCCACTTGAAAGCTCTTGACGAGCTCTATCTGGCGGGCTTGTCAGACTCACAATCCACTGAATGGCTTGAGCTGTGTTCAAGGTCAAAGTACAGCCCAAATACAGCCAAATGACTGTGGACAGCCGAAAAGGAAATCACTGGCCGTGTTATGCGTTGCGTGCATACCTCGATGCAGTCGTCGAGCGTCATGCAGTCGTACATCATGCCGTTCCAGTTCTCGCCTGTAACTGTAACTGTAACTGTAACTGCAACTGCAACTGTAACTGTACGGTACCTCGATGCAGTCGTCGAGCGTCATGCAGTCGTACATCACGCCGTTCCAGTTCTCGCCTGTAACTGTAACTGTAACTGTAACTGTAACTGCAACTGTAACTGTACGGTACCTCGATGCAGTCGTTGAGCGTCATGCAGTCGTACATCACGCCGTTCCAGTTCTCGCCGACGATCATTCGGAAGAGCAGCAGCATGGCGGTTGGGAACGACTGGAAGTTGGCGTTGTAGTCGAGGTTGGACTGGAGCTTGATGGCGCCCAGGAGGTTCATGCCGATGATGGACTGTGGTGGGGGATTGTGGTGGGGGATTGTGAGGGCGGGGGGGAGGTTGATGGTGGGGGTGAGGGTGGTTGGTCGGACTGGATCTTGATGGCGCCCAGGAGGTTCATGCCGATGATGGGCTGTGTGGAGGGGTGGGGGGTGAGGGGTGAGGGTTCTCACCTACGATCACTCAGAAGAGCAACAACATGGCGGTTGGGAAGGTTGGATTGGAGGTTGATAGCACCATGAAGCTTCATGCTGAAGATGGACTGTGTGGCGGGGGATCGTGGTGGGGGATTGTGTGTGTGGGGGGAGGTTGATCATCCTCGGGGTCGCTCGTCTGCCGGTGACTGGCGTTGGAAGGTCTTCAGGCAGCCTCCATGACAACTCTGTCGTCCATGCACCCCTGGAGGGTGGGACCTGGCCATGCATGAGGCATGGGGCGCCGGCTGAGCCCCATGCAAACGAGAGCTGGACAGCCATGCACTGCCAGGCGGGGACCGTTCCAGTCAGCGCCAGTCGGCTCTGCCGGCTTGACTGGCCACAAGGCCACTACTGTGACCCTGAGGAAGGTCCTCTCCTATATGCTCCTTGCCAGACATGTCTCTCAGAGACCGCTGTTTGGGGTAGTCTAGCCGGCGGGAGCGGTAGTCTATCGGCCGGGAGCCGGCGGTACTCTAGTACTTAAGTGTGCTGGAGTATCGGCGGGTGTCTCTAGTAGAAGAGTAGCCTGCTTAGCTGGAAACCCCGGGTTACTGTTACTGGGGAGGTTGAAGCTTGATGGTGGGGGTGGGGGTGGGGGGTCAGATTGGAGCTTGATGGTGCCCAGGAGGTTCATGCCGATGGTCGACAGTGTGTGGGGGAGGGTGAGGGTTAAGGGTGAGGGTTCTCGCCCACGATCACTCCGACGAGAAAGAGCATGGCGGCTGGGGATGTTGGACTGGAGCTTGCTGGCGCCAAGAAGGTTCATGCCGATGATGGGCTGTGTGGAGGGGTGAGGGTGGCGGCTGAGGGTCCTCGCCGACGATCACTCGGAAGAGCAACAGCATGGCGGTTGGGAAGGTTGGATTGGAGGTTGAAGGCACCATGAAGCTTCATGCTGAAGATGGACTGTGTGGCGGGGGATCGTGGTGGGGGATTTTGTGTGTGTGGGGAGGTTGAAGCTTGATGGTGGGGGTGGGGGTGGGGGGTCAGATTGGAGCTTGATGGTGCCCAGGAGGTTCATGCCGATGGTGGACGGTGTGTGGGGGAGGGTGAGGGTTAAGGGTGAGGGTTCTCGCCCACAATCACTCGGAAGAGCAACAGTATGTCGGCTGGGAAAGTTGGATTGGAGCTTGACAGCATTCCTGCCAAAAACAGAGTGTGCGGATGGAAGGAGGGTCAGGGCGAGGGAGCGCGGCTTTGCGGGCTCTCCTAGTAGAGCCCCCCCCCCTAGACATGTAGTGTAGGCCTTCCTTCACGCCCCGGGGTCCTCGGGGCGCATACATGTAACACATGTAAAACTGAAGGGCGAAGGTGAGGGGTTGCTCACAGAGTTGGGTGCATCGTTCCCGAGTGGGTGATCTCTATGTATGCATTGGACCCCCACACAACCAAGCAGCCCACGTGGCGTGTGGCCTGCCTTGCAACTCCGACACACCCACCCCACACCCTGCAGATGAGCATGAAGAGCAGCAGCACGGCGGCGACGTTGAGGAACGCGGGCAGCGACCACAGCAGCGTCATCATGATCATGCGCAGAGAGTTCTCCCCCACACGCACACACACACACACACACCACCCTGACAGCACCCACGCAGATGAACATGAACAGCAGCAGCACGGCGGCGACGTTGAGGAACGCGGGTAGCGACCAGAGCAGCGTCATCATGAGCATGCGCAGAGAGGTATCTCTCCCACACACACACCCTAAACCAGTTACAATTACATCGGCTTTCCAGCAAAGACTACCTCTAGTCCTAGTACCACCGCCTAGACCCAAGTCCAGTTCTGGCCCTAACAATTACTTGTGAGGGGCGGTACCCACCAGCCGGCTGCCTGCCAACGTGTAGTCCCAGAGCAAAAAGGAGAGCTATTGTGCGACGCCTCCAAAATAGGTCCTAACTGCTTCTAGGGGATAGGGGGTCAAGTGGCGCTTGCCAATCTACTTGACCGCCGTGGTGGAGGGGCCGGCGCCTGAGGGGCAGCCGGACCGTACACCACGGCTCTCCACCCGACCCTATCCTGAGCACGCTCAAACGCCGTGTCCGAAAAAGTCTTCCAATCAGAACGAGTGCCACTAGTTTCGCCTAGCTGCTGAATCAGTAGCTTAAGAAAATAGTGTCGGGAGGAGGCTGGAGGCCGGCCTTGCTGCCGAGCCACATCCATTGTGCAGTCAAAAGTCGTACGAGGAAGACGAGAAGCCGGCATGCGCATCACATGGCCTAGCCACTGCATTGATCGTTTTGCCACAAGGCTCTCAATTGGCTCAGTGTCGCACGCCTGCCGAATATAAGTTAATCTGTGCCATTCGACCAGGCGCACACCCAGAATGCGACGAAGGCAGTTAGAGTGGGCAACCTCCAATCGAGTCAGTTGTGTTTTAGTAGGGGCCCATGTTTCGCAGCCGTACAGAAAGTGGGGCAGCACGAAAGTGTTGTAAACCCGCATCTTAGACTGCACTTGCATCTTCTTGCTGGCCCAAATCTTATCAAAAGACGCAAACACGCCCAGCGCGCGACCGACACGCACACCGATCTCCTTTTCCACACCACCACTCTGGGTTATCCAACTCCCTAGATACTTAAATGCAGAGACGGTCTTCACTTCACCACCAGTCAGCGCAAACGTGGGCAGATCCGCGTCAAAATCTGCTGGCAAAATCATCACTTCTGTCTTGGCGGCGTTGATTTGCATGCCAAAGCTAGAGGACACTTTGTCAAGGATTTTCAGCATAAGCGCCAACTGAGCTGGGTCATGCGAGAACAAACATAAATCGTCGGCATACATCAGCATTACTATGCGCTCAACCGACGACGACAACACAGAGCCGCCGGCTCGGGTCACGACTGACACGCCAGCCCCCTCTGGCATCATGTCTAGCGCATCATGTCTAGCGCATCATGTCTAGCGATAAGCTCTTCGCCAGGGGCTCCCGCCCTGGCGCCGCTCGATGGCGGACAACCGGGACAACTGCGCTTGGTACTGGGCGGCTGAAAATCTGGAAATTTACCCTGCGCGGCTGTGACGCACAGCGCTACTGATGAACTGGTCCTGATGGGGCGAGGCTATGTGGCAGATGGGGCAGCGGTACGATGGAGAGCACGATGCACGATGGCGAGAATTGCGGCGAGCATGCACCCCCTCTCACAACGATCGGAACTCAAGCAGATTGCGGCTCCTAATGGTTTACTGTGCCTGGATGGAAGAGAGAGACGGATGGCGAGAAATTGAGAAACATGGGAAGCGAGGCACATGCGGCTAGGCTTTGTGAGGAGGTTGCGGCGCAGGGGTTCCCTGCCCCAAGGCGCAGATTATTAGATGGCGACGCGATCGATGCACCAGCCGTGCGGCATGGGGCGAGGCGAGGCCCCACCAGCGGGCGGGCACCATAATGGAGATGGCGGCTAAGAACGGGGAATGCGGCTACCGGGGATGAGGCTACGGGTTATGCATGCCAGAGGACGGCGGACAAGGCTAATGCGTCACGGCGCATGGGTAAAGAACGGGGAATGAGGCTACGGGAGCTGGCGGGCGCGGCGCGCGCATGGCGCGCGCGGCGCATGGGGGTTGCATGGCGGCGCTCTGCGCGTGCATGCATGGAGGAGATTGCTGGCGGGCATGGAGGAGATTGCTCGCGGGCGTGGAGGAGATTGCAGGCGGCAGCATGGAAGCGGATGGCGAGAAATTGAGAAACATGGGAAGCGAGGCACATGCGGCTAGGCTTTGTGAGGAGGTTGTGGCGCAGGGGTTCCCTGCCCCAAGGCGCAGATTATAGATGGCGCAGCAATCAATACACTAGCCGTGCGGCATGGGGCGAGGCGAGGCCCCACCAGCGGGCGGGCACCATAATGGAGATGGCGGTTAAGAACGGGGAATGAGGCTACAGGGAGAGGATACGGGTTACAGATGCCAAAGGGGACGGCGGAACAAGGATCAGCCATAGGTGTCACGGGGAATGGCTAAAGAACGGGAATGAGGCGGGTGGTACGGGTGCTGGCGCGCATGGAGCGCGGCGCGGCGCATGGAGATCGCATGGCGGCGCCCATGCATGGACGAGATTGCTGGCGGGCATACAGGAGATTGCTGGCGGGCATGGAGGAGATTGCTGGCGGGCATACAGGAGATTGCTGGCGGGCGTGGAGGAGATTGCTGGCGGGCATGGAGGAGATTGCTGGAGCCAATGGCGGCGGCGGGACTAGTAGTAGAACACAGGCGCACACCAACAATGCGTTGCTGTCACTACCTGGGTGGTATAGGGTGGATCTGGGGGCCCAGTGTCCTGTCTAGGTCCAGTGCGTGCGCGCGTGTGGGGGTTTACCCTCACCCCTACCAGGTAGCCAGCCAGTTTCCCATTGAAACTGAGTTTAAGGTGTCGGGAGCTAGCGCCGACACCGGTCTTATACATCATTACTGGTGTCACACAGACTGTAAGATCCATCATCATCAGCGCCTTTTTCACTATGTGGTCAATAAAAACATTGAACAACACAGGAGCAATGACGCACCCCTGTCGCACACCAGACGACACGGGGAATTCGTGCCCGATTTCCCCAGCCAGCCGCACGGCAGCTGCGGTGTTGGTGTGAAGATCCTCCAACAGATCAATAATGTGCGGATGAACACTATATAATCTAAGGACTCTCCACAGTGCCGCACGGTTTATGCAATCGTAAGCTTTAGAATAGTCGACAAATGCCACAGCCATGCATTGTTTGTACTCGGCATGTGCCGCGCTCAGCGAGCGCAGAGTAAAAATCGCATCAACAGTGCCTCTGCTTTTTCTGAAACCACACTGAGCCTCATGCAACTGACCATCAACCTGCGTGGAGACGCGGTGCAGAAGTATGGCAGCGTACACTTTCCCGGCAATAGAGAGAAGGCTTATACCGCGGTAGTTACCAGGGGAGTCACGCGGACCCTTCCCCTTATATAACGGTGTGATAATAGCAGTTTTCCATTCCCTCGGGGCTCTCCCCGACCGCCATACGGCGATGATGACCCGGTGGAGCCATGCGATGGCAGGTGGGCACCGCAACAGCATGGCGTCCAGCTGGTCACCCCCCGGAGCGGCGGCCGAGCGCAACGCTCGCACACACGCCTCCGTCTCAGCCAGGTCAGGGTTTTAAACCCTAAACCGTAAAACCTAAACCCTGCACGCACCCCGGCAGCACTCACGTAGATAAACATGAAGAGCAGCAGCACGGCGGCGACATTGAGGAACGCAGGCAGCGACCAGAGCAGCGTCATCATGAGCATCCGCAGGCCCTTTGCCTTCGGGATCAGCTTCAAGACCCTCAGCACCCTCAGCACCCGCAGCAGCGGGATGAACGTCAGGTTGGCGGCCGAGAGGTAGTCGACAAGCACGCCCGCGACCGAAACGCCGACCACAACAAAGTCGAACTGCAGTGGTCGGGATCGGGAGGGGGGAGAGGGGTCAGTCGTGGGCAGTTGTGGGCGAGCAGATTAAAAGACACACACAGCGGGACACACCCACATACGAGCACACACACATATCCCATTCCATTCCTTTCCAGATTGTTATAAGATAACGGCGATATCGTTCCAGAGGTCTGCATATGGGCGTCTGTCAATATCGGGTGACCCCTCGTCGCTGTGAGAAGATGTAATGCCACTCTGCGGCATTCAATGCCACTCTGCGGCACACACACACACACACACACACACACACACCACCACCACCAGATCGTTACATGAGTGCACATAACTCTGCACTGAGTGCACACACCACCACCACATTGCTGCAGTAACAGTAACATCGGCATTCCAGCGAAGGCTACCTTCTAGTCCGAGTACCACCGCCTAGACCCAAGTCCAGTTCTGCGCCTAACACTAACCACGTTGCTACACGTAATATAAGTCAACACACGTTTGCTGCAGCTGTGGTAGGGGACCTAGGGGTGCGCACACGCTCTTTACAGAGTTGGGGTTCCCTACCACCAACAGCCAGCCATCTTGTTAAGATGCTCGGGCCATACGTGCCGAGCACGGTCTTATACGCCTTGAGAGGTGTCCCTGACTGCAACATCCATCATCAAGTGCACCCACCTGGCACCAGCCGTCTGTGAAGTAGGCGTTCATGCCGAGGCCCGCCCACTTGAGCAACATCTCAATGACGAAGATGCCTGCGGATGGCAGTGATTTTGTGGTCAGAAATTTAAATTTGTTGTCTGGAGCCATTTATAGGGGGCTGGCGTGTCAGTCGTGACCCGAGCCGGCGGCTCTGTGTTGTCGTCGTCGGTTGAGCGCATAGTAATGCTGATGTATGCCGACGATTTATGTTTGTTCTCGCATGACCCAGCTCAGTTGGCGCTTATGCTGAAAATCCTTGACAAAGTGTCCTCTAGCTTTGGCATGCAAATCAACGCCGCCAAGACAGAAGTGATGATTTTGCCAGCAGATTTTGACGCGGATCTGCCCACGTTTGCGCTGACTGGTGGTGAAGTGAAGACCGTCTCTGCATTTAAGTATCTAGGGAGTTGGATAACCCAGAGTGGTGGTGTGGAAAAGGAGATCGGTGTGCGTGTCGGTCGCGCGCTGGGCGTGTTTGCGTCTTTTGATAAGATTTGGGCCAGCAAGAAGATGCAAGTGCAGTCTAAGATGCGGGTTTACAACACTTTCGTGCTGCCCCACTTTCTGTACGGCTGCGAAACATGGGCCCCTACTAAAACACAACTGACTCGATTGGAGGTTGCCCACTCTAACTGCCTTCGTCGCATTCTGGGTGTGCGCCTGGTCGACCGGCACAGATTAACTTATATTCGGCAGGCGTGCGACACTGAGCCAATTGAGAGCCTTGTGGCAAAGCGATCAATGCAGTGGCTAGGCCATGTGATGCGCATGCCGGCTTCTCGTCTTCCTCGTACGACTTTTGACTGCACAATGGATGTGGCTCGGCAGCAAGGCCGGCCTCCAGCCTCCTCCCGACACTATTTTCTTAAGCTACTGATTCAGCAGCTAGGCGAAACTAGTGGCACTCGTTCTGATTGGAAGACTTTTTCGGACACGGCGTTTGAGCGTGCTCAGGATAGGGTCGGGTGGAGAGCCGTGGTGTACGGTCCGGCTGCCCCTCAGGCGCCGGCCCCTCCACCACGGCGGTCAAGTAGATTGGCAAGCGCCACTTGACCCCCTATCCCCTAGAAGCAGTTAGGACCTATTTTGGAGGCGTCGCACAATAGCTCTCCTTTTTGCTCTGGGACTACACGTTGGCAGGCAGCCGGCTGGTGGCAACCGCCCCTCACAAGTAATTGTTAGGGCCAGAACTGGACTTGGGTCTAGGCGGTGGTACTAGGACTAGAGGTAGTCTTTGCTGGAAAGCCGATGTAACTGTAACTGTAACTGGAGCCATTTGACTGAAATCCCAAATCCGGCTCCAAACGCCCAAAACAAAAACCACTGATTGAGGGCTTATGCGTGGGCGCATGTATGTGCGTGTATGAGGGGGTCGGGGTGAGAGGAGGAGGGACGAAGAGACCTGCGGTTCGGAGCAGCATCTCATGCAGCCGTTGCGGCGTGAGTGGCTGGGTCAATCTTGTTTGTCAGGCTGTCGTCATATCAACTTGAGGTGCTTGTTGAGCGCATCTAGATCTGCACGTCCCACACGTACGGCATCAAGTGGGTGCATGCGGGTAGAGCCAGAGGGGGAACAGTGAGACACGAGTCGCAGCGCACGTGCGTAGCCAGTTTTGGGCGCATTGAACGCCTGCTCCTGCATCAGGCCCCCTCAGTGATTCCCTTTTCGGCTCCACACAGCCATTTGGCTGTATTCCGGCTGTACTTTGACCTTGCACACAGCTCAACCCATCCTGTGGATTGTTAGCCTGACAAGCCCGCCAGACAGAGCACGTCAACAGCTTTCAAGTTACTGATCTATGAGGGCAGTCGGTCAACGGGAGGTCAACGGTCAACGCGGTCAAAGCAAAATCCGACTGTGGAAGAATTAATTTAAAATCCTGAAAAGGAAATCAATGGGCCCCCTAGGGTCCTGGCGGCGACTTCCAACCCCTTGCCCAAGCACATGCAGTGGTCCCTGGGAAGGATTTTAGCAATTAGTTTTTTGACGGCTCCATCAACTTTGACCGCTCATACCAGGTACAATACACAGCGGGTATTCATGCAACGCATGCCGTTGGGCTGCTCTCGGCAAGAGCTTTCCAACGTACCGCTCCATGCCCTCTCCCACCAAGTGTGATGTGGTTTTCTGGGAAATGGGAAATCCGGCTCGGAGCGGTATACGGCTCGCAGGGGAATCACTGAGCACATGCCCATGTAGGCAGAGTTGCACGCACCGAGTGCGAGCTCCCACCGCCGGTATCCCCATGGTAGAGCAGTGCGATAGGCACATCTACATGTTACATCTCCCATCTCAAGATGGCAAGACTAAGAATTCACAGTCATCCTGTATTGGCATAGCAACGCGTCCGCGAAACTTGCGTTGAGTGCGCTCAATGTGATGTCCCACTGCGGGTCACTCACGGCCGATCAGTGCAACCAGAACATCTACATCTTACATCTCCCATGTGAAGATGTACAGATTTCTGATAACAAGTACTATCGTGTCTTGCATTGCAGCGCACCCGTGAAACCCGCGTTGAGCACGCTGAGTGCGTGCTCCCACTGCGAGGCACCCACAACCGAGAAGTGCGACATCTACGTGTTACATCCCCATCGTAAGATGGCGACACACCTTATTGCGAGCCCCACTGCGGGGCACTCACAACCGAGAAGTGAGACATCTACATCTTATAGCTCCCGTCTCAAGGTGGCGAAATAACTAATTACAAGCCCAACTACACTGCAGCGCACCCGTGTAACCCGCGTTGAGCGCGCTCAGTGCGATGTCCCACTGCGGGTCACCCACGGCAGAGTAGTGCGGCAGGCACATCGTGACGATGTTTGTGAAGATGACGAGAATGATGAAGTTTTCAAAGGCGGAGGAGAGCACAAGGCGGTAGCACCTGGGGTGGGCGAGGCGCGGCGGCGGCGGAGAGGGTGGAGTGAGTGGGTGGGAGAGAGGGTGGGGTGTGAGGGACGAGGTGGGAATGGTGGAGTGAGGAATAGTGGGTGAAAGGTGGGGTGGGATAGTGGGTGGGCGCACGGCAGCGATGTAACAGGCAGGCTCACGCGCATGTGTGTATGTGTGTGTGTGCGTGTGTGTGTGCGCCCTGATGTAGATGTAGATGTAGATGTAGCCACTCGTGGGTAGGTTTTGCTCGGGTGGGCGAGGTGTAGCCGCCAAATGCCGTCACGTGACCGCGGTCCCTACCCACCTCTTGCGCCACGGCTTGACTGGCTCTGCGAACTTTTTCTTCATATCTGTCACCACCATTATGCGCTGGATGGTGAGCCACTCCTGCACACACGCACACACACGTTCGCTGCGTGAGGCCATCGCTGTTGTCAGCAAGATATCTCAAAAGAACGTTCCGTAAGAGCGTCTCAAATGAGCGACTTGCTAGAGCGACGCATCAGAGTGTCCCATGAGAGCGCTTCATCAGAGCGCTTGTGTGGGGAGAGTGCAGTAGGGTGTACGGGTCTAGCTAGGATGCATGTCGAGGGTTGTTAGGGACGTCATGGCCGCGTTAGCACCGTTGGGTGGCTACTGCGCCTCACAAGTGAGTGTCAGGGACATAACTGGACCTAGGTTAAGTTGGTGGTCAAAGGACAAGCAAATGGCTTTGTTGGAAAGTCGATGTTACTGAATGCTACTAAAACCACTAGGGCCACACCTGCTGGTACTCTGTGAGCAGCACGCTGCGCCCTCCAGACTCCTTCTTCAGGCGGTCAAACTGCGGGGGATGCGGTGGGGGCGGGGCGGGGTGGGGTGGGGGGTGTTCGGCGTAGCCCAGGAAAGCTGGCACGTGTTTGTTGCACGGTGTGTGCACTTGCGCGGGCGCATTTAATTCATACACGCACGTGCACAAATACACACACACACACTCGATTGTGGTACCGTACAGAGCGTTATTTTCGTAATTCAAGGTTGAGGGTTGTAGGACGCACCCGGTCGATCGCGACACCGATAACCATATTCAAGACGAAGAACACACAGAAGATGATGAACGCGATGAAGAATCTGCAAAGGTGGGAGGCGAGGGCTCAGAGCAGCCCACAGAGGCCATCGTGCCCCGCCCTGCACCCGGTCACTTACACCAACACCAGTTGGAGCGTTCGTTTGTTGGAAAGGGGTTGCATTAAGCCGGCTGAGCATGCATGGTGTCAATGTCCCAGGAGTGGATGGCCCCATCCACTCCTACAGATCTCACGACTAAATATGTACTCACAACGCCATCGTGTTGTTGGCACCCTGAAGCGGTTGCTGCTCCACGCCCGTCGTTGCCATCGCGTTGTACCTGTGTGCGACCGGGGTGTGAATACGGGGTCAAGCAGATCGGTTTGTGTGTACTGAGAGAGTGAGGTGGATGTGTGCGCAAGGCACATGTGGTGGGGGGTTGGTGTCGGGCAGCAAGGGCGGGCTGTGCAACACGTATCTGTGGGGCACACCGCCATGATTTGCCTTTTCCGCCTAGTATGGCACTTACATGATGCCCGCCCAGTTCTCGAGCGACGCCATCTGGAACAACACCCAGAGCGACTGGTAGACGTTGTCAAACCGCGCGAGGTTGCCGTGCGCTCCCCACGACACGTCGAGCGTGTAGGGAGGCATCTCCACACCGATGGCGTCGTAATAACTGGCATTTGTAATCGTCTGGCTGCCGACACACCACGAGCTGTTGATGTTCTGTCCAGAGGGCAGGTAGTAGTAGGGGTCGAGCATCGTGCCAGCAGTGTCGGCGCAGAAGAACATCTTTCCGGAGAGGAGGAAGACAGCGAGCACGGCAAATATGAAGTAGAAGAGTGAGGCAACGAGCAGCACCTCCCCGATCGCTGGTAGGGAGCGCAAGATGCACAGGACCACGACGCGGAGCCCCTCGTTGGACAGCGAGTTGTTCATTGGGCGGAGCAGACGGAAGACGCGGAACGCGCGCAGCCAGATGATGTATTGCGTGTTCATGACGCCGTCGAGCGCGAGCACCAACACTCCTACCGCGACGACGAAGATATCAAGCAGGTTCCACGGCGAGCGCAGGTAGGAGGTGGGGCCGTTGAAGAGCAAGCCAAACGACACAATCTGTGCAAGGCAGGTGGAGAGTGTGTGCGCGCGCGTGTGGGAGGGTTCGCGGGATGTGGTGTCAAGTTTGGGTTAGTGCGAAGCGAAGTCACTTCACACAACGCCAACTAGCCCTCAACATGAACACCGACATTACCATCCACCCACTACTTGCCTTCATAATCGCCTCGACACCAAACAAGATCGTGAAAATGAGGTCCATCAGTGCGAGCGCCTCCTCCTCCGTCGATCCAGGTTGGACGCCGAAGTCGTCGAAGCACTGCACAGGGGCGCGGCATGGGGGTGGGATTGGAATGTTTTTGCGCGTGTGTGTGCGGGGGGGGGAGGGGGGGTGAAGTAGAGACGGCGGAGTCATGAAAGCGTTCACGGGGTTGGGGTGGGTGGGTGGGTTGGGTTTGGTTGGGGGGGAGGGGGGGGGGGCAATGCTTCCTATGTTGAGGCATATCGTCTAGGGCGTAGGGCCTCCTACCTCGGAAGTACCACAACTCATACCAAGCCGCTTTGTCAAGAGGTCAGTTCCCTAACCCTTGCAAGTAACACGGGGTTTCCAGCTAAGCAGGCTACTCTTCTACTAGAGACACCCGCCGATACTGCCGCACACTTAAGTACTAGAGTACCGCCGGCTCCCGGCCGATAGACTACCGCTCCCGCCGGCTAGACTACCCCAAACAGCGGTCTCTGAGAGACATGTCTGGCAAGGAGCATATAGGAGAGGACCTTCCTCAGGGTCACAGTAGTGGCCTTGTGGCCAGTCAAGCCGGCAGAGCCGACTGGCGCTGACTGGAACGGTCCCCGCCTGGCAGTGCATGGCTGTCCAGCTCTCGTTTGCATGGGGCTCAGCCGGCGCCCCATGCCTCATGCATGGCCAGGTCCCACCCTCCAGGGGTGCATGGACGACAGAGTTGTCATGGAGGCTGCCTGAAGACCTTCCAACGCCAGTCACCGGCAGACGAGCGACCCCGAGGATGAGCGCGGTGACGAACGCTGCGATTGGTGAAGCGGATTTACTCTGTGTTGCCTCGGCGGTCGCCACCGCTGAAGCCGTGATGGTAGCCCGCCTCCACGGGCAGCCATCTTGACCAATGTCCAGCATGCATTGACGGGCGCCAGCTCCTCCGCTCGTCGATCAACTCGTCGAGATCGGTGCCGCATGGCGTCCTGCATGGGGGGAGGATAAGGGCCGTCTCCCAGCACGGGCCGCGGCAGCGCCGCGGCTACTCGCCAAGCCATGGCAGCGCCGGGCAAGCCGCTCCTGAAGTGTTCCACCGAGGGGCAGTCTAGCAGGAGCCGGGCCAGTCGTATTTTACCCCGCTCGTCAGCGGCACGGAGATCCTCGTCACCAGCAGCGCCGCATTGCTGGGTCCAGGGCTCGGCGACGAGAACGCGCCTCCGTTAATCGAGCCCCGAACCCTTGCCACAAACAGAAAATCCAGGGGTCAGTTGATGTGGCATAGACCAATGAATTCGGGATTCCAAGCAAGGAAGCACCTGTTGCAGGGGAGGAGGGGGGGGGGGCATGCGGCACGGCACGCGAAGAAGAAAAGGCTGGGTCCCTGCCGGGACGTACGAAAATAGAGAAACAACAAGCCAAGAAAAAATGCTAGACGCGCTACCCGCTATACCCACCAGCTCTGTTGTGCCACCGCCACCGCCACCGACTCACCGGCTCGATGCATGAGGTCATCATGGGCTCAAAACCATGATGGACGCGAGCCTCGCATGGTACGGTGTGGAGTCTAGGGCTCAAGGTTCCGTCGCCACCGTTTTGTTGGTTCATAAGGGTTCTGCCATTCAACAACATCAACAAGTTATATCGCAGCCGACTCACGAGCTCGATGCAGGACGCCATGATGATGGCGAGCATTGCGTACTCAAACCAAGTATTGGTGACGATCCGAGCATTCCACATCCGCACGAGGTTCCTGCGACAAGAGGGCCGAAAGCACACATGGGTTGAGGCTTCAACAGAGAGCACATTGTGAGAGAGGGTGCTGACACCATGCGTTGGTGAAGGTTTGGGCCAGCAACGCGTTTCTTAGGCCACAACCCAGAAGCGAACGACCTCCCATGTGCCGAGGCTAAGGTATAATAAAAAAGGGCCGGGCATGGGGAGGGAGGGAAAAACTCGTCAACCCCAAACCAAACCATTATGAGGGGCACGCACCTCGGGCCAAACAGAAGCAGCGAGCGGCCCTCCAACGCGTCCGGGTCGTTGTGGAGATGCGGGTGGACCGGCTGCCCCAGAGGTTGCGCCCCAGATCCTCCGCCTCTGCCGCTGCCACCGCCACCCCCACCCATGGACGATGCTGACGCATGCAACCCGCCACCACCACCACCGCCACCGCCCGCCGCCGACACAGCGCCCATGCTCAGCCTCTTGCCTCCTTGCCCCTGTCCGATCTTGGTGTATGGCGCGTGTGATACGTTGGCGTGTGCGACGGCAGCTGCTCCGAGCCGCAAGCCTAGCTGACCGAGGTTGGCTGAGCTGGCAGTAGTGGTTGTGCGGGTGGCTGTGCGGGCGGGTGGGTGGGTGGGATGCGTGTGCGAGGGTGAGGCGTGAGTGATTTAGAGCGTGTGTCGATGAAGGGGGGGGGGAGGAAAAAGCAGCTGACCAGACCTGGCATGTCGGGGCAGCGAGCGGCACCAGCCCCCTCCTGAACCCCCTCCCTTCCGAGCCCTCGAACTCCAACCAACAACCCACAACCAACCCGGTTAGTCAGGTTCAACCAAACCTTGGGCGCCGGGCAACGAGCGGTGCGAGCGAGCGACGGTATGGAACGACGCCCCTGAGCGAGACGCCGCGCTGGTCTGCGTGTGGGTGAATGACCAGAGAGAGGCAAGCGTGTGAGTGCGTGTGTGTGTGAGTGGTTGCGTGGTGGAGTGGTTGAGCACTTGAGAGGAACAGAGAAAGAGAATAGATGATGATGATGGATCTTACAGTCTGTGTGACACCAGTAATGATGTATAAGACCGGTGTCGGCGCTAGCGCCCGACACCTTAAACTCAGTTTCAGTGGGAAACTGGCTGGCTACCTGGTAGGGGTGAGGGTAAACCCCCACACGCGCGCACGCACTGGACCTAGACAGGACACTGGGCCCAGATCCACCCTATACCACCCAGGTAGTGACAGCAACGCATTGTTGGTGTGCGCCTGTGTTCTACTACTAGTCCCGCCGCCGCCATTGGCTCCAGCAATCTCCTCCATGCCCGCCAGCAATCTCCTCCACGCCCGCCAGCAATCTCCTGTATGCCCGCCAGCAATCTCCTCCATGCCCGCCAGCAATCTCCTGTATGCCCGCCAGCAATCTCGTCCATGCATGGGCGCCGCCATGCGATCTCCATGCGCCGCGCCGCGCTCCATGCGCGCCAGCACCCGTACCACCCGCCTCATTCCCGTTCTTTAGCCATTCCCCGTGACACCTATGGCTGATCCTTGTTCCGCCGTCCCCTTTGGCATCTGTAACCCGTATCCTCTCCCTGTAGCCTCATTCCCCGTTCTTAACCGCCATCTCCATTATGGTGCCCGCCCGCTGGTGGGGCCTCGCCTCGCCCCATGCCGCACGGCTAGTGTATTGATTGCTGCGCCATCTATAATCTGCGCCTTGGGGCAGGGAACCCCTGCGCCACAACCTCCTCGCAAAGCCTAGCCGCATGTGCCTCGCTTCCCATGTTTCTCAATTTCTCGCCATCCGCTTCCATGCTGCCGCCTGCAATCTCCTCCACGCCCGCGAGCAATCTCCTCCATGCCCGCCAGCAATCTCCTCCATGCATGCACGCGCAGAGCGCCGCCATGCAACCCCATGCGCCGCGCGCGCCGTGCGCGCGCCGCGCCCGCCAGCTCCCGTAGCCTCATTCCCCGTTCTTTACCCATGCGCCATGACGCATTAGCCTTGTCCGCCGTCCCCTGGCATGCATAATCCGTAGCCTCATCCCCGGTAGCCGCATTCCACGTTCTTAGCCGCCATCTCCATTATGGTGCCCGCCCGCTGGTGGGGCCTCGCCTCGCCCCATGCCGCACGGCTGGTGCATCGATCGCGTCGCCATCTAATAATCTGCGCCTTGGGGCAGGGAACCCCTGCGCCGCAACCTCCTCACAAAGCCTAGCCGCATGTGCCTCGCTTCCCATGTTTCTCAATTTCTCGCCATCCGTCTCTCTCTTCCATCCAGGCACAGTAAACCATTAGGAGCCGCAATCTGCTTGAGTTCCGATCGTTGTGAGAGGGGGTGCATGCTCGCCGCAATTCTCGCCATCGTGCATCGTGCTCTCCATCGTACCGCTGCCCCATCTGCCACATAGCCTCGCCCCATCAGGACCAGTTCATCAGTAGCGCTGTGCGTCACAGCCGCTCAGGGTAAATTTCCAGATTTTCAGCCGCCCAGTACCAAGCGCAGTTGTCCCGGTTGTCCGCCATCGAGCGGCGCCAGGGCGGGAGCCCCTGGCGAAGAGCTTATGAACGGATGGATAAAACGAGGGCAGGATGAAGCACCAGAAGGACGTGAGAACAAAGGAAGTAGTCACGACTAAATGATCAGAAAAAAGCAAGAGAACCACAGCCAGGTTCACTACAAGGACAAACTTAGGTGATCCACTTAGACCAACCACGCAAAACCCATCACAGTATTGCACCCGCTCATCGTTCACGAGAGCAAGATACATTTCTCTTAAAAGAAAGAGGAACTTTAGCGAGGAAAAGAAAGAGAAAGAGAGAGAGGCAGGTAAGCATGTGTAAACATGTGTCTGCGTGTCGGGGTTGGTGGTGGTGCAAGATATGCGGCTGTGAAAACGAGCAGCACACTCCCCGCCACGCCACCGCGCGTGCGTGGATGCGACACAGACACAGCTTTCGGCGCTCCATGGGGCGCGGGGGGCAGCCACATACGCGGAGGCTGCGCAACACCTGCATGGCGACGCCAGCAACCACATCTCGGCCTCGGCCGACACCACAGACGCCCTCCGCGCCCTCAGCGCGGGGCAGGCAGACATCAGACGCCTGGTAGGGGGGCTGCTGGACAGGGAGGCGAGGGCGCGCGCCCAGCCACAGAATGCGCCGACGCAGGTGGGCGCGCCACAGGTTGCCGACGCCGGCCACAGCGGTGCCCTTGCGGGGGTGCTCGCTGTGGTGCAGGCGCAGGCGCAACAGATTGCGTCCCTGGTGGATGTGGTGAGCCTCCTGGTGAGCCGCGTCCCTGGGGCGCCCATGCAGATGCCGCATGCAGAGCCCGCCCGCGCGCGGGCCGGCCATGCGGCCCACAGTGCGGCGCCCCGCGCTGCGCCTGCTGCCGAGGCTGCTCAGCCTGCCCGGCCCGCTGCTGCTGCCGCCCCTGTGGCGTCGGCGGGGGGGGGGCCGGCGACGGAGCGGCCTGCGTCGGGCGCCACGCGTGCCGCATCTGCGCGCGGCCCCTCCCGCCGGGGGGGCTGCCTGCGCGTGTGGGCGACACGTCGCTGCGCCGCAGCTTCGTGCTGTCCATCCCGGTGGCACGCGGCGCCAACTGGTTCCTCGCGGGCGGTGGCAGGCGGATGGATGAAGAGGAGGCGACGGCGGCGGCGGCGGAGCGGATCGCTGCAGCTGCCGAGGACGGCACCAGCCTGCCCGTCCGCCTGGCTACGGATGTCGTGCGCTTTCTCTACGGCGGCACCGGCCGGCGGGAGCCGGCTGATGGTGGCGTCGTGTCCGCGTCGCTCCTCAACGCCAAGCCTGCCGTCGGGGCATCGGCGTGGAGCCATGCGGGGGCGGTGTGCTGCGTGTGCTCTTCACCGTGGCGTCTGACGCCGTGGCCGACACTGTCGTGCGCTGGCGCCACGAGCTGTGTCGCTGCGTGGACTCGACTGCAGTCTTCGACGTCCTCAGTGACCGCGAGGAGGCGCAGCACCAGGCGCTGTGGCCCGCTTTCCTCGCCGCCAAGGTTGCGGGGAAGCGGGCGCAGTTCCACCGCGCGCGCCTCGTCGTTGACGGCGAGCGGGTGCCTGCACCTGCTTGCTAGATGGCATTCCCTCTGGGGGTGTTTTTGAAGGGGAGGTGGCGCCACACGCGTGCGGTGGCGGGTGCGGTGTGGTCGCTGAGTAGAGTGCTGCGGCGGGTGTGCTACTAGCCCCGCTTCCGGTGGTCTGGGGAGGGCTTTTTGGTCCCTTCATGGTTTTATACCTTGGGTCCGCCCTCTGGCCATTTGAGGGGCTGGGTGTGCAGCCTGCACAGTGGTGCTGCTTGCTTGGCGCCCGCCACCAAGTGTGGATGGCGTTACCGTGGGCTACTTGTAGCTTGACCTTTTGTGGGCCTTGAGCCTTGTTTCTCTAAGTCCCACTGGAGCTTTGGAACCGTACGTGTGACCGCCAGAAGTGGATTGTAAAACTCTCATCATCATCACACTAGGCAAAACACGCACCTGCACCTCGAACGTTCCCTCTCCGCCTCCACCGCCATCACCCTCTCCTGTCATGGGGTCAGCGAGCGCCGCAGTCGCGGCCGCCTCCCGCCCCCCTTTCGACTCCCCGCCCCCCGCCTCTGCATCTTCCGCTACTCCTCCAAAGCCGCCTGGTCCCAATCCAAAGCTCGGCAGCTTCATCAGCATGCCGGGGGGCAACACCTGTGTGTGTGTATGTGTGCATGTGTGCGTGTGTATGTGTGCAACATGCGCACAGAAAGGTGGCGGTCGAGCAACGACCGCTCCGGAGGTCATGAGGCTCGCTCTTGGCCCTCTTCGCATTCGCATACCCCCTCTTATCTTGCACACTCCGCACAACCGCACAAATTCTGTACACCCGCACACAGCCGCGCACCTTAACATGTTGCGGCGCACTTTCTGCACGCTTGGCTTTTTTCCCGAAGATGCGCCGCCCAGCCTCGACAGCAGAGTAACCGAGGTACGGCGGTGGTACGGCCACACTCGTACAGCCGGCCGTACTGACCCCGGAGCGGTACGCCGCTACAGGCGCCGGCGGTTCCATGGCCACATGCACGCTCGGAACGACTCTGTTGTGGATCAGCCACGCGCCGTCGCGGCTGCCGTTGATTGCGTCAGCATCGTGCAGCGTGCCCGCAGCGGCACTCAACATGAATGGTGTTGTCGGCTGTCCGCTCAGCATGCCACTGCTCCACAAGTCGCTGTTGAGCCGGTCGTTCCCACCGAGCTTGGCATGCAGGTCAGGAGGCATCCAGCTCGAGCTCGACACTGCGCCCATGCCACCGCGCCCGTCCGCATCCGCGTCCCACTCTCCACTCCTGACGCCAACAAGTGAGCCGCTGTGTGTCGCCGCGCGGTCAGTTCCCAGTTGGCTCGCCACGTCCTCCGGTTCGTCGTCCTCAAGGTTTGAGAGGAGGATGGCCAAGAAGAGGTTGAGAACCTGAATGGTGGGTGGTGGCGTGCGTGTTTATGCTCTGGTGGGTGCTTCTACGGGGCGTGCAAGACTCGTCATCCTGGGCCCGGGCCCTGAGATAGTCTGTGGAGGGGTCGCATGGCCACTCTCTCGTGTCACACGGGTCTGGGACTCACCATGTAGATGCCGATGAGCATGACGATGATTGTGAACAGGCACGGCACCCATGGGTTGCCGACCTGCGGCTGCTGCGCCATGTAAAACATGTTGATCGAGTAGTCGTCCTGCGTGTAAATGAGGTCGCATGACATATTAGTTACGTGTTGTACTCGAGACATCTGCATGAGGGTTGTCGTCCAAGTGCCATCGTCTCACGAGAGGGCAGCAGCCACCATCTACCTATCGACGCGTACCTAGGGTAGGGGCCCCTAGACAACTTGAAGAGACATGCATGCGGCGCATCCACACAAAGATCCCACCCGCCACAGTGTTCGAATGCTTGCACGTTTTGTGTGCGCGTTACGTTTAATGGCTGTTCTCCACCTGCGTGAGGATGACAAACACCGACAACATCGCCTGATAGATGTTGTCGTAGTTCACGACAAAGTTGGTGGCCATGCCGACCTGTGCGGAGAAACCAGAGGGTATTGTTTTGTTAAGTTCTGAACTGATTTCACAAGGGTCGATGGGTTGATTAGGTGGGCACGAGGATGTGGGCGTGCGGTTGCATAGGAGCGCGTTGCGTGGCGGTCGGTAATGTTGCGCACGCGCTTGGCGACATCTGCGAGGGCCCCATTCTCTCATACCTGCGCCCAATACTGCGTCCCGTCGGCGCCGATCTCCGCGCCCGCTGGGAACACCTCGCAGTACGCTTGACCGCCGTACGGCGAATCCGTAAACGGGTACCACGTGTTGGCGAGGGCAGCGGAGCACGGGACGTAGCAATCGAAGTGTGGCGGGCAGTCGAGGACGTCGATGCCAGGAGGGCACAACTGCTCCGAGCCCTCCACGGAGCACGATGCGAGCTTGTAACCAAAGAACTCCATTCCGAGCAGCCCGGTTATGAACATGAACAGGAAGAGGAGCATGGTCAGCCAGGAGATGGGCTCGACTGATGCCCCGAGGATAATGATGATGCGGTTGAGGCTCTTCCACGACCGTGCCAGGCGAAAGACCCTCAGCAGCCGGAACGCCCTGAATGTGGACATCGCGCCCCCGCTTGGCGACCCCCCCTCGAGCGAGAGCTCGATTGCCATCTCTATCAAACCCACGATCGTGACCAAGCCGTCAAATACGTTGTAGCCATCAGCGACGTAGGCGTGCGGCCCGAGGCCGGTGAGCTTGATCGCCATCTCACACACAAAGTAGACTGTGAAGGCGTAATTGGCATAGTCCGTTGCCTTCTTTAGGCTCACTGGCATGTCATACCTGTTTTGAGGGGCGAGTGGGGGGGCATCGGAGCAGCCGGATGCGTTTGTCAGGAGGAAGGAGGGAGCGAGTACGTGTGTGCGTGTTGTGAGGGAGAGGCAGAGCGAGGGGTGTGGCTCTAGTGGCGGTGCCAGAATATGGAACGCCCAACGCACCACGTGAGCGCGAGGCAGATTGCGTTGAGCACGATGATGCCGACCGTCACCCACTCAAACGCCTTGGTGTCCTGCACGACGAAGCACGCGTCGCGCGTGCGCGCCCACCCCTCCCCCACCGCCGCCACCCACGGAGGCGTGCCCCAGCCGCTCATCATGGCGCTACTCCATGATGCCGAGAGTGACACGTCGTTGCCATCGTTGCGGCTGGATTGCCTCTTGTCCTCGCCACTGTCCTCGGGCAGCGGGGGGAGGTTGACCGCGAAGATGTGGTCCATGCGCGCGGAGATGATGGTATCCTGATAGGGCGGGGTTGGGGTGGGGGTTGCGGCAAGGGCAGGCGGCTTGCCACAGCAGCGCAAATAACAAGCCTCTGATGTCCATTGATGTGGACCATGCACACACAAAAATGTGTCTCAGTCATGGGGGTGTTGGTAAGCGGGGCGGGGTGTGCGGTGGTGTGTCAGGGGGCGCATCACAGCGAAGCTCATCACGGCCCGGCACAACACAACACAGCCGGGCACGGCACGGCACGGCACAACACAGCACAGCACGGCACACACGGGAAATTATGCCGGTCACGCACCGTCGCTTCGTCGTCGTTGTCGTCGCCTTTGCTGCCCGGGGGCCGGTAGTGCGTGTTGAACGCCAGGAAGATCACGGCAAGGGTGAGGTTGACGAGAAAGAAGCAGCCAAAGATGACGATAGTGACGTGCAGCATCCACGTCCACCACGAGAGCGCGCCCTGCACGGTGGTGAATGTGTTTTCGAGATTGAGGTTGACGAGAAAGAAGCAGCCGAAGATGACGATAGTGACGTGCAGCATCCACGTCCACCACGAGAGCGCGCCCTGCACTGTGGTGAATGTGTTTTCGAGATCGAGGTTGACGATAAAAAAAAACAGCCAAAGATGACGATCGTGACGTGCAGCATCCACGTCCACCACGAGAGCGCGCCCTGCACGGCGACGAATGTGTTTTAGGGATGTTGATTTTTTTTGTCTCATCAACGGGGGCAGTCAGAGGTTGTTGGGCGCGTGGTCAACGGCCGACTGCTACCGCCAATTACGCTCAGCCCCCTTGGAAATGGCACATTCAAATTCCACATTCAAATTTTCCGCGGCTCAAGCAACTTTGACCGCTTATGACTTCACGCCATGCGCAGTTCGGTAGCGGGTGTTCACACAAAACACGCGCCATCTTGTTTATCTCGTAGAGCGCTCTCCAACGCACACGCACCCCACCCCGCCCACATCTCCGCGCTCACACCCCACCAAGAGTGCCCCAACCGCGTGCACGCCCCGGTATCGCGTATATGAACGGGCAGTCGACCCCCAGCGTGTTAGCGGCCGGCTCTGCCCGCAGCGCATGCCCTTATCGGCAAATCTAAACCCGGTAAAACAATTTTTTGCGGGTTGCGGGTTGTCTAACGGAAACACTGAGTGCATTGGACGCCCCCCCCCCCCGGCATGCACCTGCGCCGCGTACATGATGAACGACCAGGCGTTGACCGCCCTGTGCTGACGCCCTGTGCTGGCGGCCGTTTCAACCCGCAGCACAAGCCCTAACCGGCCATCTCAATCCGGAAACAAACTTTTGCATGTTGGCTAATGGAAAAACTGCGTGTGCGTGCGACGCCCCGCCGCACGCACCTGCGTTGCGTACATGATAAACGACCAGGCGTTGACCGCCCTGTGCTGGCGCCTTGTGCTGGCGGCCGTTTCAACCCGCAGCACAAGTCCTAATCAGCCAATGTCACCCGGACAAAAACGTTTGCAGGTTGGCAAACGGAAACACTGCGTGTGCGCGTTGGACGCGCCCCTCCGCACGCACCTGTGTCGCGTACATGATGAACGACCAATCGTTGACCGCCATGTGCTGGAAGATGGACAGCCACGACGTGACGATGTTGTCAAAGTTCCAGTACCCGCCATCTCCCGGGTTGCCCCACGGCGTGCAGAACGACCCGTGCGGGAAGTTTGGCTCGTTGGGGTTGTCGGTCGGGTCCCACGGGCACGCATAGCCCCATGACTTCCCGCCTGAGTAGCCCCAACCGCCGTTTGCAGCGCTGCTGAGAGGGCTCCCATCCGGCCCCTGGCCCCAAGTGATCTCCGATGCCATGGGGCCCTTGCAGACCTGCGTGCGCGCGTGTATGTGCGAGTGTGTGTGCATGCGTGTGTGAATGTGTGTGCAAGTGTGTGTGTGTGTGTGTGCGAGTGTGTGTGCGCCGTTGTACGCACGCACACAGACATTCAGACACCAACACCTACACCGACACACACACACACAGACACAGACACACACCTACCCCCCCCCCCCCACACACACACGCACACACCTGCGAGGTACTCTGCTGGTTGGCCACCGGCACGTTACGCCGTCATACGCACGCAGACAGACACAGCCACAAACACACACACACACACACACACACGCACACACACGCACGCACCTGTGAAGTCTGCTGGTTGGCCACCAGCACGTGACAACGTCGTACGCACAGACACAGACACAGACACAGACACAGACACACAGCCACAGACACAGACACAGACACGGTCATACAGACACAGACACACAAACAGACACACACACACACCCAACTCACACACCTGTGAAGTACTCTGCTGGCTGGCCACTGGCACGTTATACGTGACCCCGTCGTAGAGCCCATCAGGTCCGAGCATCGCATTGTCAAAATTGGGCAGCGCGCACCGTCCGAACAGCGTGCCCATGAACAGCTGTGGCGGGGGGGGGGGGGGGGCACGGGCATGGGTGTGAGAAGCAACGCGATGTAACATACGTTCGGTGTGTTTTCCAAATAAGTCTCGTTTGGGAGCCACCCCAACATGGAGCGTGCCTGAACAGCGTGCCCATGAACAGCTGCGGCGGCGGGTGCGGGCACCGGTGTGAGACGCAACGCGGTGCAGTCGACCCCGCAAGGATGCCGATGTCGACGCGCACGCTCCGACCCCAAATACAATGTGCCCCCCTCCCACCCACCCACCCCAACCCACCCACACCCACACATGAAGCCCCCCTCCCCTGTCACTGGCACTCACCCCAAGCGTCGTGATCCCGAAAATAAAGTAGTAGAACGCCGCGAGGATGCCAATGTCGACAAGCATTGGCATCGAACGCATGAGCGCTTGGACGATGTGACGCAGCGCTGTGTGTGTTGCGTGAGGGGGGGCACGTATGTGTGTGTGTGTGTGTGGTCCAGGATGTTTCCGCCAGTGTGCTGTGCTGTACTGTGCTGTGCTGTGTGTGTGCGTGTGTGTGTGTGTGCATGTGTGTTTGGTCAAGGATGTTTCCACCGGTGTGCGGTGTGTGTGTGTGTGTGCGTGTGTCACACCCTGCTGTGTATGTGTGTGTGTGTGTATGTGTTTGTGCGTTCCAGGAGTTTTCAGCCGGTGTGCTGGGCGCAAGCGCACACAGCCGATCGCTTGTTACTCCACCGTACACGGTCGGTTTCCCGCTGTGAAACGGAATCCCCTCAATTCACGACCAGAAAGAGTCTACATGGGTCTGCCGTTTAGGGTACTATGTTACGATCTCTCTCTCTCTCTCTCTCTCTCTCTCTCTCTCTCTCTCTCTCTGTCCGTGCGTGTGGGGTCGGGGATTTTTCAGCCGGTGTGCTGGGCGCAAGCGCACACAGCCGATCGCTTGAAACTTCACCGCACACGGCTGATTTCCTGCCGTGAACGGAATGCCTTCAATGAACAACCAGAAACGGCCTGTCTGCGTATGCGTCGCAAGCACAAGTCTACTTATACCGTACGCGCCCTTAGCCTTCGCGGGGGTACACAAAATTGTTTAATCACTCCACAGGGTGTTTTTTCGTCGATTTGACGCCCGAAATCGCGTTTTTTCATTGTTTTCAGCTTAGAGGGGGCGTCGAAAACAATACTGAATCGCGAAGTCAAAAGGGCGAGTGCGGTATGCCATCAAAGGCGCTCGACATGGTTATAAAATCGACCAACCGGGTATCTTGGTGATGGCGCGCAGTGGGCGCAGCACGCGCAGGCAGCGGATCGCGGTGTAGTTTCCGAGCCCAGCGAAATCGAGGATTCCGGAGATCACGACAATGAAGTCGAGGATGTTCCAGCCTGTGTGTGTGTTTGTGTGTGCGTGTGTGTGTGTGTGTGTGTGTGTGTGTGTGTGTGCGGTCAAGGATGTAAGTGATCATGACGATGAAGTCGAGGATGTTCCAGTCTTGGTGCATGTGTGGGGGGGAAGGGGGTTACAGGCAGGCAGGGCAGGGCAGGGCAGGGCAGGGCAGGCAGACAGGCAGACAGGCAGACAGGCAAACAGGCAGACAGGCAGAAAGGCAGACAGGCAGACAGGCAGACAGGCAGACAGGCAGGCAGGCAGATAGGCAGACAGGTAGACAGGCAGACAGACGGACAGACAGACGGACAGACACACACACACACACACACTCTCTCACCATCATGCAGGTAAGTGTGCTTGCCGAACACAAACCCAAACGCGAAAATCTTGCATGCGGCCTCCGCCATGAAGAGCGCTGTGAACACGTCGTTGGAGATGCTGAGCCCCTTGGCGAGGGCAGTCTCGTTGAAGCCTGCATGCAGAAAGATGAGAGTGAGTTAGTGTGGGATGGATAGTGAAGGCGTGCAAGTGGATGGTCCATGGGAGTGGGCGAGTGTTGGGTGGTGGGCCGTTGGGAGTACGCCAGTGCACACGTGGAAGATGCTGGGGCCCTTGGCGAGGGGAGTCTCGGTGACGCCTGCGTGCAACACGGCATGCGACACATCATTGGAGATGCTGACTCAGCACCTCAGTGCTGACTCAGCAGCTCAGTACTGGCTCAGCATGTCAATGAGATCCTTGGCGAGGGCAGTCTCGGTGAAGCCTGCGTTCAGAAGGATGGGCGTGAGTTAGTGGTGGGTTGGATGGGAGTGTGACAGCTCTCTTTCTTGCTCTGTGACTACGCGTTGGCAGGCAGCCGGCTGGTGGCTACCGCCCCATCACAAGTAAATGTTAGGGCCAAAACTGGACTCGGGACTAGGCGTGGTACCAGGACTAGAAGGTAGTCTTAGCTAGAAAGCCAATGTTACTGTTACTGGATGGGAGTGAGTTCATGCAAGTGCATAGATCGATGGGAGCGGGCGAGTAGTGGGTGGCCCTACCACAGTCCCAACGCCTGAGGCGGCGCCTCAGGCGGCGCATTTACTTGCGCGGATCAGGCAGCGCCTCAGGCGCGCCGACCGCCTCAGGCGTCGCCTGAGGCGCACCCCTGATCACCTCAGGCGCCGCCTTAGGCGTCATCCCGACCGCATCAGGCGCCACCCTGACCGCCTCAGGCGCCCACCACCGCCTGAGGCGCACCCGCGACCGCCTCAGACGTTTTGAACGCATTCACTTGCGTGGATCAGATGAAAGGGCTGTGGTAGGGAAGCAGACAATGCTGAATGGCTCAACCAGACTGATCGGTGACGCACAGTGCGAACACGACCGACATGCGACCGACACACAGCCCACCTGGTTCATTCATGCAAGCAGGCAATGCTGAATGGCTCAACCAGACTGACTGGTGACGCTAAGCGCGCACACGACCGACATGAGACCGACACAAGTGGTGTCCTTAAGGAAACCGAGAATGTCGTGTTTCCCCCTGCAAGGTTGGAATCCCCCTGCAAGGAGTTCCCCCTGCAAGGAGGGAATATGCCAAAGGCCCCCCGCAAGGCCTCCTCCAGTGAACTTCCTCCCAAGGCGGCCAAAAAGCGGCCAAACTGCAAACCCTAAAGTTTTTTGTAGTTTTTTTCTCGGCCGCAATTCGCTTGCCAATATGTTCATATCAACGCCTTCATCGTGAGAGACTGTGCGGTGGAGAGACGGCAAAATGCGGGGCAAAACGGCTAAGAACATGGTGTTGTTTTTACACCGTCTCTCAACACCCTAAACCCTTAACCCTAAATCGTTCCAAGCCATTTCGCCCCGCACTTCGCCGTCTCTCCACCGCAGAGTCTCCCACGACGAAGGCGTCGATATGAACATATCGGCAAGCGAATTACTGCGCAAATTCGCGCGGAGACTGCCTGTGCGCGACGTCCAACGACGTTAATCTGGGCATGCACCAAAACCAGGCGCAGCGCCTCGCCACGCCCCACGGGGACCAGCTCCCCGCCAGGTTGATAATATTGGTGGTACGCATCAGTAGGAGGCGTCGCGAGCGGGCGGGAGGGGCGTGCAGAGTCGTTTGGCCATCGGAGGGTTGCATGGGGTCGTGACATATGCCGTCGTGTGGCGGCCCACGACGCCTCCCACGGCACTCCATCGACATGCATGCGTAGATCATGTATATGAAAGGCAATCCCGCACGCGGGGATCAGGAAACGAGGCCGTTTCGCGATTTGGTGTGGCTGTTTTTTGGCTGGAGGTTCACTGGGGGAGGCCGCAAGGAGAGGTTTTATTTTAAAGAAACGTGTGAAAACTGCCGATTTTCACACTTTCCGGTGCGAAACTGCCGCGGTTGACCCCCGCCATTTCTTCCCGATTCTCCCGGTTTTGCCTCCGCACCGGGGGCTGCGGGGGGCGTGGAGGACGACTGACACTGGCCGACACACATCCCACCTGGCCGGTTGGAGTCCATCGCGAGCGTCACGCAGTTTGCGAGGATGGTGAGCAGCATCAACCACTCGAAGAGCGTCCACGTGACGAGCCGCACCGCGGCGCGGCGCAGCGCGATATCTTTTGAGAAGAGGAAGAGCGACTTGTCCTCGAGCTTTGTGTGCACGAGCGTAAACTGTGCAAGGATGTGTGCGGGAGGAGTGGGAGAGGTGTGTGTGTGTGCGTGCGTGTGTGTGTGTGCGTGTGTGTGTGTGTGTGTGCACGTGTGTGGTCGATTTTACAGTCCGTCGGACGTCTTTGGTGGCGCAGTATACCCGTGTGTTGTGTGTGTTTGTGTGTGTGTGTGTGTGTTTGTGCGTGTGTGTGCGTGTGTGTGTGTGTGTTTGTGCGTGTGCGCACGTGTGTGTGTGCGTGCTGCTTGTGTGTGTTGTGTGTGTGTGTTAGAAGAGTATCGACTTGCCACCGAGCTGTCTGCACGGCAGCGTGACCTGTGTGAGGATATGGGTGCTGCAAGGGTGTGTGCGTGCACACCGGCTGTGGTAGCAGGGCCTCGTATGTCAGCCCGACGCGCACACACACACACACACACATACAGACAGCGCAGGCACGGCATACATAGCCGCCTGCGCGTCCGGTGGCCCGCCCTCACCGCACTGCACGGCACGCGCACCTGCCCGCACTCGACCCCGCCCGCGTGCAGGCAGCACACAGCATGTGTTGCATGCATGGAGGTCTCCTATGTACATGCGCCATGCGCCATGCGCCATGCGAGCAGCCTCACCTCCCACGGTTTCAGCTGCACAGCGTCCACCACGGACAGCCACACCGGACGGAAGAGGCCTCCTGGGCTCCAGTCCCCAGTGTCGCTCGCCGCTGACTTTGCAAGCCGCGCGGCTCGCACATCTGAGCTCGTAGACCCCTTGCCAAGGTGTTGTGAGCGCTCGCGGGCGATCTCCACCTGGCGCGGCCCCTCCCCACGTCCAACCGCGTCGGGGGGACCCGCCGAGCCCATGCCTGTTGTGGTCCCCCAGCTGTTGCGGCTCCTAAGCTTAGTAGAGCAGCTGTGTTGCGTGACTAATCCATCGTGTAGACACCCGTTCTTGAACCCCCCCAAAAGATAGTAACGCGGATGTTGGGGGAGCCCGTGCGAGTGGCGAGGTGGAAGGGAGTGGTGTGGAACAGGCAAGAAGGCCGAGCGAGGCCAAGATGCCTGCTTGCCTGCATTCTGGCGACTGCGGCCCAATGCTTAACATAATGGCATGATGCAGCAGGCTGCTTTGCACGCGTCATACCATGTGGTGTTGCATGGCATTGTTGCAGCATGGCATGTTTGCATTTGCATGCATGCAACACCAACGCGTGTTCCCGCACAGAAACAGGGTCGCGAAATTGTTCGCAACCCAATCGGGTGCCTTGGCCTGGCCGCGCCGACGCAGTAGCTACTCCCGCCTCCACAACTTCCAGCCAACTCCAGCCACCTGCCACGCGCTCTGGTAAGACGGACCCAAGCTCCTGGTTTCTCCCTAACGTGCCTGCCTGCCACTAAGCCGAGAGATCCTATGGCGATATAACCGGCAACGTCACAACCAGCTGTGCCGTCGCCTTGCGCCACTTTGCTTTCGCCACGCCCGCGTCCACTCCCTTCGGGAGCGCGATCCGCAAAAACGCATACCGCCCAGGCACGGACACCGACACGCTGGTGTCCCCGATGTCCAGCTCAGCCGCTGCTGCGCTCGACAGCAGTGGCAGGCTGATGCGGATCTGCGGGTGCACGTGTGTTGTTTGTGTGTGAGGTGGGGTGGGGTGGGGTGGGGGGCGTGTGCCTGAGCGTGCAAGTGTGTGTGTGTGTGTGTGTGTGTACATGTGTGTGTGTGTGCGCGGCCGCGTGACCGTGACCGCCCAACCGCGAGGCTATGTTCCTCCGCATGCCCACATGGTCCACACCACGTGGGTACACAAACGTGTACCCCTTCACCAGAATACACTCACACATAAAGCACGTGAATACACGCACGCACACACATAACACGCCAACAAAGGCGCCATACGGACAGTAAAATCGACCGCACACACGCACACACACACACACACGCACACACGCATGTACGCACACACACACACACACACCACCTCATCTCCCCCCCACACACACAACCCACCTCAAGCACGCACGCGCCGCCCGACTTCACGGCCACACTCTCAAATACACAAACACACAAAACACACACACACACACACACACACACCACCTCATCTCCCCCCACACACACAACCCACCTCGAGCACGCGCGCGCCGCCCGACTCCACCTCCACACTTTCGTGTTCCGGGACTGGCAGGCCCGGGGCAGCAGGGGCAGCAGGAGCAGCAGCACCGCGACCACACCTGCCTGGCTCGTCCCCTCCTACGTCGAACAGCACGCCGGCCGCCGCGTCCTGCGCCGTGCCGAGAACACAGTCAGGGTGCAGGGTTTCTAAGCACGCAACGTGTTGATATACCCTGAAAGGGTGGCAGGTTCTGATTGATTGTGGTCTAGGTCAGCCCGCCTGGCTCGTCCCGACCTACGTCGAACAGCACGCCGGCCGCCGCGTCCTGCGCCGTGCCGAGACCACAATTCAGGTTCAGAGTTTAGGGTTTCGCCACAAATCCCCCCACACTCCCAAACATCCCCACAAACACACGCCCACACACACACGACGAGTGTCTCGGCGTGCCTCGAACCTGCCCCCCCCCCAAAGACACACACACACACACACACACACACACACACAGCCCCCCCACACACACACACACAGCCCCACACCTGCACCGAAGAGAACTTTGCGTGTCCTCGTGTGGAGCGCGGAGGCGGATTCGTGGGGCCGCCAGCGCCCGCCATGGTGCGCTGCAATGCTGACAGGTCTGTGTGGTGTGTGTGTGTGTTTGTGTGTTTGTGTGTGTGTGTGTGTGTGTGTCTTCGGGTGGAGCGTGATGGCAGATTCGTGGGGCCACCAGCGCTCGCCATGGTGCGCTGCAACGCTGACAGGTCTCTGTGGTGGTGTGTGGGGGGGGGGGGTGCATGTGCGTGCGTGCGTGCGTGTGTGTGTGTGCGTGTATGTGTGTGTGTGTGTATGCGTGTGTGTGCGTGTGTGTGTTTGTGTGTGTGTGTGTGTGTTTGTGTGTGTGCGTCTGTGTGCGTGTGTGCGTGCGTGTGCAGTCAGGCTTCTATTCGGCCTGCCGGCACAGGGCATAGCACAGGTCTAGGCACCCCACCCCTCCCCCACACACAAGCACCCGCACCCGCTCCGTACGGGTGGTCCGGCCGCTGCCGCCCAGCCTGCATCGCATCAAGCGCCGCGAGCGTGGCCTCTGCGTGCTCAGGCTTCATCGCCTCCGGACCGAGGGTGACGTAGTTTCCCCTGGGCAGCCGGTCGGCATGAAGGATGGGGTTGACCATCATGATGCATGGTGCCCATGCGCGCGTGCGACACCACCGCCTTCTCAGTATGTAATGCTCTGCACACTCACCAGAAGCATGCGCACCCCAACTCACTGCCTCTTGATGCTGGTGCCGTCCTCGAACTTGCCATCTCCCCTGCTGCAGCACGCTGACTCATCTGCTGCATTTCCCACAGCTGACAGCGCCTTGCCGAACTTGAACGAGGATCCCCCCTTGCTCGTGCTGGCACAGCTGTCCGCTGCCTGCTTTGACGCGCTCGTGCTCGCCACAGCTGCGTCCACCCACAGCTGTGCCCCTCGCAGGCTTTCGGGAAGCGCGGCATGCGACAGATCTGGAGCTTCTAGGAGCATCGTTTGCGGCCTAGGGTTCATCGCTGCGGCTGCCATCTCTCTGGGGCGAAAATAGCGCGATCGCTGAATGCTAGCGTGCTCTAAGCCAGTGTTGACTAGTGTTGCATGCGCCACACTTTCAACGGTGGTTGCTCAGGTTGCTGTGAACGGTTGCTCAGGTTGCTGTAAACACACTGCATAAGAGAGTGCAGCAGGAAGAGTGAGACAAGGAAGGGAGAGCACCATGAGACTGTGATCCAATTTGATCAACACGACACGCGCGAGCCCTACATCTTCGTGCGCCGCCAACACTCCCTCGGCGTTGTTTGGCACGGGCTGGACAAAGGCTGCACAGCTTCAGCTGTTTCATAAATTTGGATCTGTGGCGTGACGCGTCTGGCCGGCGACCGTGCTGCCGTGCCCCTGAGTATCCTCAGTGGGGGCGGCTGCGAGCGGTCTTGCGGTGCGCCCTAGACGCCCCACGCCGCGGCCCACCCACCTAAATAGTCTGGTGGCATGCAAGCCAAATTCACTTGGCTTGATTTGGAAGGGGCTGTGACATGGCAGGGGCTGTGACATGGCAGGGGCCATGACATGGCAGGGGCCGTGACATGGCGCGTGTGGCCGGCGTCCGGTCTGTCCCACCTCCCCCTTGGGAATACCCCCACCCCCGCCCCCCGTCAGGCATATTCTGCCCTGCTGTCTCGCAGAAGAAGAAGCGTGGATCTGGCACGTGAGGCGAGTTTTTCTGTAACATCCACGATAACGGCAAGCAACCGGGAACACCGCCACCACAGGAACGTGTGCAGTACATATAGTGCACTGGGAATTGTCTGCACTGCCTGTTTAAACTTATACACTTGTGACCGTCGGAAGTGGATTGTTAAATCATATCTCACTTGTGCGGCGACGACTGGTATGACGATACAGGGTTGAAAACTGGCTAGGCTGGGTTGTGTCAAGCTAGATGCGGGGCAGTGGTTTCGCTGGGGATATTAGGGAAATGACAGCTCACCCCGGGTCTCACGCTCACTCCCTCAATCAGACCAGGCCTGGGGTGCTTTTATTGTGGCGAAAATTGTGTCAAAGTCTATTTTCAAACTGGGTAATTTCATTTCGGGTCGAAATTCGTGCAATCTCATCCCGCAGCGCTGCGGGCCCTGGCCCAAATCGGCCAATCTCACCCTGCAAGTGCACTTTTGCGGGGTGCGGGGTGGCCAACGGAAACACTGGTACGGGTATCTGCCGCTTGTGATGTACACAGATCAGGCAGCGGCTGCCACAGCCGCCCAGGCAGCTGGGTGGGTGCAGCCCAGGCTCACGCGTTGTCGCGCGGCCTCTTCCGAGAAACCGCCATGCCGACTATAGCCTCGTTGATGAGGTGCGGCACGCGCGCCATCTGCACCGCCTCGCGGGTGATGCGCGGCAGGACAGGGCGGCTTGGGTCAAAGCTGTTGGCACCCAGTGCTAGCAGCAGGCGGATGCACTCGTCGCGGGCGTCGTCCGGCTGGTTGTCGTTGAGCAGGTCGGTCGACCCTGGGCCCTGGCACAGCGTCTCCATCACCACCGTCATGTGCGCCTGCTGGGCATCGTCGCTTGGCTGCGGCTCCTCGGCGACGCGGCGCAGCAGGAGCAGCAGGGGCGTGCATGAGCGCTTGTCAGACAGACACGCAGCAAACTTGGCAGCAGACGTGAGAGCAGAGGAGCCTGCCGGCGTGCGGACCGCCAGCATGGAGGCTGCGTCGGCAGACGGGTGGTCGAGCAGCACGCGCATCGCGTCCGTGTGGCCCTTCGCGGCAGCCAACATGAGGGCGGTCTTACCATAGCTGGCTGCGAGCATCATCATAGCTGCACCGTCGGCAGACGGGTGGTCGAGCAGAAGGCGCATCGCGTCCACCTGGCCGTTCTGAGCAGCAAACAATAGCGCGGTCCACCCAAGAATGTTGTCTGCGACCACCATCATTGTTGCGGCGTCGGCAGACGGGTGGTCTAGCAGCAGTCGTATCGTGTCCACGTGTCCGGATAGAGCAGCCAGCATGAGGGCGGTGACACCGGTGCTTGAGTGCATCATCATTGCTGCTGCGTCGGCAGACGGGTGGTTGAGCAGCACGCGCATCGCGTCCGCATGGCCGTTGGCAGCAGCCAACATGAGAACGGTCCACCCAGCGGAGTCCTTGCGCACTATCATGGCTGCTGGGTCTGTCGAGTACTGGAGCAGCAGGCGCATCGCCTCCACCTGGGTGTTGTCTGCAGCCACCATAAGTACGGTCCGCCCACAAACGTTGTCAGTGAGCATCAGCATGGGCGCTGCGTCGGCACACGGGTGGTCAAGGAGCACGCGCATAGCGTCCACATGGCCGTCATGAGCAGCCCCCATGAGGGCGGTCTCGCCATTGAGCTGTGCCAGCATCATCATCGCCGTAGCGTCGGCAGACGGGTGGTCGAGGAGCAAACGCATGCACTACACATTGCCGTTGGCAGCAGCCCACATGAGGGCGGTGCACCCAGCGGAGTCCTCGAGCATCATCATGCCAGCGGGGTCGTCCGATTGCTGGAGCAGCATGCACATGACGTCCACCTGGCCTGTCTTGGCGGCTGCCATGAGCGCGGTTGTACCACTCCGATCTGAGAACATCGCCATGGACTACAAGCATGGAGGGGCATGAGCCACCAAGTGCGGTGCTGTGGGCAATGGTCTCATGGCGACTTTCGCGCGCACATGCAGGGTGGTGCCAACACGCATGCAGTGTATGCATGCGCGCGGCCGAGCATGCATGTGGATGTGCATGCCTGCAAGGCCGAGGCCGCGCACGTGCATACACGTCGAGACCGAGGCGCTTTGGCCGAGGTCGAGACGTGTATGCGCGTGCGAGGCCGAAGCGCCTCGGCCAAAGCGCCTCGGTCTCGACGTGTATGCACGTGCACGGCCTCGGCCTCGCAGGCATGCACATCCACATGCATGCTCGGCCGCGCGCATGCATACACTGCATGCATGCACACGCACAGTGCAGTGTGAGTGCGATCTAAGGCCGCATCACCGCCCCCCAGTCACCATGCATGATGCCACCATTGTGGTGATATGTGATCCCATGAAGCCACCAACCGCACGGGGTGTGCGCGCTGGGCCAGGACGCATGCATGCGGCATGCATGCATGCCCACGCCCAAAGCAGACCTATCGGGACGCACGCGACGCGGGCCTTCTCTCGCACCTGCCCGGCGCCCTGATCCATGGCGGCCCGTGCCGTTGCCTGCTGAACGCGTGTCCTCTTTTGAACGCCGCTTCAGATCACAGGACAGCTAGTCCTGGATCGCCTCCGTGCTGCGGTGTCCCACGGCCTGCCATGTGTAGTCGCGCACAGACGATGCGATGGACTGATGGAGGCACGCAAAGGCCCAATTTTTGAAATGGGGTGTGGGGTCAGTGTGGGGTGTGGCGCCTTTCCCCTGCAATCGACCCCATAACTTAGCCGCATCTCCCCCCCCCGCAACCTCCCATAACGCTGCGGAGATTAGGGCAAGTCTTCGCGAAGGGGCGGATGTGCGCCCCACACCGTTGACATGCTCCAGAGCCTCTGGACCAGAGGCTGGTAACTGGTTGTATATGCCTCACACATGATGATTTTATGATGAGAGTTTTACAATCCACTTCTGGCGGTCACATGGCACAGTTTTATAGCCAACATGCAGAAGCCACACAGTGCTAAACTTGCCAGTTGTTTTGCTGCAGGCTGTGTGGGCGCGTGTGTCTCGCCACTGTGGCAGCACCGTGTTGAATGTGCGCCGTTGCCTTGCCCCATATGCCGTTGACTCGGGGCTGTGGGAGGGGCTGTGCATTGCACAGCACCGCACATGAGAGCAGTTTCAACAGGCAACATGCAGAATGCCAACAAACACAGTGCTAACAATGAGACTGCCAGTGTGCAACTCCTCTCATGCACAGGCTGCGTGGGCGCGTGCGTGCGTGTGTGGCATTCGCGCAACTGTGCCAGCACCAGGCCCTGAGGGACACAGGACGTGCCTCCCAGGAGACAATGATGATGATGGATGTTACAGTCAGGGACACCTCTAAAGGCGTATACAATGATGTGAGGCACACAAGCGAAGCCAGCAGTGTGAACATCTGTGACAAACTCTCACACGGCCGGGTGGATCAGGGAGAGAAGTTTGCCCACCAACCCAAGACCTCCCTTTCAAAGTCAGCAGCAGTGCCCAGGCCCAATACGCAGCAGGAACAGGCCTGGCCCAGAGTGCCGCTCGGCGGACACACGCGACAGAGGGACACGCAGCACACGTCCGATCCTTCAGGCTTCTAGCTGGTGCAGTTGTTGGTGGTGGCTCAAGCTGGTGCTTTTGGTGGTGCTCGTGGCAGCAGCTATCGGCGCAGCAGCGCGTCCGTATCGTCAGGCTTGCCAAACACCAGGCGTGCGCCGCCGGGCGCAGCGCCGCCCCTTCCTCCGCCGCCTCCGCCCCTGCCGGATCCCGTGGGCGCCCCGAAGCGCGTGCCCAGGTCGGCAAACAGGCCGTCGAGGCCGCCGCCGCCGCCGCCGCCCCCGCCGCCCCCAGTGGCGTGCACGCTGGCGGAGCTGCTGGTGTGCGATGCAGACAGCAGGCTGGTCGACGGGCCATCGGGGCCGCCGCCGCCGCGGCTGCCCCCGCCCCCGCCGCCCCCTCCTGCCGCTCCCCCGCCGCCAGGCAGCCAGCGCGAGACGGCGCTCGCAGCTGTGCTCGTGCTCCGCCCACCACCGCCAGCACCAGCACCCCCGCCAGCGCGCCCGCCGCCCAGCCCCGCCGCAGCATCGGCAGCCGAGTCCTCCGGCTTGAGCGTCCCCCGCCCGAAGAGTGAACCGAACAGGCTGCGCGCGCCAGAGGGCTTTTGCGTGGGGTTGCGACCTGCGCGTGCCGGGGGGGGCGGCACGCGTGTGTGTGGGGGGTGGGGTGGGGTGGCGGCGGGTGGGTGTTGACAGCAGTGCGTGGATGCAAAGTGTGGTCAGGGCGCCGCTGCGTGCACGCGGGGGAGTGAGGGGGCGCATCGATGCAGCACGCTCGCACGCACACACACACACACACACACGCACGCGCTCAAAGGGGGGGGGGGGGCGCATCGGAGCCCGCGGCGGAGGGAGGGGGGGCGCATTGCTGCTGCACGCACGCACGCACGCACGCGCGCTGAAAGGGGTGTGTGTGTGCGCATCGCAGCCAGCGGAGAAGGGGCGCATCACTGCTGCACGCACACTCACGCGCGCACGCTCAATCAAACGGCAGGGGCACGTCGCAGCCCGCCCACCCGCACGCACGCAAACGCGTCATGCATAGTCGCGGCGCATCTGTATTGCTGCAGACTCCTTCCACCGCACCGCACCCCCAGCCGACGTCAGGACCCACCAATGTTGGACGGCGCGTTTGGGAACTGCAGGTCAGAGTAGGCTGAGTGGAGGACCTCTCCAACTGCCGCGCCGCGCGCCACCGCGTCCTGCTCTTTGCGGATGAGCAGCCGGCCCTGCGTAAATGTAAACAAATGGCAATTCAAAAGGGCTTTTCTGGGGCTGGGGAGCAAGGGGGGGGGATGGTGTGCGGTGCGCCACCACGTCCTGGTCTTTGCGGATGAGCAGCCGGCCCTGCATGTATGTACACAAGTGGCAATTCAAAAGGGCTTTGCTGGGGCTGGGGAGCAAGGGGGGGGGAGGAATGGTGTGCGGTGCGCCACCGCGACCTGGTCTTTGCGGATGAGCAGCCGGCCCTGCGTATATGTACACAAGTGGCAATTCCGAAGGGGCTTGTTGGGGCTGGGGAGCGGGGGGTAGGAGGGATGGTGTGCGGTGCGCCACCGCGTCCTGCTTTTTGCGGATGAGCAGCCGGCCTGCGTACATGTAGGGGTGTCGTACGGGTGAGTTGCTGGAGAGTGAGGGCATCAGGAAGGGGGGAGGGAGGGAGGGCGCTGGCTGGGGCGGGGGGGGCGTGGAGCGAGCGAGGAGGGGGAGCGAGCGAGGGGGAGGAGCGAGCGAGGGGAGGGGGAGAGCGAGCGAGGGAGGGAGGGAGGGAGGGAGGGGAGGGAGGGAGGGAGGGAGGGAGGGAGGGAGGAGGGAGGAGCGAGAGCGGGGAGGGGGGAGGGAACAACGAGGGGGAGGGCGGGCGGGGAGGGACGACGGGAGGGAGGGAGGGCGGGGAGGGGGGAGGAGGGGAGGGGAGAGAGGGGAGGGAGGGAGGGAGGGAGGAGGGGAGGGAGGAGGGAGGGGAGAGGGAGGGAGGGAGGGAGGGAGGGAGAGGGGGAGGGAGGGAGGGAGGAGGGGGGAGGAGGAGGAGGGAGGAGCGAGGGGAGGGGAGGGAGGGAAGACGAGGGAGGGGGGGCGGGGCGGGGAGGGGACGGGCGGGACGGGGGGAGGGGGGGAGGGAGGGAGGGAGGGGGAGGAGGGAGGGGGGGGAGGAGGGAGGAGAGGGAGGGAGGGAGGGGGGGAGGGAGAGGAGGGAGGAGGGAGGGAGGGAGGGGAGGGAGGAGAGGAGGGAGGAGGGGGAGGAGGGGGGGAGGGAGGGAGTTCATGGGCGCGCGACACTTTGTCCTGCTCTTTGCGGGTGAGCAGCCGGCCCTGCGTAGTGGTGCCATCGCGGCATGCCAGAGGCTAGCAGAGTTGGCGGCTGGGGCAGTGTCCCCTGGGAAGGTGTTGAGTATTTAGTTTTTCCCCGACTCGGGCAACTTCGAGAGCTCATACAGTTACATCGGCTTTCCAGCAAAGACTACCTCTAGTCCTAGTACCACCGCCTAGACCCAAGTCCAGTTCTGGCCCTAACAATTACTTGTGAGGGGCGGTAGCCACCAGCCGGCTGCCTGCCAACGTGTAGTCCCAGAGCAAAAAGGAGAGCTATTGTGCGACGCCTCCAAAATAGGTCCTAACTGCTTCTAGGGGATAGGGGGTCAAGTGGCGCTTGCCAATCTACTTGACCGCCGTGGTGGAGGGGCCGGCGCCTGAGGGGCAGCCGGACCGTACACCACGGCTCTCCACCCGACCCTATCCTGAGCACGCTCAAACGCCGTGTCCGAAAAAGTCTTCCAATCAGAACGAGTGCCACTAGTTTCGCCTAGCTGCTGAATCAGTAGCTTAAGAAAATAGTGTCGGGAGGAGGCTGGAGGCCGGCCTTGCTGCCGAGCCACATCCATTGTGCAGTCAAAAGTCGTACGAGGAAGACGAGAAGCCGGCATGCGCATCACATGGCCTAGCCACTGCATTGATCGCTTTGCCACAAGGCTCTCAATTGGCTCAGTGTCGCACGCCTGCCGAATATAAGTTAATCTGTGCCGGTCGACCAGGCGCACACCCAGAATGCGACGAAGGCAGTTAGAGTGGGCAACCTCCAATCGAGTCAGTTGTGTTTTAGTAGGGGCCCATGTTTCGCAGCCGTACACCGTCGAGAGCTCATACCGTCGAGAGCTCATACCGGGCGCAATTCACAGCGGATGTTCACGCAATGCAAGCCGTTGTGCTCGTCTCGGCAAGCGCTTTCCGACGCACCCCTCCACGCCCTCTCCCACCAAGTGTGGGGTGGTTTTCTGGGAAATAGGAAATCCAGCCCTGAGCGTTATACGGCTTGCAGGGGGATGACTGGACTGGGGTCAGTGATTTCCTTTTTGGGGTCATTAATTAATTATTCCACAGCCGGATTTTGCTTTGACCGTGTTGACCGTTGACCTCCCGTTGACCGTTTGTTCTCATACATAGGCAATTTGAAAGCTGTAGACGTGCTCTGTCTGGTGGGCTTGTCAGACTTATCATCCACTGCATGGGTTGAGCTGTGTGCACGGTCAAATTACAGCCGGAATACAGCCAAATGGCTGTGTGCAGTCGAAAAGGAAATCACTGGCTGGGGTGATGGCCAGCTTCGTCTCGCCAACCAACTGGGGCCAACTTGGTTGCTGACACAAGGTCCAGTGAGTTAACAAAATAACTATCACTTACGCTGCCTGTAGGCAGCCTGTAGGTGCGTCACACGACTGTAAAATCCATCATCATCATCATCATCATCAACACCACTTCGTTATTGGCACAGGTCGACTGAGTTAACAAACGAACTATCCTCTTGGTTCTGACACATCAGAGGTCGACTGAGTTCACAAAACTATGCATGTTGGGGCTCAGGTGTGGACTCAATGGCGTCCACACCCTCAATGGCTCCCACACGTTCTCGGTGTGCTCATCGTCCACGCCATCAGAGTCCAACAGGGACAAACGAGGTCCACTCATCAAGGTCGAGTAAGTTGACTAGCTAGGGGTTAGTTAACTAGCTGCAGCTCATGGCAAGGTGTGGAATCGAGCACGGTGTAAAAGGTGTGGAACCGATGGCGCCCACACCTTCTCAGTGAACTCGTCGTCGACGCCATCAGAGTCTGAGAACCGCAGCCGCTTGGGCAGGCACATCGCGATGAGGCGGTCCCACACGCCGAGCGCGACCATTGCAACGTGGAAGCCAAGCACGAGGGGCAGCCACTTGTTGACCTGCGTGCATGTGTGTGTGTGTGCGCGTGTGTGTGTGTGTGTGTGTGCCAGGGGTGGCTGGGCAGGCACATTGAGAAGAGGTGGTCAACGCGAACACTGCAACGTGGCAGGCAAGCACGAGGGGCAGCCACTTGCTGACCTGCGTGCGTGTGTGTGTGTGTGTGTGCGTGTGTTTGTGTGTGTGTGTGTTTGTGTGTGTGTGCCAGGGGTGGCTGAGCAGGCACATTGAGAAGAGGTGGTCCACGCGACCATTGCAACGTGAAAGGCAGCCACTTGATGACCTGCGTGTGTGTAAGTGTGCGTGTGTGTGAGCGTGTGTGTGTGTGTGGCAGGCAGGCAGGGGTGCAGCGGCGGCGGCAATCTGGCGCTGAAGCGAGACGTCCTCCTCCCCTCGCCCCCCCCCCCCCTGCCCATGCCCCCAAACAACTAAACCACACACACGTGCGCCCTCTCCCTCACACTGCATGCCCTTGCTTCACCGACTTAATTGCACACACTTGAACGCCGCAATGTTGGCGATGTTCATAATCGACACACAGCGACACAAACACACACAAACACACACAAACACACACACACACACACACACACACGGCTCGTCCCCCCCCCACACACACACACACCTGCGCATTTTTGAACGCCGCAATGTTGGCGATGTTCATAATCGACGCACACTCACACACACACACACACCCTTCACCAACGCACCTGCACATACTTGAACGCCGCAATGTTTGCGATGTTCATAATTGACGCGAACGACGTCTGGCGGCATGACGGGTCGGAACCCTGGCAGTACTCGCTCGCATACCTGGTGTGTGTGTGTGTGTGTGTGTGCGAATGTGTGTGTGTGTGTGTGCGTGCACGAGGGGTCGGACCCCTGGCAGTACTCGCTCGCATACATAGTGTGTGTGTGTGTGTGCGCGCAAGTGTGAGTGCATGTGTGCTTCGGCGAGCGAGGTTGCGCAGATCATTTACCCCACACACACACTCAAACAAAAACAGCACTTGCTCACGTACCGGATCACGTGGTAGAAGTTCCAGCACGTGGGAGCGGCGAAGCGGCACATGAGGCTGCGTGTGTGTGGGAGGGGGGGGCGTGTGTGTGGGGGGGGGATATGTGTGTGTTGGTAGAGGTTCCAGCACGTGGGGGCGGCGAAGCTGCACATGAGGCTGTGTGTGTGTGTGTGTACGTGTGTGTGTGTGTGTGTGTGTTGGTAGAGGTTCCAGCAAGTGGGAGCGGCGAAGCGGCACGTGAGTGTGTGTGTGGGGGGGGGTGCGTGCGTGTGTGTGTGTGTGTGTGTGTGTGCGCGTGTGTGTGTGGGGGGGGGGGCATCAGAGGGAGTGGCTGCAGTGAAGAGGGAGGCTGCGTGTGGAGGGCGGCCGACAGACAGACACGCGGGCGGGCGGGCGGGCGGGCGGACGGGCGGGCAGGCAGGCAGGCAGGCAGGCAGACAGGCAGGCAGGCAGGCAGGCAGACAGGCAGGCAGGCAGGCAGGCAGACAGACCGACCGACAGACACAACGACGCAGAGACAGCGATAGCAACAGAAGCGGCAGAGGCAGAGAGAGAGAGCGTGCAGCAACAGCGAAGCTTGTTGCACAGCGATTCGGATTTGCAAATCACCTCGCATTCTGCATGAGCGCCTGCCCGGTTGTCGCGCCCTCGATGAGCTTGTTGTAGTTGAACGCATTGAGCTGCGCGAGGAGCGAGGAGAGGGGGTGAGGTGTGGTGTGTGTGTTGGGGGGGGGGTGGAAGGATGAGGGCAGGGGGGAGGCAGGGGGGGAGCTTGTTGTAGTTGAACGCATTGAGATGTGCGAGGAGGGGGTGGGGGTGGGTGGGGGGTGTTTCTTTTGGGGGGCGGATATGGAAGGATGAGGGGTGGGGGCAATGGCTTGCTGTAGTTGAACACATTGAGCTGTACAAGGGGAGGGGTGGGGGGTGGGGGGTGGGGAGGTTAGGGGGGAGTTGGAAGGATGAGAGGGGGTGCGGGTGGGTGGGGGCAACAATGAGCTTTTTGTAGTTGAACGCATTGAGCTGTGCGAGAGGAGGGGTGGGGTGGGTGGGTGGGTGGGGTGGGTGTTGGAAGGATGACGGGGTGGTGCAGGGGTGGGTGGGGAATGGGGGGGGAGGGGGCAACGAGCTTGTTGTAGTTGAACGCGTTGAGCTGTGTGGTGTGAGGGAAGGTGTGTGTGTGTGTGTGTGTGTGTGTGTGTGTGTGTGTGTGTGGAGCAGTGATTCCCCTGCGAGCCGTATACCGCTCCGAGCCGGATTTCCCATTTCCCAGAAAACCACCCCACACTAAGTGGGTGAGGGCGTGGAGCGATGCATTGGAAAGCTGTTGCCGAGAGCAGCACAACGGCATGCATTGCATAAATACCCACTGTGTATTGTGCCTGACGTGAGTGGTCAAAGTTGCTGGAGCCGGCTAAAAAATAATTACTAAAATCCTTCCCAGGGACCACTGGTGTGGAGGAGGGGGGACAGGGGGGGAGGAACAGCGGGGGCAGGTGTGTGGGGGGGGAGGCGTGGTGAAGAGTACAGAAAAAAAAGGACCGGCGCGGGCGACCACGCCTCCCCCACTTCTGGCTGCCTCGTTGTCCGCGCACCTTGAAGCGCGCGTAGTAGCAGCACATGTAGATGAGCGGGAAGATCAGCGCCAGGCACATGAACAGGGGCCCCCACACACCCATACGCACACGCACACGCACACACACACACACGCACACACAAACTCTTCCTTGTACCTTGAATAGCGCGTAGCAGCAGCACATGGACATGTAGACGAGCGGGGAGAGCGTGAGGCACATGAACGAGATGCCCCCCCCAAGAGAGAGAGAGAGAGGGAGACCCCCCCCACACACACACCTGGCGCACGCACACACACACTCTTCCTACCTTGAAGAGCGCGTAGTAGCAGCACATGGACATGTAGACGAGCGGGAAGAGCGTGAGGCACATGAACAGTAGCTGGTTCTCCGCGTTGAGAGCATTGAGCATGAGGCTGAACGGGGAGAGGTCGATGCTCTGGGACGGGGTGTGTGGACAGAGGGGTGGGGGTAATTGAGCACAGGGGTGTGTGGAAGAGCGTGAGGCACATGAACAGTAGCTGGTTCTCCGCGTTGAGAGCGTTGAGCATGAGGCTGAACGGGGAGAGGTCGATGCTCTGGGATGGGGTGTGTGGATAGAGGGGTGGGGGTAATTGAGCACAGGGGTGTGTGGAAGAGCGTGAGGCACATGAACAGTAGCTGGTTCTCCGCGTTGAGAGCGTTGAGCATGAGGCTGAACGGGGAGAGGTCGATGCTCTGGGACGGGGTGTGTGGATAGAGGGGTGGGGGTAATTGAGCACAGGGGTGTGTGGAAGAGCGTGAGGCACATGAAGTGTTGGGGAGGCTTGCTAACAGGGGTGGGTGGGTGGGTGGGTCCAAAACCGTCACCACAACCGCGCAACTCACCACCACCGGCACGACCATCTCGCCCATGAGAATGCACGCCCCGACGGCGATCGCCAGACACGCGTAGACCTTCTTGGTACACCTTCGGTCGCGCAACCACCGACAACTGCGCAGCCCGCAACCACCCACAGCGCACCAAAACCGTCACCACAACCGCGCAACTCACCACCACCAGGATGACCATCTCGCCCATGAAAATGCACGCCCCGACGGCGATCGCCAGACACGCGTAGACCCTCTTGGTACACCTTCGGCCGCGCAACCACCCACAACCGCGCAGCCCGCAACCACCCACAGCGCACCAAAACCGTCACCACAACCACGCAACTCACCACCACCGGCACGACCATCTCGCCCATGAGAATGCACGCCCCGACGGCGATCGCCAGACACGCGTAAACCTTCTTGGTACACATTCGGCCGCGCAACCACCCACAACCGCGCAGCCCGCAACCACCCACAGCGCACCAAAACCGTCACCACAACCACGCAACTCACCACCACCGGCACGACCATCTCGCCCATGAGAATGCACGCCCCGACGGCGATCGCCAGACACGCGTAGATCTTCTTGGCAGTCGGGCGCGCGACGCACTTGTAGGTCCACACAAAGCGCTGGAAGTCGGAGGGCTTGAAGGTGATGGGCGCGCCGGGCGGCCTGCGTGGTGGCGCGTGTGTGTGTGTGTGTGTGTGTGTGTGTTGGAGTGTTTGAGTTTTTTTGTGCGTGTGTTTGTGTGCGTGTGTGTGTGCGCGCGCGTGTGTGTGTGTGAAGGAGGGAGGGGGGACTCGTAGGTCCACACAAAGCACTGGAATTCGGAGGGCTTGAAGGTGATGGGAGCGCCGGGCGGCCTGCGTGGCGGCGCGCGTGTGTGTGGTGTGGTCGATTTTACAGTCGTGTGTGTGTGTGTGTTAAAGTGTGTTTGTGTGTGTGTGTGTGTGTGCATGTGTGTGTGTGTGAAGGAGGAGGGGGAGGCCTTGTTGTAGGTCCAAACAAGGCGCTGGAATTGTGAGAGGCGATGAAAGGTGGCGGGGGCTGCTGGGGGCCTAAAGAAGGGGGGGAGAGAGTGAGAGGTAGAGAGGGGGAGAGAGAGTGGGCAAAAGAGAGAGAAGGAGAAGGCGAGGGGACAGAGAAAGACAGCCAGAGGAGGAGAGGGCGAGTGCTGGTAGTGGCGGGGGCGTTGGGGGGCCCGAAGGGGGGGGTGGGGGGGGGGATGAGAGAGAGGGGGAGAGAGAGCAAGAGAGAGAGAGAGAGACAGGGAGGAGGAGAGGGAGAGAGGGGGCGACTGGGGAGAGGTACTCCTGTACACACACACACACACACACACGCACGCACGCGCACCTCGGCGGCTCGTACACGCCTGTGCCCCGGCATCGGATCACATCGTCGTGCTCAAACGCCTCCCACATTGCGCTGTTGTACTGCGCCTGTGCGCCTGCGGGTGTGTTTGTGTGTGTGTGTGGAGGGGGGTATACGTTTGAGTCAACAGGTAGGTACTCGGTGCTGCCAGCCGGGGCACAGCGACAAACTGCACACAGTGGGAGGGGGCGGCAGCCTCCCACATTGCGCCGTTGTACTGCGCCTGCGCGCCTGCGTGTGTGTTTGTGTGGGGGAGGTATATGCATGTGCCAAGGGTCAACAAGAGGGTTTTACAATCACAGGCCTGCGGCCACAATCAGTTCCAGAGTTCCAGCAGGATCAATCAGACAGCAGGCACAAGGCCCACCAAAAAGGTCGAGCTACAAAAGTAGCCCACAGTAGCGCCACCTACACTAGGTGGTGGGCGCCAAGCAAGCAGCACCGCAAGCCAGGCACCATGTGTCAAGGGACAAGGGTTCAGTGCGAGGCGAGAGTTGCATGCCGATCCAGAGGGGGCACACAGCCTAGCGAGTTAGGGCGACACGCCTCCCCCATTGTGCTGTTTTACTGCGCCTGCGCGCCTGCGGTTGTGTTTGTGAGGCGCAGGTATGTGCATGTGTCAAGGGACAAGGGTTCAGTGCAAGGCGAGAGTAGCATGCCGGTCCAGAGGGGGCACGCAGCCTAGCGAGTGAGGGCGACACGCCTCCCACATTGCACTGTTGTACTGCGCCTGCGCGCCTGTGTGTGTGTGGGGGGGGGGGGGGTATGCATGCTGGGGGGCTGGGGGGTATAAGCATTGTCGAGGGTCGAGGGTAAAGTATGCGAGGCGACGATAGCTTGCCGATGCAGAGGGGGCACACAGCCTAGACACACATTGCCCCCCACATTGCGCTGTTGCACTGCGCCCGCGCGCCTGCGGGTGAGTGTGTTGGGGGGGGGGGGGGGGGATGTGTGACAAGACCACCTGCACCCACACAGCTTAGCTGTATGCGGGCGATGGGCGTGCTCGCACGCCTCCCACATCGCGCTGTTGTACTGCGCCTGCGTGCCTGCGTGTGTGTGTGTGTGTGTGTTGGGGGGAGGGGGATGTGTGTCAGGGCCCGCACCCACACAGCCTAGCTATGCGAGCGATGGGCGGGCTGTATAGCGGGGGCCACAGCCTCCGACATTGCGCTGTTTTACTGCACCTGCGCGCCTGTGTGTGTAGGTATATGCATGAGTCAACATGCAGTCAAACTTGTGTGGCCGACTCCGATGGGGGTGGCCACATGGGGGGTGGCCACGCCCCCCCCCCCCCCCACACACACACACCTTGGTACAGCGTGACTGCCTTCTTCATTCGCCGCCGCAGCTCTGCGAGCCCCTTCTCCTCGTAGTTGTACTCCAGGTCCTCCGCCTGCGGTACGGTTGTTGCAGGTGTTGCAGGTGTGGGTGCAACAACCGCAGTTGTGACAGGCTAACAGCAGCAGCAGCAGCAGCTATCACACTCACCAACGCACCCCACCACGCCCACCCGTCTCCTGGGATTTCAGCGCCAAGAGCACCACCCAGCACTTCCCACCAAGCACACCAGCGGTGTCATTTGTGCCCCCGCAACCCCCGCAGACCACGCTGCAGGGGCAAACCGTGAAATTCAAGAAGAAACTGCTGGGCAAAGCGCTGGAATTTTGCTCCGAAAAGTGTGAAATTTGACGATTCTCACACTTTCTCGCCAAAAAAACGCCTCGCTGGGGGGCAATTCGGCATGTTCCCTCCATTGTTGCGGGGGTAAACAGAACAGTCTTGGTTTCCTTAATGACACCACTGATGCACACGCCCAGCCACAGCACACCGGAAACACGTCCATGTCGATCAGTGATTCCCCTGCGAGCCGTATACCGCTCCGAGCCGGATTTCCCATTTCTCAGAAAACCACGCCACGCTTTGTGGGAGAGGGCGTGGAGGGGTGCGTTGGAAAGGTGTCGCCGGGAGCAGCACAATGGCACGCGTTGCGTGAACGCCAGCTATGTATTGCGCCTGGTATGGGCGGTCAAAGTTGCTCGAGCCGGGAAATAACAGTTACAGTTACATGGCATTCCAGCTAAGACAACACTAGTCCTAGTGCCACCGCCCTGTGAAGGACGATAGCCACCAGCCGGTTACCTGCCGTCTAGACTACCGCTCCCGCCGGCTAGTTTAGACCCAAACAAGTCCCTGAGGGACATGTCTGGCAAGGAGCGTATAGGAAAGGACCGTCCTCCTCCTGGCCTTTGAGGCCAACCACGCCGGCTGTGCCGACTGGCGGCGCTGAAGCAGAAAAGTCCCCGCCTGGCATGGTGCATGGTTGTCCAACTCCATGCATGGGGCTCTGCCTGCGCCCCATGCGTCATGCATGGCCAGGTCCCACCCTCCAGGGGGGCCTGGGCAAACAGAGTCGTCATGGCAGGCTGCCTGAAGACCAATGCCGACGCCAGTCACCGGCAGACGAGTGCCCCCGAGGGTGAGCGCGGTGACAAACGCTGCGATGGTGAAGCGGATAAACTCTGTTGTTGCCTCGGCGGTCACCACCGCTGAAGCCCTGATGGTAGCTCGCCCCCACGAGCAGCCATCTTGACCGATGTCCAGCATGCATTGACGGGCGCCAGCTCCTCCGCTCGTCGATCAACTCGTCGAGATCGGTGCCGCATGGCGTCCTGCATGGGAGGAGGATAAGGGCCGTCTCCCAGCACGGGTCGCGGCAGCGCCGCGGCTACTCGCCAAGCCATGACAGCGCCGGGCAAGCCGCTCCTGTAGTTTCCACCGAGGGACAGTCTAGCAGGAGCCAGGCCAGTCGTAATTTATCCCGCTCGTCAGCGGCACGGAGATCCTAGTCACCAGCAGCGCCGCATTGCTGGGTCCAGGGCTCGGCGACCAGAACACGCCTCCGTTAATCGAGCCCCCAAATAAATAACGCCCCCAAATAAATAACTACTAAAATCCTTCCCAGGGGACACTGATGTCGATGTTGTACCATCGCTCTCAGCTTGGTCAGCGAATCCTCCACTCAGCCACTCGCACCACAAGCACCCACCCCAGTTTGCCACTACCCCACATGCGGGAGTACCAAAGCCAGTACCACACACGAGCTCACCGCAGCCAAACACGCCACACACGTGCAGCACGTCCATGTTGATGTTGCGCGCCGCCATCTCGCTCGGCTTGATTGGCGAATCCTCCACTCAGCCACTCACATCACAAGCACCCACCCCAGTTAGCCACTACCCCACATGCGGGAGCACAAAAGACCGTACCACACACATCTTCCCCCCAACCTAACAACCCAACACGCCACACACCTGCAGCACGTCCATGTTGATGTTGCGCGCCGCCATCTCGCTCGGCTTGATCGGCGACTCCCTCTCCGCCTGTGGTTGTATGGTGCATGGTGCAGGGTGTTGTGGAGGGTGCAGGGCGCACGGTGCAGTGTTGTGAAAGGCGAAGGATTGTGTAGGGTGCATTGGTGTGCATGGTGCAGTATTGTGCAGGGTGAGTGACGCAAGGGTAAGGGCGTGCAAGGTTGAGCACGGCGCAAGGTGCTGGGCGCATTGTGCAGAGTTGTGCAAAGTGCAGGGTGGCTCAGGGTGCAGTGGTGTGCAGGGTGCAGGGTTGTGCAGGGTGCAGGGTGCCGTGTTGTGCACGGTGCCGAGCGCAGGCCTGATCGGCGACTCCCTCTCCGCCTGTGGTTGCAGGGTGCACGGCGCAGGGTGTTGTGGAGGGTGCAAGGTTGAGCAGGGCGCAGGGTGTAGGGTGCAGGGTGCAGGGCGTTGGGTGCCGTGTTGTGCTGGGTGCAGTATTGTGCAGGGTGCAGGGTGCAGGGTTGGGGGGGGGTGCAAGGCTGCGCAGGGTGCAGTCTTGTGCAGGATGCATGGTGTCGGGTTGTGCAGGGTGCCGAGCGCAGACCTGATCGGCAACTCCCTCTCCGCCTGCGGGGTGCAGGGCAAGTGCAGGGTTGTGCATGGAGTAGGGGCCGTGTTGTGCAGGGTGCAGGGTTGTGCAGTGCGCAGAGCGCAGGGTTTTGCATGGTTCATGGCGCAGGGTGCAGGTTTGTTTAGGGTGCAGGGTGCAGGGTGGCGGCCGTAGGGTTGTGCATGGCGCAGGGTGCATGGTTGTGCTGAAGGCATAGTGCGGAGTCGTGCTGGGTGCAGGGCATGTGGTGGCGCAGGGTGCAGCAGTGCTGTGCGGGGTTCAGTGGTGTGCACGGTGCAGGGTTTTGCATGGCGCATGGCGCATGGCGCAGGGTGCAGAGCATAGGGTGCAATGTTGTGCAGGGTGATGCATGTGTGCATGGCGCATGGCGCAGGGTGCAGGGTGGTGCAGAGTGCAGGGTGCAGGGTGGTACAGCGTGCAGAGTGCAGGGTGCAGGGTGGCATAGGGTGCAGCGTGCTGTGCACGGTGCAGCAGCGTTGCACCGTGCACGCCGTGTCCAAACAAGTCTTTCAGAATGAGTAACCACCGATTTCGCCTAGCTGCTGGGACAGCAGTGAGAACAAACAGCAAGCCCTGTGCAGCAGTGTCTCCAGGGGAGGATTTGATGAAGTACTTATTTCCGGGCTCCAGCAACTTTGACCGCTTATACCAGGCACGGTAGATAGCGGGTATCCATGCAATGCATGCCGTCGCGCTGCTCGCGGCGAGAGCTTCCCAACGCACCCCTCCGCGCCCTCTCCCACCAAGTTTTGGATGGTTGCCTGGGAAATGGGAAATCCGGCCCCGAGCGGTGTACGGCTTGCAGGGGAATCACTGATGTACACCTGAGCTGCGATGATCTCCATGAGATGGGGCGTGCCCTAAACCCTCAACCTGAACCTTGAACCCTAACACCCTGGACGGTTACCCTCAACGCGAACCCTTAATTAAGGGTTGCGAATTAATCTTCTATTAATTAGAAATAAGAAGAAAAACTGACCAAATCCCTAACTAAGCCCTGGGCACCCACCTGTGCTGCGATGATTTCCATGAGCGGGCGCAGAGGGTCGCCGCGCCGCATCTGGCGCTGGTTTGCGTAAATGACGGCGACCACTGCGAAGGGCGCGTGCATGTGTGTGTGTGTGTGTGTGTGTGCGAGGGGGAGAGGAAAGGAAGGGGGTGGGAGAGGAGAGCCGCGCCGCATCTGGCGCTGGTTTGCGTAAATGACGGCAACGACTGCGAAGGGCGTTTGTGTGTGTGTGTGTGTGTGTGTGCGTGTGTGTGAGAAGGGGAGCGGACAGGAAGGGGGGAGGGAGAGGAGAAGGGGGGGGGTCCCCGCGCCGCATCTGGCGCTGGTCTGCGTAAAAATGGCGACCACTGCACACAGAGGGCTGGGAGGGCGTGTGTGTTTGTGTGTGTTTTGAGTGTGTGAGTGTGTTTGTGTGTTTTGAGTCTGTGTGTGTGTGTGTGTATTCTCTCACGAGTCCTCCCCCTCCAGTCCTCCCCCTCCAGTCCGCCCCCCACCAGGAGGGGGGAGGGCCCCGCTGGTCGGCCGCGCCGACCCGTTTGACGCCGTGCATGGCGGCTCAATCGACCACCTCCGCCCCCGACTCCCATCGACCCACCGCCGCCTATGTTTTGCGGCCCATTCCCTACCTGGACTCTCCACCATCGCGATCGCCCGACGCGGGCAGCCTGAGACACCGAGCAACCCTGCGGCCCAGTTCAAATCGACCCACGAGACAAGGCCCTCGCCCCCCTCCTCCCAATGCGCTTGAGCGTCTCCGCCGTCCCCTTCGCCTCGGACTCCCCAGCGTCGAGATCTCCGCCGTCCCATCTCCTCGAGCGCACAGAGACCGCCTCTCCCATGACGCCGATTTTGAATCCGGTTCACCACAGATCGCCGCTGCCGCATGGACCGCATCCGTCAGCTTCTCACTCTACAGAGTCCTTCTTCCGTCATCCACGCCGCCCCCCACGTCGAGTACCTGCGCCACCATGGCCACAACATGGAGTTCCCCTCCTCCGCCCCATGCGCCCATGCGGGCACCCCATGCGGGCGCCCGCATGCAGTCCCCGCCCCATGGTGACTGCACACTCCCGCCCTCCTGCATCCCTCTCCCCCTCCCCTCCTGCACCCCCTTTTCCCCTTCTACACCCACCCTCCCATTCACAGAGCGAACATGTCGTCCGCCACGTACCACCTTCCATCGGCCGATCTCTGCCTACCTGTTCATCCCACCATGAAGATTGGCGGCGGCGATGATGATCGGTCGACGTCCTGCTGCCTGTCCCTACCAAAATCCCCAAGCCCACAGTTATCCTCTCGTGCTAGCGCATATGGCTGGTCACCCGCAGCAAACGAACTTAAGATCCAAGGGTGTTTTCGACTTCTGAAACGATTGCCGGGGTGTGTGCTTTAGTTAGCACAGGCATGAGCCGTAATCCAGGTTGCCCGTGCGGTGGGAACTGCAACGAATGTCTCTCTCTCTCTCTCTCTGTGTACTGACAGAAGCCCTTATGCAGACCTTTGAAACAATATCGCTGTTATCTATGGAACGATCTGGAATGGAATGTGTTTATGTGCGTGTGTGAGTGTCAGCAGGGGCGGGGAGGGGGGGGGGAGAGAACAGAGAAAGAGAGGGAGAGACGAACAAACACACACGCACAGGCCGGCGCTGAAATGCAGTAAGTACGCGTAGGCACACACGCACACACACGCACGCACACAAGCACACACACACACACACACCTGTCTCGAGCTCGTTGGTCGCACGCATTACGGCCTCGGCGTACTTGCCACACTTGTGCGCTGCCCTGCGTGTGTGTATGTGTGCGTGTTTGTGCGTGCCTATGCCTACTTACTGCACTTGAGCGCCGGCCTGTGCGTGTGTATATGTTCGTCTCTCACTCTCTCTCTCTCTATATATATATATATATGTTTTCTCCCTCACTCTGTCTGCGTCTCTCCCTCTCTCTCTCCCCCTCCCTCTCGCTCCGCCTGCCCACCTTTCTTTCTCTCCTCCTCTCCTTCTCTCTTTTACCACTCGAGCATGACATCAGGGTTCGAAGTCAGCCACAGCCCACCCGGAATCTCCACGAGCCAATAGCCCAGGAGCAGCACTCGACACACACACACACACACACACACACTCATACACACAAACTCACACACACACACACACACACACACACACAGCTCATAGCACGCGCACAACGCGCACAACACACGCACGCACCACTTCAGCATGACATCAGGGTTCGAAGTCAGCCACAGCCCGCGCGGAATCTCGACGAGCCCATAACCCAGGAGCAACAGCCCCGCAAGAAGACCAAAAGCGTTGGAAGCGAACACGGCGAGGTCGAGGAGCAGTGCCGGTGGGAGGTGGCTGCTCGCGAGCACAACGATGATGCCTGGAGTGTGGGGTGTGGGAGGAAGTGTGGCTGTGTGGCTGTGCACATAGCAGAGGCATTTTTTAGCGTGGAAAAGAAACCAAAGGCGAGAACAGCGAGGTCCAGGAGCAGTGCCGGGGGGGAGGTGGGCGCTCGCGAGCACAACGATGATGCCTGGAGTGTGGGGTGTGGGGGGAAGTGTGGCTGTGTGGCTGTGCACATAGCAGAGGCATTTTTTGAGCGTGGAAAAGAAACCAAAGGCGAGAACAGCGAGGTCCAGGAGCAGTGCCGGGGGGGGAGGTGGGAGCTCGCGAGCACAACGATGATGCCTGGAGTGTGGGGTGTGGGGGGAAGTGTGGCTGTGTGGCTGTGCACATAGCAAAGGCATTTTTTGAGCGTGGAAAAGACACCAAAGGCGAGAACAGCGAGGTCCAGGAGCAGTGCCGGGGGGGAGGTGGGAGCTCGCGAGCACAACGATGATGCCTGGAGTGTGGAGTGTGGGGGGGGCATTTTTGTGTATTTTCCGTGTGGGTGAGGAGAGTGCGCAGCAAGGCGAGAGAGGTGATGAGGTTCAGGAGCAGTGCCGGGGGGAGGTGAGAGCTCGCGAGCACGACGATGATGCCTGGAGTGTGTAGTGTGTGTAGTGTGTGGGCAGTTGATTTTATTCGTTTTTTTGAGTGTGGCGAGGAGAGAGAGGCGAGGAGAGGAAAGCGTTGGAAGCGCACAAAGTGGCGAGGTCCGGGAGCAGTGCCGGGGGGAGGTGAGAGCTCGCGAGCACGACGATGATGCCTGGAGTGTCAAGTGTGGGGGGGGAGATGTGTGGCTGTGTGGCTGTGCACATAGCAGAGGCATTTTTGAGCGTGGAAAAGAAACCAAAGGCGAGAACAGCGAGGTCCAGGAGCAGTGCCGGGGGGGGCGGTGGGAGCTCGCGAGCACAACGATGATGCCTGTAGTGTGGGGTGTGGGGGGAAGTGTGGCTGTGTGGCTGTGCACATAGCAGAGGCATTTTTTGAGCGTGGAAAAGAAACCAAAGGCGAGAACAGCGAGGTCCAGGAGCAGTGCCGGGGGGAGGTGGGAGCTTGCGAGCACGATGATGATGCCTGAAAGGAGGGGGTGCGGCAGGACGTTTTGTTTTTTGCGTGTGGGAGGGGAGAGTGCGAGGCGAGGCAAGAGAGATGATGAGGTTGAGGAGCAGTGCCAGGAGGGGGGAGGGGAGAGCTGGCGAGGACGACGATGATGCCTGTATGGGGTGGTGTGTGTGGAGGGTGTGGGGGGGAGTATGCCGGCAGTTTCTTTCATTTGTTTGTTTGCGTGTGGCGAGGAGACCAAAAGCGTTGGAAGCGAACGAAGTGGCGAGTTCCCAGGAGCAGTGCCGGGGGGGGAGGTGGGAGCTTGCAAGGGCAACGATGTTGCCTGGAGTGTGGGGAGTGTGGGGGGAACTGTGGCTGTGCACATGGCAGAGGCATTTTTGCGTGTGGAAAAGAGTCCAAAGGCCTTGGAGGCAAAAACGTCGAGGTTGAGGAGCAGTGCCGGGGGGAAATGTGAGCTCGCGAGCACGACGATGATGCCTGTGGGTCGTGGTGTGTGGAGGGTGTGGGGGGAGTGTGCGGGCAGTTTCTTTTATCTGTTTTTTTTGCGTGTGGCGAGGACACCAAAAGCGTTGGTTGTGAACACGGCGAGGTCCGGGGGCAGTGCCGGGGGGAGGTGAGAGCTCGCGAGCACGACGGTGATGCATGAAGGGGGGGGAGGGAGTTTTTGTGTGTTTTCCGTGTGGGCGAGGAGAGTGCGAAGCAAGGCGAGACAGGTGAAGCGGTCGAGGAGGAATGCCGGGGGGGGGGGGCTTGCGAGCGCGACGATGATGCCTGGAGTGTGGGGAGTGTGGGACGAGTGTCGCTCTCGACACTGTGGCAGAGGCGGCGAGGTGTGGTGGGTCGGGTTTTCCTTCTTTAGTTGGCGTTTGGCTATTTGTGGCGGCAACGAAGGCTAGGTCGAGGAACGGTACCAGTGGGAGGTGTGAGTTCGCGAGCACGACGGTGATGCCTGGAGTGTGGGGAGTGTGGGGGGAGTGTGGGGGAGTTTCTGGTTTTTTTTGCATCAGGGCAAAGAGAGAGCGAGAAGCTGGCGAGAGGCGAGAGAGATGATGACTTCGAGGAGCAATGCCAGGGGGCGACGATAATGGGAATGTGGGCAAGTGTGGCTATGTGGCAAGGCGTGGGGTGGGGAGTGTTTTCTTGGCGTTTGGCGATTTGTGGCGGCAACGAAGGCTGGGCCGAGGAGGAATGCCGGGGGGGGGAGGACTTGTGAGGACGACGATGCTGACTCCCCCCCTCACACACACACACACGCACACACACACACACACCACATACACACACCTCCCGCCTTCCCCCGAAACCCTTCCGCCTTCCCTCCAGCCCTCCCGCTGAGCACCACAAAAGGCAACGATCCTAGTCGACGCACCGATTGAGCCCCCCACAGCAATGGACTCGAATATCAGGCCATTCATTCTGCTTGAGTAACAACTTTGCAGCAATTCTACGACTCCCCCCTCCCCTCCACACATACACGCACCCTGCCGCCTCCCCCCCAACGCTCCCCCCGAGAAAAAAACAAGCGTACCTTCTACCCAGTTGACGCACCGATTGAGCCCCCCACGGCAATGGACCCGAAAATCAGGCCATTCCCTTTGCGGCCCGACTCGCATCCCCCCCCCCTATTGCAGCCCTCCCAAGCCCGACCAACTCGTGCACCTCCGCGCATCTCTCTCGTCTCCCCGTCTGTACATACACACCGATTGAGCCCCCCACTGCAATGGACCCAAAGATCAGGCCATTCTGCTTGAGGGACGTCTTGCAGCGGTTTAAAACCGTGAAGTCGCCGGAAGTGGAGTAGACCTCGTAAAAGGGGATCACGAGCCAGGTAGACAGTTGCGTGGACCTGCGTGTGTGGGCGCGCGTGTGTGTGTGTGTGTGTGTGTGTGTGTGTGTGTGCATGCATGTGTGTGTGAGTCGAGAGGGGGAGAGGTTGCGCCAAGGTGTGGACCAAATTTGTGTGTGTGTGTGTGTGTGCGTGTGTGTGTGTGCGTGTGTGTGTGTGTGCGTGGGTGGGTGGGTGTGTGTGGGTGTGTGCATGTTTGTGTGTGTTCAGGTGGGGATGGGGATGCAAGGGGCAGGCAGTGGGAGGGTTCGAGCGTTCGAGCATCCTTGTGTGCGGCTGTGTGCGGTTGTGTGCGCTTGTGTGCGTGAGTGTGGGAGTGTGGGAGTGCTTGTTTGTGTGTGTGGCAGGGTGCGCCCGTGGCCCGCGACCGCGCCCGCATCCGCAGGTGTTTGTGCGTGCGTGGGTTCGTGTGGGTGCCCGCGTGCGCATGTATAATTGTGTGTATGTGTGTGTGTGTGCGTGTGTGTGTGTGTGTGTGTGTGTCACACCCTGCTATGTGTGAGCGCGCAGCCCAACTCACCAGTACGCCACATTCCACAGCACCGTGATCCCGTGCGCTGACTCTGGGCTCATCATCGTGCGCGTCGCCCACACGTCGATCGGCACGAGCGCAATCACCTGTGGTGGCGTGCACGCCATGCGTGCGCGTGCGTTGGAAAGCCACATGTTGACTGGTGCCAGCGAATCAACGTACAGTATATTGCACCGGCACGCACAAGCACACGCACATGCACGGTCTATACGCCACCAAAGGCGTCCGACGGACTGTAAAATCGACCACACGCACGCGCACGCGTTTGAAAGCCACACGTTGATTGGCACGAGCGCAATCACCTGTGGTGGCGTGCACGCCATGCATAATGAGGGTTTGGGTTCAGGGTTCAGGGTTTGTGGTGTAGCGTCTGTTGAATAGCCACACGTCGACTGGCACGAGCGCAGTCGCCTGTGGCGGAGTGCATGCCATGCGCATGCATTGGGGTTTGGGTTAATGGTTGAGGGTTGAGGGTTGAGGGTTAAAGGTTTAGCGTGCGCGAAAGAGCCACACGTCGATCGGCACGAGCGCAATCACGTGTGGTGGAGTGCACGCCATGCGCATGCATTAGGGCTTGGGTTCAGGGTTCAGGGTTCAGGGTTCAGGGTGTAGGGTTGAGGGTTTAAGGTTCAGGGTTTAAGTTTTAGCGTGCCTTAGAGAGCGTCACGTCGATTGGCACGAGCGCAACCACCTGTGGTGGAGTGCACGCCATGCGCATGCATTAGGGTTTGGGTTCAGGGTTTAGGGTTTAGGGTTCAGGATTTTGGGTTCATGGTTCAAGGTTTAGGGTTTAGGGTTTAACGTGCGTTAGAGAGCCTCACGTCGAATGGCACGAGCGCAAGCACCCAGAGGAGGGCACGCCATGGGTCTGACCCTGGGGATATGTGTGATTCCTAACCCCAACTGGTACCCTATCTAACCCTGTGAATAGCCGAAGCCAAAGTGCTCCATCATTGTAATCATCGCAATCAGCCATGCGTAGCCCATGTGTGTGGGCCCTAAACCCTAAACCCTAAACCTAAAACCCTAAACCCTGGTATCCTAAACGTACAACAAACCAAGCCCAACGCGCTCACCATCATCGCGGTCAGCCATGCGTAGCCCAGCGGATGTGTGCGACCCTGGTGCGACCCTAACCCTAGTATTCTTCCTGGGAACCCTTAAATTAACCAAACCCAAAGTGCTTACCATCATTGCGGTCAGCTAGCAGCAGCCCAGCGGATGTGTGTGACCCTAACCCTAGCACCCTACCTGGTACCCTATCTAACCCTGTGAATAACCGAACCCAAAGTGCTCACCATCATCGCGGTCATCGCAATCAGCCATGCATAGGCCAGCGGATGTGTGTGCCCCTGGTGCGACCCTAAACCTACAACTAACCAAACCTAAAGTGCTCACCATCCCTACCACCCCTTTCTGACCTTTTGAATAACCGAACCCGAAGCGCTCACCATCATCGCGGCCAGCCATGCGGAGCCCAGCGGATGTGTGCGACCCTAGCCCTATTACCCCACCTGGTACCCTATCTAACCCTGTGTATAACCGAACCCAAAGTGCTCACCATCATCGCGGTCAGCCAGCAGTAACTGCACGCGAGCTGGACGACGACCTCGACGCTGCGTGCGGCGTAGCGTTGCATGCTGCATGCGCGCAGGAGCATGTGTGTGTGTGTGTGTGTGTGTGTGAATGTGTGGGGGGGGGAGTGATAGAGAGAGTGTGTGCATGTGTGTGCGCTCACACGTGTGTAGGGGGGGGGGGCCATGCGTGTTTGCTTGAACAGGCACATGCATCGTGCAGGAGGCACAGCAGGCAGCGGCGATGCACCACCGAGACCCCATTCAAACGCTTCGCCCTTGTGTTTCTGCTGCCTGACGCCCTGCATGGGCGCATGGGTCATGCATGCATGGCCATGTAGCATGCGCTGTGTGCGTGCACACTCCAACTCACAGCAGGATGATGGAGCACACGATGCCCAGCATCGACACCGCGAAGAAGGGCCACATGGCTGCGGCGTTCTTGGTTCGCTCCTGCCGAGTAGGTCCGCTCCTCGGCCCCCCCTACTATCAGGCGCAGGGGTGCCTAGCGGCCCGGCGTCCCACGTAGCGCGTCAAGCCCCAAGCCTAGGTAGCGCTGCTGCGCGCGTCCGATCTGAGGCCGAACCTTAGTGTCCCTTGAAACTTCTTGTTCAAATAAATACCCACTACTACACCGTCCGTCCGCTCCTCTTGTATCTTGTAAGACAGAGACAAGAGTCGAGAGTAGTAGTGGTAGACCGTGCGGGTGTGGGGATGGTTTTAAAACCGTGCGCAGGGCGCACGCCACTCTCTCTCATTCCTTTCGTCATCCAAGATGCTCACCCGGCGGGAGAGGGGGCCCCCAAGGTCTGGCCGAAGGTGCCCTGGTCACCGAGGTGCAGCAGTTCGCGGGGTGAGGAGAGGGATGAACGCACGCAACACCATGCATACTCTGCACATGACTCGCGCACACGTAACTCTGCTGCACAGGCTCACGCACACATACATACACATGCATGCGCAACACACATGCATGCATAGTATGCACGCATGCACGCATGTACACACACATAGGTGGTGAAAAACACACACTCACACACACACACACACACATCGCGATCACACGCACCATCCAAGCAACCCCAGAGAGTGTCCCCGCACAACGAGCGATTCAACAGCTCTCGCTACGTCGGCGTCACCTGACGCAAGGCCAACTCTTCATGGACCGTGCGGCTGACGGACCCACAGGCCAAGGTCAAGAACGTTGGGTGCTACATCTCCGAGGAAGACGCAGCCCAGGCATACGACTGTGCGGCTGTGCAGGCACACAAGCACAGGTGCGCAACTTTCCCAACGAGGTCGGCAGCAAGCTGCCTGTGACAGTGGGCGAGGAGCGAAAGCAGCGCCAGAGCTCGCGCTGTATGGGGGTCTTGTGGGCCCCGGCCACATCTTCGCGGACCGCCAAGCTGCATGAACCAAACACGAAGCGCACGCGATTCGTTGGTTCCTTCGTCTTTGAGGAGGACGCAGCAAGGGCGCACGACTACGTGGCTGTGCAGGCGCACGGACCAGGTGCCAAGCGCAATCTCCCTGGCGAGGCAATCAGCGAGCCCCAGACAGTGGGTGCGAGGCAAAAAGAGCGCAGCAGGTCGCGCTACCTCGACATCTCCTAGCGAAAGGCCACGTCTTCATGGAGCGTGCAGGTGACGGACCCACAGACCAAGCGCATACGGTACGTCGGTTCGTTCGCCTCTGGAGGAGGACGCGGCCAGGGCGTACGGCTACGTGGCTGTACAGCTGCAGGCATACAGGCCTGGTGCAACTTCCCCTGCGAGGTCATCAGCGAGCCGCCTGTGACATGGATGGGGAAGCGGAGCAGCTAACTGGGTGCCTCCTGGAACAAGGACAGCTCTCCATAAATTGTGCGGCTGGCAGGCCCACAGACCAAGCGCCAACGGCAAACCGGGCGCTACGCCTCCAAGGAGGACACAGCCAGTGCGCACGCTGCAGTCGTTGGCGGTGCTCTGATGGCCTGCCATCGCCGGCGCAACAGAGGTAGCATATCACGTAGCGCGTGCTGTTTGCCAACGTGCTGTTCCTGAGCCGTAGGGGGCGAATTTGGGGCGCGGCTGAGCCGCGGCTCAGCAAGGTCAGGTCTGGTGGGGCCTGTCGCCGACGATTGGCCCAGCAGTGTTGACGGTGGCGGCCTGCAGGCCCTCTCTAATTCCATATTATTGCGTTCGTACGTCTGTCTGGCTGCACGAACCGGTTTTAGGCGCCTTATGCCTCGCAACTTTCATGGCGACGCCATTACTGAGACCAGTCATTCGATGATGTAGTGCCGTGATGGGCGCGTCCTACAAGTAGACTAGAGAAAGCTTGTTCCATCTAAACCACTCTCTGGAACCGCCATCCCTTCCCCCCTTGGTTACCACAGCGAGAATGCACAGGGCCATTGTCCCGAGCGTTTGCACCCACGTGCCCCCACACGAAACTCAGCCGGGCTTCGATGTGCTGCCCCCTCCCTCGCCGCCCGCGCCGCGCGCCATCCCGCGCTGCAGCTTCATCGCCTTGATCTGCCGCATGAGCCCCTTGAGCGTGCTTCCGGGCGACGCACCAGCACCGCCGCCACCGCTGCCTCCGCCACCACCACTGCCGCGAGCACCAGCGCTGCTACCGGCGCTACCGCCAGCACCAGCGGCGGCCGCATGCCGCCCGCCTCCGCGTCCGCCAGGCCGCGCCGCAGCGCCAGGCGCAGCAGCAGCGCCCGCGGCAGGCGCGGGCCTGAGTATTCCTGCGCCGCCGCCGCTTTCCGCTGCAGCGGCAGCGGTGTCACTCGCGGTGGTGGCGTGTGTGTCGGTCGCGGCAGCGCCGTGCAGCCGGCTGGGCGACGCATGCGCAATGGCCGGTGACGACAGCGGCGGCAGCCGCACGGGCGCGCTCGGCGAGTCGGGGCCGGGGGAGCCCGCGCTGCTGCCGCCGATGCCGCTGTGGGCGCAGATGCCGGCGTCGCGCGCCAGCGTCAGCAACCGCGAGGAGGGAGGAGGGGAGGAGCTGGAGGGGCCCTCGGACGGCGGCGGCCCCGCGCATGCGTGGCCGTGGGCTCGGCCCCCGGCGGGCGATGAGGAGCGCGGCGGCAGCGGCAGCGGGGACGAAGCGTGGTGGTCGGAGCGCTGCGCTGGGCCTGCGTGTGCAGGGGGGGAGGGGATATGGAGGCAGTGCACGGAGCACGTGGGGGCGAGGGGTCGAGGGCGTGTGCAGTGACACTGGAGGAATAAATATGTTTGATTTAGCCCCCCTTTCTCCTATCAACAAAAAGCTCCCGACAAACATACCTGCGGCGCCAGCCAGCGTGTGCGGCGAGGGCGCATCGCCCGCCCCTGACGCTGCTGCGCTCAGCACGCGCCCGGGCGACGCCGGCGGGTGTGGCGCGGAGCGCATGCGGGCGCGGCCGCTACCGCCTGGCGAGTCCACCAGCCCACGGCTCGGCCGCAGCGGGTGGCCTCCCCCCAGGGGCGAGCCTGGCGCCGCGGCATGGTGCAGCTGGTGGGGGCAGCAGGTGTGTGTGTGTTTGTGCATACGTGTGTGTGTGTGTGTGCGTTTGTGTGCGCGTGTGTGCATGTGTGCATGTGCGAGCGTGCGCGTGTGTGTGTGTGTGAACGCGTCAGCGCTGCCCACACACCTGGGGGTGGTGGGGCAGCAGCCCGCCCGCGCTGTGGGGCTGCAGGCTGACCGACCGCGCGATGCCCGACCCCATCAGAGCGCTCGCGCCCAGGGTGCCCGCGCTGAGCGCGCTGCTGGCCCTCAGCACGGCGTCCTCCGGGGGCATGGAGTCGACAAACGTGCCAAAGCCTCCGCTGCCGCCGTCGCCACCACTGCCCGCCGCGTGGCCGTGCTCTGATGGCGGGAAGGCCCCCCAGTCGCCGCGCTGCACGTCGGACGTCACCACGCCCGCATCAGCAGCAGCAGCAGCACGCTGCAACGAGAGCGCGCGCTGCAACGACGGTGGCAGACCGAGCGCCGGCCCTTGCGGCGCGAACGACGCGCCGCCCGTCGCCGTACCGTCGAGCCCCTGCTGCGCCTGCCGCGCCTGCCGCCCATGCGCCTGCGCATGCTGCTGCTGCTGATGCAGCGCCGCGGCGGTGGCCTGCGCCTCGGCGCTGCTCGGGCGCTGCCACGACGCGGTGCTGCCGCCCCCGCGGTGCTGCCCCCTCCGCCGGTCGTCGGCCGGGGGCGCACCGCTGCCTGCACCCGACGCGCGAGGCTCGGCGAGCGGCTGGAGGAGCAGCAGCCGGCCGCTGCCGCTGCCGCCACCGGTGCGTCCAGAGGAGAGCACCTGCGCGTGTGTGTGCGTGGGTGCATGGGTCAAGGTGACTGATATACCGACAGTCACAAGGCGAGGGACCTCCTAGCTAGGGTCGACCTGGTGAGATCTATAGGCAGACCTCGTAGAGGGTAGACCTAAACACACTGTCCCACCGACAAACACACACTGTCCCACCTGCACGATCGGGTGCCTGGGCGGGGTGGTCTCTGTGCGCTTCGCCGTGGGGCTGGCTGGCGGCGACAGGTGCATTGACGGCGCGGGTACTGCCTGCGCCTTCGTGTGCCGCGTCGGGCTGCGCGCTGGCGGGCTGGGGCTCAAAGACGGGCTGGGCGGCGGCGACGGGCGCTGGTGCGCACGCGTCTGGCGGCCCGCACGCCCAGGGCTGAGGGGCGGGCTGGCCGGAGGCGACGGGCGCAGCGGGTGTTGGTGCGAGCTGCCGGTCGCCTGGTGCGTGCGCACCCGCTGCCGGGGGCTCACAGACGGACTGGCGGCAGGCGGCGGGCTGCGCGGCTGAGACGGGAGCAGCGCGTGCGGCGCATGCGCCGGCTGCCGGACGGCTCCCCGCCCCGGCACGATCGGCATCAGCACCATCAGAGGCCCCGGCGAGCGGGGTCCGACGCCGACCGCCGCCGCGCCGCCGTCGCCGCCCTGCTCCTCCCACAACCGGTCGCCCGCGAGTCGAGACGCCGCCGAGGGGGCGAACAGGTCGCCTGTGCGTGCAAGGGGATCGCCCTCCATGGCTGGCAGCCCGCTGGTTGACGGCTCCGACTGCAGGAGCTGGTCCTGCTGGTCCTGCTGGTGCTGATGCTGCTGGTGCTGCTGGCCCTGCTGGTGCGGATGCTGCTGCTGCTGCTGTTGCTGCTGTTGCTGCTGGTACTGGTACTGCTGGGGCAGAGGCAGAGGCGCAAATGCACCACTGCCGTAGTCGGCGCTGCCCGCCAGCCGAGACGCTGCCGAGGGCACGAACAGGTCACCAGTGCGCGCGAGGGGGTCGCCCTCCATAGCTGGCAGACCGCTGTTCGACGGCTCCGAGTGCAGGCCCTGGCCCTGCTGGCCCTGGTGGTGGGCAGGCTGCTCCTGCCGCTGCTGCTGTTGCTGCTCGTGAGGCTGCTGTGGTGGCGCCCGCTGCTGGTGCTGTGATGGAGATGGCCCCTCATGGCCGCCTCGCCCGACACCTGCTGCCCCTGCGTTGCCCTGCTGCTCCTGCAGCGTGACCGACCAGATCTGCTGCAGCATGAGGCGCTTGAGGTCGTCGTCTGCGTGTGGGGAGAGGTGCACGCGTGTGTGTGACGTGCGATCAGTTTTTATTTGAATCGGAGATGAGTGGTCGCCCGTGACTGCAATTCAAGCTGAACAGTATAAATCCCCGAGACAGCAATGCGTAGGGGGCGGGTAGGGAGAGTCATTGGGCACCACGGCCAGGGCAGGAAGGGCAGCGGCGCGTTTGTCGGGTCGGGGCGCTTGCAGGGTCGTGCGTGCGTGAGTGAGCGTGCGTGTTTGTGTCGCCGAGGTGGGCACTGAAACGCAGAGTTGAAGTTGGTCGCTCACGCACCTGCCGCATCCCAAGCGCCCGCAAGCTGCCTCTCCATGTCGCCAAGCGGTGCCTGCAGGCTGCGCGCGATGCTGCCTGCCGTGCCAGCCGGCCCCGCTGCTAAGGCCTCTGCCGCAACGGGCGTGGATGGCACTGCGAGCGGGGCCGTGGGCTTCTCTGCTACGCCTGCGCCGCCATAGCGCGAGTTCGGCCGCCCGCAAGACGCACTTGGCGACGTCGCCGCCTCGCTCCCGCCACTGGCACCGCCCAGAGCGAGGGCGCCGGCTGAGCCCAGCAGCCGCACCGAGTCGTCGTCCTCCTCAAAGCCCAGGCCGCTCGCCTCTGCGTGCATCACATCCCCGTCCTCGACCAGCCCGTCGGCCTCCCCCGCGTCCAGACCGCTCGCCTCTGCTTGGATGGCGTCGCTGCCCGCGCCCAGACCTTTGCCCTCCACCGAGTCCAAACCGCTCGCTCCAGTGTGCAAACCGCCGCCACCGGCCCCGTGCCCGGCGTCGCCCGCGCCCGCGCCTGGCCCGTCGCCCTCTTCCGCCAAGCCGCCCGCCTCTGCGTGCATGCCCACGCCCGCAACCTCCTCATCCGGCCTGGTGCGCTCCCGCTCGTCCAGACTGCTCGCTTCAGCGTGCATGGCGTCGCCACAAACGTCCTCGCCCGCGCCTGGCCCGTCGCCCTCCTCCGCCAAGCCGCCCGCTTCTGCGTGCATGCCACCATCCGCAACCTCCACATCCGTCCTGTTGCCCCTCCCCGCTTCCAGACGGCGCGCTTCAGCGTGCATGGCGTCGCCACAAACGTCCTTGCCCGCGACTGGTCCGCCGCCCTCCTTCGCCGAGCCACCGCCCTCGGCCTCCTCCTCATCACCCGCGTTGTCGTCCTCGCTGGCATTGGCCACGCTGCCGCTGGCCATGCCACCGCCCTCCACCTCCTCCTCTGCATCCTCCTCCTCCTCCGAGTCCTCACCCTCTTCGTCCTCCTCCTTCTCCTGTAAGCAGGTGCGGTCATGATGGATTGATGTACAGTTGTGTGCGACGCACGTGCAAGGTGTGTGGGTTTGTGCTTGTCAGTCGAGCGGACGCAAACGCGTTGCGAACGCGCCTCAAGGCCACGATGGCCACTCACCCCGACCGCAAGCACGCGCTCCCACATGCCACACACCTCATCCTCATCCTCATCCAGACTGTAGAAGTCGTCGCTGTAGTCAGACTCCTCCTCAGACTCCTCCTCGCTGCTGCTCCCACCGTCAGACGGCAGCTGCCCGGCAGACGCCCGCACCTGCTCATCCTGCTGCTCCTCTGGCCACTCTCCGCGCCCCTGCTCGGCCGCAAACACAGTGCTCGCCTCGTCGCCACTGGGGACCGGCACCGGCAACAGCACAGCATCGCCATACGGAGGGGAGCCTGGGCGAAAGCTGGCCTCTAGTATGCCGGCCTTGGCGTCAGCTGTCGTCGTGGCACCAGGCGGCACCAGCAACTCGTTTTCCTCCCCGCCCGGCGACCCGCCCAGCCGCAAACAGAGCGTTTCATCCTCCGAAACCTCCCCGCCGTCGCCGCCGCCTCCAAGGCCATCGTCGACACCGCAGGCAATGCCACCGCTGGGGTGGTCCCCTCCAGACGGGCAGTCCTCCCAAGACGGGCGGTGCGCGCGGCTGCTGTGGCGCGACCGTGGCTGCTCTGATGGCGGCGGGCCGGGCGGGAGGCCTGGCAGCGGCTGAGAGTAGACCCGCTGCTGCTGCTGTTCTCCCTCCTGCTGCTCCTGCTGCTCCTGCTGCTCCTGCTGCTCCTGCGCCTGTCCCTCCGCCGCCTGCGTCCGCGCCTCCGCCGAGCCCCCGCTGCTGTCGCCGGCGCCTGCCGCCGCCTGCTGCGCCTGCTGCAGCCCCTGCTGCGTCATCGCATGCGCCTGCTGCTGCTGCGCCGCCTCGGCCCGCCTTGCCCCCGCTCTCTCCTGCTCCTGCGCCCAAGCGTGGTACGCCGCCTCCTCCTCCTCGGCTTCCCACCCTTCTGCTTCCATGTCGGCAAGCTCGTCGGCCATCTCGTGGCGCGCCTCCTGGGAGGAATTTAGGTTTCAGATTTTCAAGGGTTGAGGCTTCCAGAGGAGAGTGTTAAGATTTAGGATTGTGTCGTCCATTTCGTGGCGAGCCTGCTCGGAGAAAGTGGGTGTGGGCCCAGACAATTGTGCAGGAAGGGGCGGGCGCGCAGTGTGTGTGTGCACCCTCGGCCTCCATTATGTATCAGCAGGCTTGTCAGCTACCGCGTGGCGCGACTCTTGAGAGAGTCGTCGGCAGTGGCATCAACTGACACATCTGCGCCAGTTACGTGAGCTGCTGCAGCCTTGCTGCCCTCGAGCGCAAAACAGGCTAGGAGGATTCACAAAACGAACATGCAGGAGAGCTGCGCCCCCTCGCTAGCCTCCCGGGGAGGCTGCCAAGCCCTGAAACAAACGTCAACCAGAAAACCAGAAACGCACCTGCGCCTGTGCCAACGACATGAGCTGCTGCGCCCCCTTTCAAGCCTCTCTAAGGAGGCTCCTAATCAGCCCTAAACCACCAACCATGAAACCAGAAACGCACCTGCGCCTGTGCCAACAACATGAGCTGCTGCACTGCCTCGTTGTCCTCCATCGGAGGGAGCAGCGTGTCGTACCCGCCCCACGGCGCTCCTCCGCCAAAGCCGCCTGCGAGTAACGTACACATTCAGGCATGCCGCCAGTCTTGCCTAGGGTTTTCAAGTTTAGGGCCCAATAATAACAGTGTGTCGTAGGGCTCGATTAACGGAGGCGCGTTCTCGTCGCCGAGCCCTGGACCCAGCAATACGGCGCTGCTGGTGACGAGGATCTCCGTGCCGCTGACGAGCGGGGTAAAATACGACTGGCCCGGCTCCTGCTAGACTGCCCCTCGGTGGAACACTTCAGGAGCGGCTTGCCCGGCGCTGCCATGGCTTGGCGAGTAGCCGCGGCGCTGCCGCGGCCCGTGCTGGAGACGGCCCTTATCCTCCCCCCATGCAGGACGCCATGCGGCATCGATCTCGACGAGTTGATCGACGAGCGGAGGAGCTGGCGCCCGTCAATGCATGCTGGACATTGGTCAAGATGGCTGCCCGTGGAGGCGGGCTACCATCACGGCTTCAGCGGTGGCGACCGCCGAGGCAACACAGAGTAAATCCGCTTCACCAATCGCAGCGTTCGTCACCGCGCTCATCCTCGGGGTCGCTCGTCTGCCGGTGACTGGCGTTGGAAGGTCTTCAGGCAGCCTCCATGACAACTCTGTCGTCCATGCACCCCTGGAGGGTGGGACCTGGCCATGCATGAGGCATGGGGCGCCGGCTGAGCCCCATGCAAACGAGAGCTGGACAGCCATGCACTGCCAGGCGGGGACCGTTCCAGTCAGCGCCAGTCGGCTCTGCCGGCTTGACTGGCCACAAGGCCACTACTGTGACCCTGAGGAAGGTCCTCTCCTATATGCTCCTTGCCAGACATGTCTCTCAGAGACCGCTGTTTGGGGTAGTCTAGCCGGCGGGAGCGGTAGTCTATCGGCCGGGAGCCGGCGGTACTCTAGTACTTAAGTGTGCTGGAGTATCAGCGGGTGTCTCTAGTAGAAGAGTAGCCTGCTTAGCTGGAAACCCCGTGTTACTGTCGTAGCCGCCCCTCGGCGCGGCCCCTGCTCCTCCGCCAAAGCCGCCTGCAAGAAACGTACACATGCAGGCATGCCGTCAGTCTCGCCTAGGGCTTCTGAGTTTGGGGTCCATGGTAACAAGTGACAGCGGCAGCAGCGTGATGTTAGCCGCCCCGCGGCTCGGGGGCTGCTCTGCCACTAACAAAGCCGCCTTCGGATGTGCACACGAGCGAGCGAGCGAGTGAAACAAGCAGCGTGCACCCACCTATTGTCTCGCCCTCTCAAGACAGCCTAGTGTGAAACTGTGAACCTGGGACAAGAAGGGGTGGTCCGGGTTTCACAACCATCCCTACATGATTGACCACTCACATCGTAGATCGCACCAACTGTGCGCGCCCTACCAAACCACTGTGTCCCCTCAAGGGTTTCAGACTCACCCGCGAGCGTCGCGTTATAGCCTCCGCTGCCCGGAGACCTCCGCGCCGCAAGCATGTGCTGCTGGATGGCCTGCAGGGGTGGCGGGCGCAGGTGGGCAGACGCGTGGGTGCGAGCGCAGCAGAAGCAGAGGCAACAACAGCAGCAGTAGCAGCAGCAGAGGCAGCATAAGATACAAGCAGGCGCAGCGGCAGCAGGCGGACGCAGCAGGCGCAGCGGATTCAGCAGCCGGTAACACCAGACGCAGCAGCAGGCACAGCAGCAGCAGCAGCAGCGGCAGCAGACACAGCAGACAACAAGCAGCAGGTACATCATCATCATCATCATCAGCAGTAGCAGTAGCAGCGGCAGCAGGCACACGCAACAGACACAGCAGACACAGCAGCTGGCGCAGCAGACACAGCAGCAGGCGCAGCAGCAGGCGCAGCAGCAGCAGCAGCAGTAGCAGCGGCAGCAGGCACACGCCGCAGGCACAGCGGATTCAGCAGCCGGTTACACCAGACGCAGCAGCAGGCACAGCAGCAGTAGCAGCAGCAGCAGCGGCAGCAGACACAGCAGGCAACAAGCAGCAGGTACATCAGACACTGAAGCAGGCGCAGCAGAAGGCGCAGCAGCAGCGGCAGCAGCAGCAGCAGCAGCAGCAGCAGCAGACACAGCAGACAACAAGCAGCAGGTACATCAGACACAGCAGCAGGCGCAGCAGCAGCAGCGGCAGCAGACACAGCAGACAACAAGCAGCAGGTACATCAGATACAGCTGCAGGCGCAGCAGCAGCAGCAGCAGACACAAGCAGCTGGTACATCAGACACAGCAGCAGATGCAGCAGCGGCACAGATACAGACACAGCAGACACAGGCAGCAGGTAACATCAGACACAGCAGCAGGCACAGCAGCAGGCGCAGCAGCAGGCGCAGCTGCAGACGTAGCGACAGCAGGCGCATGCAGCCGAGCAGACACAAGCAGGCTGCGACATCCGACTCGCCTGCAGCTCAAGCTCGCGCGCCCTGTGCTGCGGGTCCCGCTCACGGCGCCACTGGCGCACCTGCGTGCACATGATGGAGCAGGGGTGCATGGGCAGCTGTGCACATGATTGAGCAGGGGTGCATGGGCAGCTGTGCACAGCAGGGAGGGAGGGAAGCTGGGTATCTGTTACAGCAAGCAAGGGAGGAGAGGCTGCGAGTCAGTGGCACACTTGCTTACGTGCAACGCATGCGTGTACGCGGGGATGGTAAGCTTGGGCGCGAGGGGGCGGGGCTGCGGCTCACGGCGCCCCTGGCGCACCTGCGTGAGCAGGAGGGGGGGAGGGAGGGGGGAGGGGATCTGTTCCGTGGATGTGCGTTATGACTCATACAGCGGTAGTTTTTCGCTCATCAGGCGGGCGCCGGAGAGTGAGGAGGGTGGCGTGGCGTGGATGGCTTACATCGCGTACTGTGGGCATTGACGCGCCTGCTTGCATCTGTTTGAGTGGTTGACTGTAACAGTTAAGGCACACTAGGCTGGACGCGGGGGGGGGGGGGGCTGCGGGTCGCCCCGACGCACTTGTGTGCATCATGTGCGCGCTGGCCAAAAAGCACAGCAGCCAAATGTTCATGCGCGGCTAAGCGCCGAGCGGAACATGTAAATGCATGCGCAAGGAGTGCTGCCCTCCTCGTCGTCAGCATCCCCCACTTCATCAGCACCCTCAAGTGCCCTTCCTGATGCCCAGCTCAAAACCCGCGCGCCTTGAACCTTGGACCTCCTCTTCCCCCTGCTTACCGACCTTGCGCATGCGCTGGTGTCTCCCCTCTCCCCTGGACCCCGTCTCTGCACAAGCAAAAATGACCCACCTGCTCTCGCCCTATGCACTGCTCAATCTTTCGCGCCTTGCAGCACTGCTCAGCCTGCTTCGCGACCCCTGCCTGTTCCTCCTTTGCCTCCCATGTTTGCAGTCCCTAAGCAGTACTAAACGAGAGAAAAGAGTGACCCATCTGCTCTCGCCCTATGCGCTGCTCAAACTCGTGCGCCTTGAATCGCTGCTCCGCCTGCTTCGCGACCCCTGCCTGTTCCTCCTTTCCCTCCCATATTTGCAGTCCCCAAGTAGTACTATACAGGAGAAGAAAGTGACCCACCTGCTCTCGCCCTATGCGCTGCTCAAACTCGCGCGCCTTGAATCGCTGCTCCGCCTGCTTCGCGACCTTGCGCTCCCACTGCGCACCGCTGTCCCACTCATTGATGGCGCCAGTCGGGCGCACGAGCGCAATCGTGGACGCGACACCTGAAGGGGAGGGGGGGGGGAGGTGCTGGGTTGCTCTGTTGATGCCCACTTGCTGTTCAGGGTTGCTTTGCTCTGTTGGTGTCATTGATGGTGCCAGTTAGGCTGTGTTGGTGTCGTTGAAGGCGCCATTCGGGCGCGCGAGCGCCACACCTACAGGGGGGGGGGGAGTTGTGTTGCTGGGTTGCTCTGATGATGCTGTTCCTGCGACTGCTCAACCCGCTGATGGCGCGCGCGGGGGGGGGGGGGGGAGGCAGAGAGACAGAGAGACAGAGGCAGAGACGGAGATAGAGAGAGTGAGTGACAGAGAGAGAGAGAGGGAGGGGAATTGGCAGATAGAGACGCGTTCTCGTAGCGTCAAGCACAGAGCAACGCACCCATCTCCGCGCCTCCCGGCCGCCGCGCGGCGTCCCGCGCTCGGCGCGCTGTGACTCTGTCGCCGCCCCCCGCAGCAACGCCAGAGTTGGAGCGTACGATCACCAGCGGCTTGACTCCGCCCGCTCCTGCTGGCCCTGCTGGTGGGGTGGCAAGGTTAGGTGGGGGGGCGGGGTTGGTAGTGCCCGGCAAGCACACAGCACAGCACAGCACAGCACAGCACAGCACAGTACAGCACAGCATGGCACAGCATGGCACGGCACAGCACATCACGACACAGCAGAGCACACAACACAGCACAGCAGAGCCAATCACAGCACAGCACGGCACAGCAGAGCACAAACCACAGCACAGCAGAGCCAATCACTAACACCACGGCACAGCACAGCACATCACGGCCCAGCAGAGCCACACAGCACAGCATAGCAGAGCCAATCACATCACAGCACGGCACAGCACAGCGTGCGCCGTGCACGGCGCAGAACGACACATCATCACATCATCACCACATCAGAGCACTCTGAGCACCAAGCCGCAGAGTGGCCGCACCTTGCGGGCCCCCTCCGCCACCGGCAGCAGCGCCAGCCAGCCCAGCCAGAGCACACAGCACAGCACAGCACAGCAGAACCAATCACATCACAGCACGGCACAGCATCACAGCATCACCACATCATAGCACTCGGAGCACCAAGCCGCAGCGAGGCCGCACCTTGCAGGCCGCCAGCCGCGGACGGCACGGGCGGGGGCTGCGGGGAAGCTGCTGCTGCGGCGGCCGCCACGGCCGCAGACCCGGGGCGGCCACGCGCGCTGCCCCGGCCCCCGCCCCTGCCCCCACCGCCAGCAGCCTGCCCCTCCCGCCCGCCCTCGCCCGCGTCCGAAGCGTACGTCGGCGTCGGGGGCTCTGTCGAAGCATCGGTCGCGGATCCGTCCGCGGCGGCGGCGGCGCGCGCGCGGGAGCGGCGCGGCGTCGCGCGCGGCGGTGGCTGCGGGCCGAGCGCGACGGCCTCGACGCTCGCGCCGACTGCCGCCGCTGCTGCTGCAAGCACAGACTCCCTCACGCCCGCTGCCCCGCCGCCCCCGCCGCCGCCGCCGCCGGGGGTCGGAGGGGGCGCCGGCCACGGGACACCCAGCGGCACGAGACCGCGCTGCATGGGAGAGAGGGGTAGGGTTTGGTGAAGGGCTTTGGTCTGTTAACGGTCCAGGGTCCAAGGTTTTCAGTTGTTCTAGTCTTCGCTGGAAAGCCGAAGTTACTGCTACTGTTACTTTTACTGTTGCTGTTTCTGCTCTCAGGGTGGATGGTGCTTACTTAGGGTCGAGGGCGGGGCAAGCGGCACGAGGCCGCGCTGCATGGGGGAGAGGACGGGTCGAGGGGCGAGAAGTGTTGGGGCCGTTTTGGAGGGCTAGTTCAGTAAGAGTCTGGGCCGGGGCGCCAAGCTGCACCAGGCCACGCTGCAAGAGCACAGGGCAACATAAGGGAGCGTGGGCTCAAGTCAGGTGGTCGAACCCCAAACCCCTTTCTGTGGTCACAAAGCAGCCACACACAAAACTAGCCGGCGCCGCTCGCCCCCGCACCTTCAGCGCTCGCATCACGGCGATGATTGCGTGCTCTTCGTGGCCGGCCACGGAGGCGCCAGGAGACACACTAACACGGCGAAAAATCCCCACTCCACCCCTCTTGCTATGCCCCTGCTTTGATGATGATGATGGATCTTACAGTCTGTGTGACACCAGTAATGATGTATAAGACCGGTGTCGGCGCTAGCGCCCGACACCTTAAACTCAGTTTCAGTGGGAAACTGGCTGGCTACCTGGTAGGGGTGAGGGTAAACCCCCACACGCGCGCACGCACTGGACCTAGACAGGACACTGGGCCCCCAGATCCACCCTATACCACCCAGGTAGTAACAGCAACGCATTGTTGGTGTGCGCCTGTGTTCTACTACTAGTCCCGCCGCCGCCATTGGCTCCAGCAATCTCCTCCATGCCCGCCAGCAATCTCCTCCACGCCCGCCAGCAATCTCCTGTATGCCCGCCAGCAATCTCCTCCATGCCCGCAAGCAATCTCCTGAATGCCCGCCAGCAATCTCGTCCATGCATGGGCGCCGCCATGCGATCTCCATGCGCCGCGCCGCGCTCCATGCGCGCCAGCACCCGTACCACCCGCCTCATTCCCGTTCTTTAGCCATTCCCCGTGACACCTATGGCTGACCCTTGTTCCGCCGTCCCCTTTGGCATCTGTAACCCGTATCCTCTCCCTGTAGCCTCATTCCCCGTTCTTAACCGCCATCTCCATTATGGTGCCCGCCCGCTGGTGGGGCCTCGCCTCGCCCCATGCCGCACGGCTAGTGTATTGATTGCTGCGCCATCTATAATCTGCGCCTTGGGGCAGGGAACCCCTGCGCCACAACCTCCTCACAAAGCCTAGCCGCATGTGCCTCGCTTCCCATGTTTCTCAATTTCTCGCCATCCGCTTCCATGCTGCCGCCTGCAATCTCCTCCACGCCCGCGAGCAATCTCCTCCATGCCCGCCAGCAATCTCCTCCATGCATGCACGCGCAGAGCGCCGCCATGCAACCCCCAGGCGCCGCGCGCGCCATGCGCGCGCCGCGCCCGCCAGCTCCCGTAGCCTCATTCCCCGTTCTTTACCCATGCGCCGTGACGCATTAGCCTTGTCCGCCGTCCCCTGGCATGCATAACCCGTAGCCTCATCCCCGGTAGCCGCATTCCTCGTTCTTAGCCGCCATCTCCATTATGGTGCCCGCCCGCTGGTGGGGCCTCGCCTCGCCCCATGCCGCACGGCTGGTGCATCGATCGCGTCGCCATCTAATAATCTGCGCCTTGGGGCAGGGAACCCCTGCGCCGCAACCTCCTCACAAAGCCTAGCCGCATGTGCCTCGCTTCCCATGTTTCTCAATTTCTCGCCATCCGTCTCTCTCTTCCATCCAGGCACAGTAAACCATTAGGAGCCGCAATCTGCTTGAGTTCCGATCGTTGTGAGAGGGGGTGCATGCTCGCCGCAATTCTCGCCATCGTGCATCGTGCTCTCCATCGTACCGCTGCCCCATCTGCCACATAGCCTCGCCCCATCAGGACCAGTTCATCAGTAGCGCTGTGCGTCACAGCCGCTCAGGGCAAATTTCCAGATTTTCAGCCGCCCAGTACCAAGCGCAGTTGTCCCGGTTGTCCGCCATCGAGCGGCGCCAGGGCGGGAGCCCCTGGCGAAGAGCTTATGAACTTAACATGGTAGACAGACAAACTTATAGATAGCTTTAAGCATCTATACGTCAACCCGCACCTTCAGCGCTCGCATCGCGGCGACGACAGCGTGCTCCCCATTGCCGGTGAGCGAGGCACCAGGCGCAAAGGAAAAGGCACCGAGCAGCGCGGCCATGTGCTTGCGCACGATAGGAAGTTGGAGGAGTGCCTGCAGGGGGTGGTTGGAAGTAGGTTGTTGGTGAGCGGTCGTTGTAGGTTGTGGGTTGTGGATGGTGCGATATAAGAGGCGGTGCAGAGCAGCGCAGCCACGATCTGCGCACGATGGGAAGTTGGAGGAGCACCTGCAGGGGCGGTTGGAGTAGGTTGTTGGTTGGAGGTTGTTGTGGGAGGCAGGTGGTGCGACGAAAGGGGCAGCGGTGCATAGCAAAGCGGTCATGTGTTGCGCACGAGAGGGGCAAGTTGCAGGAGCGCCTGTGAGCGCCTGTGTGGTGGCGTTATACCCGCATAGTGTGAGGGTGCTGCTGCCGCAGTGCTGCATTGCCATGCGGGAGCCGCTGCTGCTGCTGCTGCTGCTGCTGCCGCCGCCGCTTGGAGTGTCATGTTGGCTGCTGCTGCTGCTGCTGCCATGCAGCGCTGCCATGCTGCTGCTGCTTGGAGTGTCATGCTGGCTGCTGCTGCTGCCACATAGCGTTGCCATGCTGCTGCTGCTGCAGCTGCTGGGCGTGTAACGCTATGGGTGGTTGTGCGCATCGCACCTTGGTTGACGGCCGGTCGTTGGGGTCTGCACGCAGCATGCAGTTCACGAGCTGCTGGAACGGGCGGGAGAAGACGTTGGGGAGCGGCTCGTACGCGGTGCGGATGATTTTGAACATGAGCTGTCACAGTGAGCGGCGGGATGGGCAGATATTAGGCAAAGAAAGGTGGGATAAGGTAGGGCAAAGAGTGGGCATGGCGGCTGCTGGAACGGGCGGGATAAGACGTTGGGAAGGGGCCTCGTACGCGGTGCGGATAATCTTGAACATGAGCTGTGGAGTGGAGTGGGGCATGCAGAAATCGGGCAAAGAAAGAGGGCAGAGGATGGGCAAAGAATGAGCATGGCAGCTGCGGGCGGGAGAAGACGTTGGGAAGGAGCCTCGTACGCGGTGCGGATGATCTTGAAGATGAGCTGGCACAGTGCGAGGCGGGGCAGGCACGATGCAGGTTTCAGAATTTGAATCGACCGGGTCAGTCCAAAGTTGCGCGTGGGCGAAGAGTGGGCATGGCGGCTGCTGGAATGGACGGGAGAAGACGTTGGGAAGGGGCCTTGAACGCGGTGCGGATGGTCTTGAACATGAGCTGCAAGCGAGTGGAGAGGGCGTGTGCGTGGGCAGTGAGACAGATGGCAGCATGGTGGCTGCTGGAACGGGATGACAGAGCACGATGATAAGCGGCTCATACGTGGTGCAGAGTATCTTGGGAGTGGGCTGTGGAGTGGGGTGGGGCAAGCAGAGATTGGGCAAATAAAGAATGGCAAAGAAAGGGCAATGAGTGGGCATGGCGACTGCTGGAACGGGCAGGAGAAGAAGTTGGGAAGCGGGGCTTCTACGCGGTGTGGATCATCTTGAACATGAGCTGTGGAGTGGGGTGGGCAAGCGGGGCGGGGCGGGCAGATATTGGGCCAAGAAAGAAGGGCAAAGGAAGGGTATGGAGTGGGCATGGCAGCTGCTGGAACAGGGTGAGAGCACGTTGGCAAGCGGCGTTTGCACGGTGAGGATGATCTTGAACAAGAGCTGTGGAGGGGGGTGGGGCATGCCGAGATTGGGCCAAGAAAGAGAAGCAAAGGAAGGGGAAAGAGTGGGCATGGTAGCTGGAGCGGGCTGAGAATGCATGTTAGGAAGCGGGGCTCGTATTCAGTGCGGATGATCTTGGGAGTGAGTGAGCTGCGGATGAAGTGGGCAACACGTAAAGAGGACGGGTGGGCGTGGCGACCCCTGCACCCTCCCACTTCACTCCCTGCCGGCCCGAGCAAGCATGCACACTCTGCCAAGTGCCACAGCAAGTGTGGGCCGGTAAAGTGTGGAACACGCGTTCACACCTGCGGCAGCCCTAGCGCAATCAGGCGAGAGACGCTAATGCAAAGCAACCACCTCGCCGCCTTGAGTCGCCGTCAACGACGGTCAAGTGACAGCTGGAGCAGGAACTCAAAATTCACACCTGCGGCAGTCCAAGCGCGATCAGGCAAGCGACGCTAGGGCGAAGCAACCACCTCGCCGCCTTGAGTTGCCGTCAATGACGGTCAAGTGACAGCTGGAGCAGGCAATCAAAATTCACACCTGCGGCAGCCCAAGCGCAATCGGGCAAGCGACGCTAGGGCGAAGCAATCACCTCGCCGCCTTGAGTCGCCGTCACCGACAGTCAAGTGACAGCTGGTGCAGGAAATCAAAATCCACACCTGTGGCAGCCCCAGCGCGTCGAACGCGGTCCGCCGCACCGCCATCTCGTAGAGCACGCACCCGAGGCTCCATATGTCCGCGTCGTATGTGTAGGGCTTGCCAGCAATCACCTTCAGGCACAAGGGTGGTTTTGGTGGTGGTTGGGGGCTGGTGGTTGGTGGTTGTTGGAGACTTATTTTGAAGTTGTTGGTTGTTGGTTGGTTGGTGGAGGTTGGCGGGCGAGGCTCCATATGTCCGCGTCATAGGTGTAGGGCTTTCCAGCGATCACCTTCAGGCACACGGGTGGTTGTGGTGGTGGTTGGGGGCTGTTGGTTGGTTAAGGCTGATTTTGGAGTTGTTGGTTGTTGGTTGGAGGTTGGCAAGGCTGCATGTGTCCGCGTCGTTGGTGTAGGGCTTGGCTGCGATCACCTTCTCGGCACAAACACGGCCAAGGGTGGTTGGTTGAAGGTTTGTGGTTGGAGGTTGCCAGTCAAGCAGTCAACCCCAGGATCCATGTGTCTCCCACACACTATCACACTGTCAGGCTCTTACACACCTCGGCAACATGTAGTGTGTGCCGAGCTGCGTGATTGCAAACGCACGCACGGTCAAGCTGCTTTGTGACTCCCATCACACTATCACCACTCCCCCCCCACAAACACCATCACACAGTTACACTCTCACACACCTCGGGGACATGTAGTAGGACGTACCGAGCTGTGTGATCGCGAGCGTATTTTGATCTGCTTCGCGGCTCCGCCATCACACCATCACTTCACCACCTCCCCCATCACCCCACTTTTACACCCACACACCTCGGGGGACATGTAGTAGGGCGTGCCGAGCTGTGTGATCGCGAGCGCGAGCGTCGCGTCGAGCTGCTTTGCGATTCCAAGGTCACCAAGCTTCACCACTTGCTTGTTGCGGCTGAGCAGGATGTTTTCAGGCTTGCTGTGAGGGGAGGAGGGGGTAGGGGGTAGTGTGGGAGGGAGAGCGAGAGAGAAGGAGAGAGAACGAGCGAGAGAAAGACATAGGAAGGAGAGAGACAGAGAGGAAAATAGGAAGAGAGAATGAGATAGAGAGAGACAGAGCGACAGATAGAGAGAGCTACAGAGAGAGAGAGACAGAGAGAGAGGTCACCGAGCTTCACCACTTGCTTGTTGCGGCTGAGCAGGATGTTCTCGGGCTTGCTGTGAGGAGAGGAGGGAGGGGGATAGTGGGGGAGAGAGAGGGAGAGAGAGGGAGGGAGGGTTGCAGAGACGGAGAGAGACAGAGAGAGGGAGAGAGAAACAGCGACAGAGAGAGATAAAGAGAGAGAGAGGGAGAGGGAGAGAGAGAGACAGCGGCAGAGAGAGAGAGAGAGAGAGAGAGGCACACAGACAGATAGACGGAGCCAGCTTCACCACTTGCTTGTTGCGGCTGAGCAGGATGTTCTCGGGCTTGCTTTGCGGGGAGGAGGAGGGTGAGAGCAATGTGGGGCATGTGCGTGTGTGCAATATAGAGTGAGAGAGTGTGAGTGGGCGTCCCGATCGAGGCACTGGAGTTACCCGCGACGGATATGCATGCGACATCGTTTTCATCCGATCATGACTGATGAATCTGATCCAATCCGACTCCTGAGAACCCCCACCTCACAGGTAGGTAGGCAGGCAGGCAGGCAGGCAGGCAGGCACGCAAGCAGGCGAGCAGGCAGGCAGGCAGGCAGGCAGGCAGGCAGGCAGGCAGCCAGGCAGGCAGGCACGCAAGCAGACGAGCAGGCAGGCAGGCAGGCAGGCAGGCAGGCAGGCAGGCAGGCAGGCAGGCAGGCAGGCAGACACGCAAGCAGGCAAGCGGGCAGGTAGGCAGGCAAGCAGGGTGGAAGACAGGCAGGCTGGAAAACAGGCAGGTAGGCAGGCAGGCAGGTGGCACCACTCACAGGTCCCGATGCAGGATGCTCCGTGCATGCAGGTGGTGCAGCGCAAGCACAAGCTGACGGAATCCGTGACCCCTCCCTCCCCCCCCCCTCGCACCCCATTCAGTGCTCTTCTCTTCTCTCCTGCTTCTTCTGCTGCTTCTAGTACTCACAGGTCACGGTGCAGGATGCGCCGCGCATGCAGATGGTGCAGACCCAGCCCCAGCTGACATAATAAGTGCCTCCCCCCCCCCTTCAGTGCTCTTCCCTTCTTCTTCTTCTGCTGCTGCTGCTTCTAGTACTCACAGGTCCCGGTGCAGGATGCGCCGCGCATGCAGATGGTGCAGCCCCAGCACCAGCTGACATAATAAGTGCCTCCCCCCACCCTTCAGTGCTCTTCCCTTCTTCTTCTTCTGCTGCTGCTGCTTCTAGTACTCACAGGTCCCGGTGCAGGATGCGCCGCGCATGCAGATGGTGCAGCCCCAGCACCAGCTGACATAACAAGTGCCTCACCCCCCCTTCAGTGCTCTTCCCTTATTTTCCTGCTGCTGCTGCTTCTAGTACTCACACCAGATCCGACCAGACTTCAGACTTGACTCACAGGTCCCGGTGCAGGATGCGCCGCGCATGCAGATGGTGCAGCGCCAGCACCAGCTGGCAGAACCAGCCCATGACGACCTCCTCCGGAAAGTGGGCCTCCGGGTCGGCGGCGGCGTCGTCCCCTGGCTTGCCTTTCAGCAGCGCAGCGAGAGTTCCGCCCTCGCAGAAGCCCATGACCAGGCACACGACGTCATCGGCGGCGTCCCTGCGCCAGCAGCAAGCGAGAGAGAGAGAGAGAGAGATCAGTCAGGCAGAGAGGGAGAGAGAGTGGCAGGGGGGGAGAGAGAGAGAGAGAGAGTGAGAGAGAGAGAGGAGAGAAGCAGAGTTCCGCGCCCACAGACTCCAATCGCAAGGCACACGGTGTCATCAGGAGTCGTGGCGCACGCAGAGATGAGGGTGTGGCTGCATGGTCGCTGGAGCATGCAGAGAGAGGCGGTGGAGAGAGAGAGAGAGAGAGACAGAGAGAGAGAGAGGGAGGGAAACACACAGAGAGAGCCAGTGAGAGAGGGACAGATGGGGAGAGCGGGGCGCGTTATGGAGCTCCTCCTACCTGTACCACCCCCTGAACGTGACGAGGTTGGGGTGCGACCCCGCGCGCGCCATCACCGCGACTTCGTTCATCACGTCCTTGGCGGGCATGCGGTCGAGCTTCTTCACCACACACCTGCCGTGTGTGTGTGTGTGTGTGTGTGTGTGTGTGCGTGCGTGTGTGTGTGTGTGTGTGTGCACGGGTGTGGGCGCGCGCATGTGCATCCTCACCAGCTGTGTGCGCAGGAGCAGGTGTGTGCGTGTGCGTGCGGTTGTGTGTCGTGTGTGTGTGCGCGCGCGCACGCATGCGCGCGCGTGTGTGGGGTGCCCGCACCTGCGCGCGAGCCCATGGCCAGCGCCGCTCGCGTACCCTACTCGGCTTGCGCGCACGAGCCGGCTCGCGCGTGCCCCTCCCGCTCCTCCTCCGCTGCTCTGCGCCGCGTCGTCGCCCCCCAAAGCGACCGCGGCCGCGGCTGGGTCGGCCATGTGTGCGAGGAACACGGTGGCGTAGGAGCCTGTAGGGGTAGGTGTGTGTGTGTGTGTGTGTGTGTGTGTGTGTGTATGTTTCTGGGAGGTGGGGGTGCAGCGGGGTCGGCCATGTGTGCGAAGAACACGGTGGCGTAGGAGCCTGCAGGGGGAGGTGTGTGTGTGTTTGTGTGTGTGTGTGTGTGTGTGTGTGCGTGCGTGTGTGTGTGTGTGTGTGTGCGTGTTTCTGGGGGGTGGGGGTACAGCGGGGTCAGCCATGTGTGCGAGGAACACGGTGGCATAGGAGCCTATAGGGGGAGGTGTGTGTGTGTGTGTGTGTGTGTGTGTGTGTGTGTGTGTGTGTGTGTGTTTCTGAGGGGGTGGGGGTGCAGCGGTGTCGGCCATGTGTGCGAGGAACACGGTGGCGTAGGAGCCTGTAGAAGGAGGTGTGTGTGTGTGTGTGTGTGTGTGCATGTTTCTGAGGGGGCGGGGAAGCAGCGGGGTCGGCCATGTGAGCGAGGAGCACGGTGGCGAAGGAGCCTGCAGGGTGAGGGGTGTGTGCATAAGTGTGTGCGTGCTTGTGAAAGGGAGGGAGAGAGGGAGGGAGGAAGGGAAAGAGATTTAGAGAGAGACAGAGAGAAAGAGAAAAAATAGGCCAAGAGAGACAGGGAGAGGCTCACCCGTCCCGATGCACCTCCCCAGCGCAAACAGGTTCGGGTCCAGCTGCCAGCTGGCCATCAACTCGTTATCGGTCACCGAGACCTGGTGCGAGTGAATGTGTGTGTGTGCGTGTGTGTGTGTGTGTGCATGTGTGCATGTGTGTGCAAGTGCATGTGTGTGCATGTGCATGTGTGTGCATGTGTGTGCATGTGTGTGCAAGTGTGTGTGCGTGTGCACGTGCATGTGCGTGCGCGCGTGCGTGCGCGCGTGCCTGTGCATGTGCATGTGCATGTGCATGTGCACGTGCGTGTTCCTGTGCACGTGTGCATGTGCGTGTGCGTGTGCCTGCTCCTGTGCACATGTGCATGTGCGTGTGTGCACATTGGTGAACACGTGCGCGTGTACGCACGTCGGTGTCGGTCGGCGTGCACGCGCTGCCCCCGCACGCGCCGCCTCGCCCCATCCCATAGCGGGGCCAGACACGCGTCGCCGCCGCTCAGCACGCGCGCCCCCTCCGTAGTTCTGACCTCCTGGATGCCCCCGCTCCCCCCCCCCCACACACACACCAGGCTCAAAACCACGCACGCACCCCTCCAACCCCGCAGGCACCCACCTTCAGCGGGCCCCCGCGCGCGCCGCCGCCGCCGCCCCCGCCGCTCACGCGCGCCCCTCCAACCAGCTCCTCGGTCCCCCCCGTGACCTCCGGGATCGGCGCCAGCGGCGCGCACTCGTGCGCGGGGCCAACAGGAGCCTGCGCGCCGCCGCCGCCGCCACCGCCGCCGCTACCGCCCTCAGGCGGTGGCGCGCACTCTGCCGTGCCGCCGCCACCGAAGGCGGCGCGCGCGAGGGGCGCCGCACCCGCTCCCGCGCCCGCCCTCCTGGCGCTGCCCGCCTTGGCCTTCGGGCGCTTTGCAGGGGCCCCCCCTGCCGCCGCCGCCGCGCCGCCGGGCGTGCCCGCGCCGCCTGCGGCCCCACCGACAGCGGCAGCAGCAGCAGCAGCCTCGGCGTCACGAGCAGGAGTGGCAGCAGCAGCACCCGCGGCACTGCCAGCAGCAGCGACAGACCTCTTCGACCGCTTGCCGCCGCCCTTGCCCGGCGTGCTGGGTGTGGCTGCCGCCGCAGCAGGCGCGGCCTCGCCACCGCCGCCACCAACGCCACCACCCGCAGCCGCCGCAGGGGCCCTCGGAGACGGCGCCTCACCCGCAGCCGCCGCAGAGGCCCTCGGAGACGGCGCCCCGCCCGCTGCCGCCGCTGCTGCCACCGCCGCCGCTGCCGCTGCGTGAGGCTTCCTAACGCTCACATGCCGGCTGCCCCTGCCTCCGCCGCCGCCTCTCTTGCCATCCCTTTCCATCCCCCCCTCCACCCCTCGCACCGTGCGTGCCGTGCGAAGCAAAAGTCCCCCCTCCCCCCCGCCGGCTACCGCCGCGCACGCAAGCGCGCGTCGCACCCACTACTCCTCTTGCCTACGGCCCCAGCCCGGGCCCTGCGTCGCCCCCGGCGCCCTCCTGGCCCTGCGCTCCGCCGCTGCTGCTGCCGCTGCTGTCTGTGTCCCCGAGCGCGCGTGTGAAGCTAGCAGAGGCAAACGTGCGCATGAGCCTGACGTTGGCCTCCTGCATGTGTGTGTGCGTGTGTGTGTGTGTGTGTGTGTGTGTGATTGTGTGTGTGCGTGCGTGTGCGCGCGTGTGAAGTTGGCAGAGGCAAACGTGCGCATGAGCCAGACGTTGGCCTCCTGCATGCGTGCGTGTGTGCGTGAATTTGTGTGTGCGTGTGCGTGTGTGTTTGTGTTTGTGTCTGTGTGTGTGTCTGTGTGCATGTGTGTGCATGCGTGTGTGTGCGTACGCGTGCGCGTGTGCTTTTGTGCGTACATGCGTGCACTCCAACACCCCCACACCCTCCACGCACCGCCCCACACTACCTCACACATCCACACCTTCATGTCCTTGCGCGCGAGGCGCTGCAGCTGGTCATACTCAAAGTCCTCTTCGCAGTAGGCCTCCCTGACCTCCAGCACGCGCACAGCTGTGCCACGCACCATGCAGGTGGCAGAGGCAGGCGGCAGGGCGTGTATGAGTGTGTGTGCGTGTGTGTGCAAGAATGTGTGTGTTTGTGTGTGTGTGTGTGTGTGTGTGCGTTTGAGAAAAAGTGTGTGTGGGGGGAAGGGGGGCGTCCATCGCACCCAGCAAGCTATGTGCATTGCTGCGCCACGATCCATGCACCGCTGTGCTCCTCCCATTCCTCCCCCCCCCTCACCCTCTCTCTCTCTCTGTCCCTCTCTCACACACATGCACACACTCCCTTCTCCCCCTCCGTCCCAGCAGCTTTGACATCCAGTCGCTTCTCTCCCCATCCCTCTGTGCCCTCTCCACATGCCCTCTGTGCCCACTCCCCACACCCTCTCCCCACGCCCTCGGGCACAACCTTCTGTGCCCTCTACGCCCTCTCCCCGCATTGTCCTCTCCCCTCAATGCCCTCTCCCCTCTGTGCCCTCTCCCCTCTATGCCCTCTCCCCTCTATGCCCTCTCCCCTCAATGCCCTCTCCCCTCTATGCCCTCTGTACCTTCACCCCTCTGTGCCCTCTATGTTCTCTCCCCTCAATGCCCTCTCCCCTCTGTGCGCTCTCCCCTCAAAGCCCTCTCCCCTCTATGCCCTCTCCCCATGCCCTCTGTAGATGCCCTATATGCCCGGCACAGTGTGCCCCCCACTCCCCCACCCCCTCAACACACACCCGCACTCCCACCCCCTCTTACCCAGCAGGCTGTTTATGCGCATCAGCTTTGCGATCCACTCGTCGCCGTCACGCAGCGGCTCAGTCTGCGTCGTGTGGGTTTTCGCGTCACTTGTTGCTTCGTGTGACTTTTCATGCAAGTTTTCGCGTGTGTCGTAGAGGTGTGAAGCCTGCAATAAGAGCACACACGCAAACGCATACGCACACACATACAAATACACACACGCGCGCGCACATACATACACACACGCACACATGCCACCCACCCACCAACGCACACACACACACCAACGCACACACGCACATGCACGCACGCACGCACACACAAGGACACACACACAAAACACACACACACACACAATCACACCTACCTGGAGGAAATCTGACAGCTGTGCGTAATCCTTCTGGTTGTAGGAACCGAGCCCGCCACGGCCACTACCCTCCAGCTGCGCGAGGATGATCCTGCGCACGTGTGTGTGTGTGTGTGTGTGCGCTGTGTAAGTGTGCTGTGCGCGCGCACTGTGTGTGTGTATGGGGAGCGGGGGATATGTGTGTGCGTGAACTGTGTGTGTGTGTGTATGTGTGTGTGTGTGTGTGTGTGTGTGTGTGTATGTGTGTGTGCAACACAACACAACACGTGTTGCATGGCGTCGCTGTGCCACGCGCTGGTGTGTGCAACGCGCCTGCGACCAGAACCAGTTGTTCTGCTAAGTTACAGTTACATCGGCTTTCCAGCAAAGACTACCTCTACTCCTAGTACCACCGCCTAGACCCAAGTCCAGCTCTGGCCCTAACAATTCCTTGTGAGGGGCGGTAGCCACCAGCCAGCTGCCTGCCAATTTGTACTCCCAGAGCAAAAAGGAGAGCTATTGTGCGACGCCTCCAAAATAGGTCCTAACTGCTTCCAGGGTTCTAAGGGTCATGGAGAAATGAAGGCTCACCCCGGCCCTCACAAACACTTCCTCAATCTCACCCCGCCGGAGGTGATTAGGGGGCGGAAGATGTGAACATGTAATTTCACACTCTTCGGGTCGAGATGAGTGCAATCCCACCCCGCAGTGACTCCGCAGCGCCGGCCCAATTTGACCCATCGAAACCCAGAAATGCACTTTTGTGTGCGTGTGGAGAGGGGGGGGCGGGGGGGCCAACGGAAACACCGAACAGAACCCACTTTACGGCGGTGAACGTGAAGAGCAGCCGAAGTTGGTTGGCAGCCCGCTTCTCTGGGCTCAAGCCCCCAAAGCTGCACGGCGTGTGTGTGTGTGTGCGTGTGTGCCCACGCCCCACAAAACGCCCCACAAAACCCCACGCGTGTGTGTGTGTGTGCGTGTGTGCATGTGTGTGTATGTGTGTGTGTGTGAGTGTGTCGTGTGCGTGTGGTGTGTGTGTGTGTGTGTGTGAGTGAGTGAGTGAGTGAGTGAGTGAGTGAGTGAGTGAGTGAGTGAGTGAGTGTCTGTGTTTGCATGGGCGTGTGCATGGGCGGTAGGTATGTGCGTGTGTCCTGACTACTACATGCAAGCGCATGGGCATCTGCATGCATGCATGCCCTGGGGCTCTTCGCAGCACGTGTGCACCCCCTACATGCGTCTGTGCTCACCCGTCGGAGGGCACGTACTGCTTGGCCAGCACCAGCAGCTTGTTCGACCGAGCTGTTGCTGGTCTGAGACTCCGGAGAGGCTGGGCCCGCACCACGACCGCCTGTGCTGCTGTAGTGTGTGTGCGCAAGCCGAAAGATCTGCTGTACATTGGAATGAGCCTGTGTGGATGAGCCTGTGTGACATTGTGCGTGCGTGTGGAAGCGTGGACTGTACGCAACACGCCTTCGCAACACGCGCATTCTCGCAAGTACCATGCTCCGCCGGGCTGTGTGCCAGCTGCTGCGCCCCCAGGTGGAGGGCGCGCTGGCTGCATGCTCATGCTCGTCGACCGGACGACTTTACTCAAACACAGTGCCCGAGGACTACTCGCTGGCGATGAAGAAGGCCGCTGAGCTGACGGTCTTCGAGAGGACGCCTCCCAAGGAGATCGGCATGTGCGCGGGCATCCCCCTGGAGACGTACAAGCGTCCGGTGAGAAGGCATGCACGAGAGCATGCATGCGTCCTCCATGCGGTGCACCCCCGATGCGCCCCATATCCGCGCCCATGGCGTGCATGGCGTCATAACGCGCGCATGCCGATGGCGTGTGCGTGCCCCCTGCAGGCGCGCATCTTCGTGTCGTCTCGCTCGCCATCGCAGCAGGGCGTTGGGAAGACCCAGACGGTGTCGCAGGGCGCGCCGCAGTGGCGCATCGCGTTCGACACCACCCAGAAGTGAGTGCGTGACACCTGTGTGCGCTTGGGCTGCGCGGGGAGCCCAACTTGCAGGCCGATGGCGCGCGCGTCCTTTCTCAACTGTGCCCATTTCCCCCCCTCCGCGACCAGGTGGGAGAACCATCTCATGGGGTGGACGTCGACAGCCGACCCGCTGGAGAACGTGGGCCGTGCTTCGCTCTTCTTCTACACCAAGGAGGAGGCGATGGCCTTCTGCGAGAAGCACGGCTGGGAGTTCACCGTTGACATGCCCGCGGAGAAGAGCAACCTGCGCCAGAAGCGCTTCAACGCTTACGGTGGGTGAGGAGGCGAGGGGTGCTTGCATGCATGGGCGCATGGGTGCATGGCACGACGCATGGCGCGACGCGGGCCCATGCACCCATACACGCCAACATTATGCCGTCGTGCACGGTTGTGGAAAACCGTGGTTTTCGGGGAGGAGGGGGGGCTGTATGCACACAGCCTGCGCGGTGCGCGCGCACGCTGCGGGCACGTCATCACACACCCCACCCTACACACATGCACGCACACACACGCAGGCGACAACTTCAGCACCCGCCGCAAGGGCATCCCCGACCACAGCTTCATGGCAAAGCACGAGACGTACTGAGTGAGCTGCGACTGGCGGCTCTGCGTGACGTAGCAGTGAGCTGCGCTGCGCACGGCACCCCCACCACCCCAGCTTATCCACCCTTTGATGCATTGTTCCCCTCAGCCCGCGCTGGGAAAACATAGCAGTAGTAGTAGCTCTCAGGAGGCAAGGCTGTTCTGTAACATACATGACGAGAGTCCCAAACACTCCGGAGCACATGTGTGGCCGACGACCGCGCTGCCTCCCCAGGTCTCCCCTTCCCCCTCCCTTGCCCCCCCCCCCCCCAGAGCGCATGTGTGGCCAACGACCGCGCTGCCTCCCCCAGGCTCCCCCTTCCCCCTCCCTTGGGCTCCCCCCCTCCCCAGAGCACGTGTGGCCGATGACCGCGCTGCCTCCTCCAGGTCTTTCCTTCTCCCTCCCTTGCCCCCCTTGGGCTCCCCCCCGCCCCCCCCCCCCCCCCCCCCCCCCCCCCCGGAGCACGTGTGGCCGACGACCGCGCTGCCTCCCCCAGGTCCCCCCTTCTCGCTCCCTTGAGTTCCCCCTCCCCCGGAGCTCATGTGTGGCCGACGACCGCGCTGACTCCCCCAGGTCTTTGCTTCTCCCTCCCTTGCCCCCCCACCCACCCCCCACCCACCCCCTGAGGCAGATCTTGCCCCCTTGCAGCAGAAGAGGCGTGGATTGGCCGAGGCATGGGGCGAGGCTTTTCTGTAACATCCACAATGAGAAGCAAGCGAGCGGAACACCGCCACTACAGGAACGCGTGCACTGTACATGGGATCTGGAATGGGTATGGGCTCTATCTAGCTAGGTGCGGGGGCCGGCCAGCCACAGCGGCCATGGCGCGTATGCTGTATGTACGCCAGGCAGTGGCTGCAACACCTCCCACAGGCAGCTGAGTGAGGGGCGTGTGAGCGCAGCCCTGGCACACACTCACGCGCCGTCACGCGGCCTCTTCCACGAAATCGCCATGCCCACGACGGCCTCGTTGATGAGGTGCGGCACGCCCGCCAGCTGTGCGTGCTCGCGGATGATGCGCGACAGAGCAGGGCGGTTCGAGTCAAAGTCGCGAGCACCCCGTGCAAGGAGCAGGCGGATGCACTCGTCGCGGACGCCGTCTGGCGCGTCGTTGGTGAACATCTCCTCGGACCGCGGGCCCGTGCACAGCACCTGCAGCACCTTGCTCATGTGTGCCCGCTGAGCATCATCAAACGGCTGCGGCTCCTCAACGACGCGGCGCAGCAGTAGGACAAGGGGCGCGCAGGAGGGCGTGGCAGACAAACCCGCAGCAAACTGAGCAGCGGACGTGAGAGCAGAGCCGCCTGCAGGGGTGTGGACCGCCATCATGGCTGCAACGTCGGCAGACGGGTGGTCGAGCAGCAGGCACATCGCGTCCGCATGGCCGCTCAGAGCAGCCACGATGAGGGCAGTTTCGCCGTTGTTTGCCGCGAGCATCAGCATGACCGATGGGCCGGCAGATGGGTGGTCGAGCAGCAGCCGCATCGCCTCCACGTGGCCGTTCTTTGCAGCCACGATGAGTGCGGTAGAACCTTCCTTGGCTGCGAGCGTCATCATGGCCGCTGCGTCGGCAGACGGGTGGTTGAGCAGCAGGCGCATGGCGCCCACATGGCCGTTCTGAGCAGCCGCCATGAGCGCAGTACCACCATTGAGCTGTGCCAGCATCATCATGGCCGCTGCGTCGCCAGATGGGTGCTCGAGCAGCAGCCCCATGCACTCCACATGGCCGTTGGCAGCAGCCCACATGAGGGCGGTGGTACCATCGGCATTGCTGAGCATCATCATGGCCGCTGCGTCAGCAGACGGGTGGTCGAGCAGCAGGCGCATCGCCTCCACATGGCCAGCCTGGGCCGCCGCCATGAGGGCGGTGGTACCACTGCTACCTGTGAGCATCATCATAGCTCCTGGGTCAGCAGACGGGTGGTCGAGCAGCAGGCGCATCACGTCCACATGGGCGTTGCGGGCAGCCCGCATGAGGGCGGACCACCCTACCCTGTCCGTCAGCATCATCATAGCTGCCGGGTCGACCGCGTGCCTCAGCACCACGCGCATGGCCTCCACTTGGCCCTCCTCAGCGAATGCCATGAGGTCAGTGTTGCCCCGCTCATCTGTGGTCATTGCCATGCGCTCTGCTGCTGCTGCGCATGCAAAGCGGCTTCACCCTGGCTGCAGGGATGCCTGCACGCAGTGCCTGATCCGACTGCTCACCCCATGCCGACATGCGCGGCGGGTCCAGACACACACGACATTCTCCAATGAGTGGCATGCAAAGCCGATTCTGGGCATGGGAGAATCACGATTTCCAAATCGCCGACACACTTGGACACACTTTACGCAGACCTGTGCGCAGGAGCAGGAGAGGCGTTGTAGACGAGCAATGTTGCTTCAATTATCGGTATTTGTTGCGGTGGCTTTGGGAACCGCGATGAAAACCGGGCGCCGAGCTGAGCCTCAATCGCCTTCGCGAATAAGTATCGTTTCGGACCACGTGTTTCGGACCCCCTCGTGCAGCCGAAAACGAATGTAAAATAAGCCTTGTCGAAGATCGCGATTGCGATGCGATTTGGGGCGATGTCGGGCGAATTTTTTAACCAAACCGAATAGATAAGAAAAAAAACGAAACCCCACCCCCGCAATCGCATTAAAAAATTTCGTTTTGTGCCCAAAGGCTCACTTCCAGCACTTTGACTGTTTTTTTGCGTCTTGGCGCAGAGCAGAGGGGCCAAACAGGCCAGCAGCCGGTGACACACGCACAGTGCTGCGTCTGTGTGCGCAGTAAAATAAGCCCGGAAGGTCCGACTGGCCTCCAGCAACGCGAGCTGACTACGAAACCCAAGCCCCCAGCAAGACAAGCTTGAGAACCAACAGCAACCTCTAGACCAATACGCAACGATGGGGGGAGCTGGGGGGCCGCTACTCTGCACAGCCAAGTAGCGGCAACCCTCGCGATCGTGCCATTGGCTGCGTGGGAGCTGTGGGCACTGCTCACACGGGGCACGCGCCACTGCGGTCACGACGCGCCGTGCGGTCACGGCGCTGATCTCACGGCGCTACCGGTGCCGTGCCGTTGGCTGCCTGGGAGCTGTGAGAGCACTGCCCACATGGAACACGCGCCACTGCGGTCACGGCACTGTGCGGTCACGGCGCTGCTCTCACGTTACTACCAGTTCTGTGCCGTTGACTGCCTGGGAGCTGTGGGAGCACTGCCCACATGGAACACGGGCCGCTGCGGTCACGGCGTCGTGCGGTCACGGCGCTGCCCTCACGGCGCTACCGGTGCCGTGCTGTGGCTGCCTGGGAGCTGTGGGAGCACTGCCCACATGAGGCACGTAGCACTGCGGTCACGGCGCTGCTCTCACGACGCTACCGGTGCCGTGCCGTTGGCTGCCTGGGAGCTGTGGGAGCACTGCCTACATGGGGCACGCAGCACTGCGGTCACGGCACCGTGCGGTCACGGCGCTGCTCTCACGGCGCTACCGGTGCCATGCCGTTGGCTGCCTGGGAGTTGTGGGAGCACTGCCCACATGGAACATGGGCCACTGCGGTCACGGCGCTGTGCGGTCACAGCGCTGCTCTCACGACGCAACCGGTGCCGTGCCGTTGGCTGTCTGGGAGCTGTAGCCACTGCGGTCACGGCGCTGTGCGATGGCACACGGTGGCTGGGCATCACGGCCAGCAGTTGGCGAGCCGCGGTTCTCGTCCGTCGCACACACGGTGCCGAGCTGCCGGTCGCATTCCAGTCAGTTGAGTGGGCTGCTGCTGCTGGCGGCGCTGCTGCTGGCGACCGCCACGTCTAGGAATCAGGAGAGCAGGCCAGCCGCGGCGCACGCACACCGGCCCGCTCGCGTCGGCACGCTGTTTCTGGGGAGGAAGTCAGATCTGAGGGCCGCGTGCCCTGCCTAGGTCCAGCCCCGACCCACTAGCCCCCCCAACACCAGTAGCCAGCCACCCGTCTGTAGCGCTCGGGCACTATACGCCGAGCAAGGTCGAGTACGCTGCCTGTAGGAGCGTAACACACGACTGGGGATCATCATCATCTGAGCCGCCCGCCGCGCCGCCTAAGACACCGCGCTGTTCCCACCAGGACTCCACTCTCAGCATCACAATCAACAATTACAAAGGCGTCTTTAAAAGGGTCGCTGGGCGGTTTCTCAGACCTGCAGATTCTGAATGCGTCGTCCAACATTGGTAGGTTGTGTGTGTGTGTGTGTGTGTGCGTATGAGTGTGTGGGTGTGGGTGTGGGTGTTTGTGCGTGTACATGTGTGTGTATATGTGTGTGTGTGTGTGTGTGTGTGTGTGCGTGTGTGTCGGTGGGGTGGGGGGCTTCGCTTGCCCTTCTCCGACCTGCAGTTCCTAAATGCGCCATCCAACATTGGTGGGTTGTGCATGTATGCATGTGTGTGCGTGTGTGTGTGTGTGTGTGTGTGTTGCGCCGTCCAACGTTGCTGGGTCCTGGTGTCGGTTGGGGGTGCGATGCGGTGGAGGGAGGGATGGTCTGCAGAGCTGCAGCGGCGCCGCGACCATGCATGACGCGTTTGCGTGCGGCAGGCGGGCAGGCGGGCGGGCGGGCTGCGGCGTGCCCCTCCCCCCGCGCCCCTCCCGTTTGATTGAGCGTACGTACGTGTGAATGCGTGCAGCAGCAATGCGCCCCTTCTGCGCTGGCTGCGATGCGCCCCCCCCCCCATTTGAGCGCGTGTGCGTGCGTGTGTGCGTGCGTGTGTGCGTGCTGCAGCGAAGTGCCCCTTCCTGCACGCGCGCGCAGCGGTGCCCCCGACCGCACTTTACATCCACGCACTGTTGTCAACATTCACCCACCGCCACCCCACCCCACCCCACACACACGCGTTCCCCCCCCCCCCTGCACGCACAAGTTGCAACCCCACGCAAAAGCCCTCGGGCGCGCGCAGCCTGTTTGGTGCGCTCTTTGGGCGGGGGACACTCAAGCCGGACGACTCGGCTGCCGATGCTGCGGCGGGGCTGGGCGGCGGGCGCGGTGTCGGCGGTGCTGGCGGTGCCGGTGGTGGGCGGAACACGAGCACGACTGCGAGCGCCGTCTTGCGCTGGCTGCCTGGCGGCGGGGCAGTGGCAGGAGGGGGCGGCGGGGGCAGCCGAGGCGGCGGCGGCCCCGACGGCCCGTCGACCAGCCTGCTGCCTGTATCGCACACCAGCAGCTCCGCCAGCGTGTACGCCACGGGGGGCGGCGGGGGCGGGGGCGGTGGCCTTGAAGGCCTGTTTGCCGACCTGGGCACGCACTTCGGGGCGCCAACGGGATCCGGCAGGGGCGGAGGCGGCTGAGGAAGGGGCGGCGCCGCGCCCGGCGGCGCGCGCCTGGTGTTTGGCAAGCCTGACGACACGGACGTGCTGCTGCGCCGATAGCTGCTGCCACCACAACCACCAACAGCACCAGAATGAGCCACCACCACCAACTCATGAGGCAGCCATGGCCACCACCACGACCACAGAGGCATCCACCACTGCCAGCTGCACAGAGCAGCCTGATGACTTGGGAAGAGCTGCTGCGCTAAACGGCGGCTTCGTGTCTGTTTGTCACGTGCGCCCAGAGTGCGGCGCTCTGGACTAGGCTTGCTCCTCCTGCTGCGTATTGGGCCTGGGCACGGATGCTGACAGTGCGACCAGCAGGGAGGTCTTGGGTTGGTGGGCGTGCTTCTCTCCCTGACCCACCCGCCCGTGTGAGAGTGTCACAGATGTTAACACTGCTGGCTTCACGCGTGTGCCTCACAGCATCGTCCCCTGGGCGGCACGTCCGTGTCCCGGGTGCTGGCAGAGTTGCACGAATGCCACACACACGCGCACACATGCGCACACGCAGCCTGTGCATGAGAGGAGTTGCACACTGGCAGTCTCATAGTTAGCACTGTGTTTGTTGGCATTCTGCATGTTGCCTACCAGTTCTACTTCATAGTATGAAAGTTGCCTACTAGTACTACTTCATAGTATGAAAAACTGCGCTCATGTGCGATGCTGTGCAATGCACAGCCCCTCCCACACCCCCGAGTCAACGGCATCTGGGGCAATTCAACGGCGCACATTCAACACGGTGCTGGCACAGTGGCGCGTGCACGCGAGACACACGGCCCACACAGTTATGGGGTCGATTGCAGGAAAATAGGCGCCACACCCCATTTCAAGAATTGGGCCTTTGCGTGCCCCCCTGCATCGCCACTCCATCAGTCCATTGCATCATCTGTGTGAGACTGCTCATGGCAGGCCGTGGGCCACCGCAGCACGGAGGCGATCCAGAACTAGCTGTCCTGTGATCTGAGGCGGCGTTCAAAAGAGGGCACGCGTTCTGTGGCAGGCGCAGGCAACGGCACGGGCCGCCATGGATCAGGGACACCAGGGGCAGGTGTGAGAGCAGGCCTGCGTCGCGTCCCGACGGGTCTGCATGCCGCATGCATGCGTGTTGGCCCAGCGCGCACACGCGAGCGGTTTGTGGCTTCATGGGATCACATATTACCACAATGATGGCGTCATGCATGGTGGGCTTAGGGGCGGTGATGCGACCTTAGATCGCACTCACACTGCACTATGTTCGTGTGCATGCATGCGTGTGTTGGCACCACCATGCATGTGCGCGCGACACTCGTCATCAGACCATTGCCCACAACACCGCACTGCTGCCGCTCATGCTCCCCCAAACTCGTAGCCCATGGCAATGTTCTCAGATCGGAGTGGTACAACCGCGCTCATGTTAGCTGCCAAGACAGGCCAGGTGGACGTCATGCGCCTGCTGCTCCAGTACTCGACAGACCCAGCAGGCCTGATGATGCTCAAGAACTCCGCTGGACTGACCGCCCTCATGTGGGCTGCTGCCAACGGCCATGTGGACGCAATGCGCGTGCTCCTCGACCACCCGCATGCCGACGCAGCGGCCATGATGATGCACACAAGCAGCGGTCCCACCGCCCTCATGCTTGCTGCCGCGCACGACCGTGTGGACGCGATGCGCCTACTGCTCGACCACCCGTCTGCCGATCCAGCAGCGATGATGATGCTCACAGACAGCAGCGGCCTCACCGCCCTCGCGGTGGCTGCCATGAGGGGCCACACGGAGGCGATGCGCGTGCTGCTCGACCACCCATCTGCCGATGCTACAGCAATGATGATGCTCGAAAGCAGCAGAGGAGAAACCGCCCTCAAGCTGGCTGTCGAGAAGGGCCACACGGACACGTTGCGCCTGCTGCTCGACCACCCGTCTGCCGACGCAACGACTATGACGATGCTCGCGAGCAGCAGTGGGAAAACCGCTCTCATGCTGGCTGTCGAGAAGGGCCGTACGGACGCGATGCGCCTGCTGCTCGACCACCCGTCTGCCAACGCAGCGGCTATGATGATGCTCAAAGGCCGCAACGGTGTCACCGCGCTCATGCTGGCGGTTGGGGGAGGCCATTTGGACGCCGTGCAGTTGCTGCTCGACCACCCGTCTGCCGACGCAGCGGCCATGATGATGCTCACGGAGAGAAGTGGATGGACCGGCCTCGTGTTTGCTGCTCGCCAAGGCCACGTGGACATTGTGCGGCTGCTGCTCGACCACCCGTCTGCCGACGCGGCAGCCATGTTGGCGGTCCGCACGCCCGCAAGCGTTTCGGCGCTCACGTGTGCTGCCAAGTTTGCTGCTGGTTTGTCTTCCATACACTCGTACACGCCCCGGCTGCTCCTGCTGCGCCGCGTCGCCGGGTTGCCGCAGCCAAGCGACGGCGCTCAGCAGGCGCACATGACCAAGGTGACAGAGACGCTGTGCCAGGGCCCAGGATCGAACGAGTTGTTCAACGACAACCAGCCGGACGATGTCCGCGACGAGAACATCCGCCTGCTGCTAGCGGGGGGTGCACGCGGCTCTGACTCAAACAGCCTTGTCGTGTCGCGCATCATCCGCGAGTATGCACAGATGGCGCGCGTGCCGCACCTCATCAACGAGGCGGTTGTCGGTATGGCAGTTTTGCGGAAGAGGCCGCGCGACGGCGCGTGAGTGCACCTGGGCTGCGCTCGTGCACCCACTCAGCTGCCCGTGCGCAGTTCGGCAGCCGCTGCCTAATGTACCTACAACACCGGCACCATGTGTGCGTTGAGGGCGACGGCGCGTGAGCGCACCCATGCTGTGCTCGCGCACCCACTCTCCAGAGATCCTGCCCCTGCCTACTGTGCATACCGTGCACGCGCCATGTATGCAGTGCACCCAGCTAGATAGAACCCAGCCCATGGCCAGCCCATTTTATAGCCCAGTAAAGTGCATGTGTTCATGTAGATTGGTAAGCTGGCGCGTTGCGTGGCCTTGCGGGCTCTACTAGTAGAGGTCCCCTAGGCGTGTAGTCTACTCACGCCCCGGGGTCCTCCGGGCGCGCACATGTAAAAACTGTAAAAACTGTTCCTGTAGTGGCAGTGTTGGCTTCCTCATCATGTTCAGTGGATGTTACAGAAAAGCCTGGGCTATTATCCACTGCTCCTTCTACTGCCAGGCGGAGGGGGGGGGTTAAGCTTAAGCCTGCCGAGGGCAGGCGGTTGATATGGCAGAGGGGGGTGGAGACTGGATGGAGACTGAGAACGCAATCCCCAGCCACATGCGCCACATCACAGCTCCAGGCGCGAGAAGAGACTGAAGCTGTCCAGCCTGTGCCAGATCACATCGAGGGAAAACGGCTCACACACCACCACCGCGACAGGGATCCCAAGCGGTCACGTCTGCGAGGGTGGGTGGGTGGGTGGGTCGGCTGTTGGGTTGGTTTGCTGGTGGGCTGCATCTGGGTGGGTGGTATGGTTAAAGGGAGGGAGGGAGCAGTGCCTCTTCAATTGATTTCAATTAATTGATTTTTACAGCCCGGCCGCTGCGGGCCGAGACCAAAATCGGCCAAAAAAAGGGCAAAAATTGGCCGTTGAACCCAGGGGGGGGGGGGCAGGTAGGTCGATTTCAGACCCCATGCCCCAAAACTTTGAATTTTGACATCGGACCGGCGCCGTGCCCTTCCCCTCCCTTAGTTACGTCCATATCCACCCCTAGCAAAAATTGGCCCGGGGGTGGGTCCCCCCGCAAGGTACTTTTCTAAAAAAAACTTGTAACTTTCTACTCCGACCTCCGTTCGAAATGGGAGTGGGCGCGTTGGATTCCTTCAGTTAAGAGGAGTCCAAATCCACCCTCAGATCACTCACACACGCAATACATATTGCAGGGGTGTGGGGGTGGGAGGTGGGGCAGCTGGTGTGGACCACCGGTTCACACCCCCTGAGGGGAGGAAGCTCTGAAAACCTCAGATTGGGCTGGGAGTGGGTGCTATGGATTCGTGCTATGGCACAGATGCCAAATGCATGGTCATGTATGTGGTGCATTGGTTGGGAGGGTGTGGATGGGGCCTTGGTGTATGGGGCTGCACCGAAGCGCGTGGCCGCCTTCTGAGTTAATTTTCACGTGAAGGATTGGGTTGCACAACTTCCGAATGAAACCATAGCAAGAGGATGATGTTACAAAGCTGCACACCAAGTTTCAGCTCCAACAGATAAGGCCAGGGTGTACCGGGGGGGGGAGTTCCCCCCCTGGGGGACTTTTGAAAAAAAAGGCATGGGGTCTGAAAAGAACTTGCCTGTCCCCCCTGGTTAAACCCAAAGAAATGCCTTACAAATCAATTAATTATTTCCGCCTAGAAACCGCCGCAGGTGGTAAACCGCACAATCGAAGAAGCTCTGGGAGGGAGGGAGGGAGGGAGGGAGGGAGGGAGGGAGGGAGGCGGCGGGCAGGCGGGGCGGCGGGTTGGCTGATGGGTGTGAGGGCGGATACAAGCCTTGATGGCACACGGGCAGAGCACCGGACAGCCCCCTCCCGTTCCGCCGCCCCGGACACGCCCCCCACCCCCACCCACCCCACCCACCCACAACCCACCACCACCCACCCCTTTATTGCTCGCCGTACCGCACCGTACCGCACCGTACCGCACCGTACCGCACCAGAGTAAATCCGCTTCACCAATCGCAGCGTTCGTCACCGCGCTCATCCTCGGGGTCGCTCGTCTGCCGGCGACTGGCGTTGGAAGGTCTTCAGGCAGCCTCCATGAAAACTCTGTCGTCCATGCACCCCTGGAGGGTGGGACCTGGCCATGCATGAGGCATGGGGCGCCGGCTGAGCCCCATGCAAACGAGAGCTGGACAGCCATGCACTGCCAGGCGGGGACCGTTCCAGTCAGCGCCAGTCGGCTCTGCCGGCTTGACTGGCCACAAGGCCACTACTGTGACCCTGAGGAAGGTCCTCTCCTATATGCTCCTTGCCAGACATGTCTCTCAGAGACCGCTGTTTGGGGTAGTCTAGCCGGCGGGAGCGGTAGTCTATCGGCCGGGAGCCGGCGGTACTCTGGTACTTAAGTGTGCTGGAGTATCGGCGGGTGTCTCTAGTAGAAGAGTAGCCTGCTTAGCTGGAAACCCCGTGTTACTGTTACTGTTACTGTTACCGCACCTATATGAACCCCGTCTCTCTGATGTGGCCGTGCCAGCGGTATGCAACACCACGGTCAACACAGTCAATGCACTATTTGGGCAGCTGTTCGTCTTCATTTCGACGGCCCAAGGCCGGAGACCGGATTCTGGTCAACACAGCGCAGGGGGCGACCTCTTCCTCTACTTTGGATGTATTCTAGTTCACCCGAGCTCAGCCTTATTGCAGTTCGGGTTTTGTTAGGCACTTAACTCCGAAAATCTAAAATCTAAAATCGAAACACGCAAAACGGAAAATCACATCGCTGAGCATCCTAGACCTATGCTATACAGAAACGCCTAAGCCTGGTAGAGGGGCTGGAGAGGCTAGTCACTGCTTCATGGCCCAGCGAAACATCGACTTGAGTGCGCCGTACGGCGCCCACAGTGCATGCGCGGATTTGCTGTTGCAGCCAATTGTTTACACGTGTGCTGTCGCAGCCGAAAACTTACACGTCCATAAAATATGGAATTAAATCTCCTCACCTGTCGGCTGGGCCTGAGTTAAGTTCAGTTGGTAGTTTGGGGGTTTCAAACCCCGGGTTTGGGAACCCACACTGGACGATGGGGATCTCTTTAGAGGACAGCCAAGAGCGCCCCTACCCCCCCCCTCCCTCCGCCCCCGTCTGCATCCAGGGAACTCTGGAAAGGTGCCACTCCTGTGGGCACGGAATGTCCACGGCTTAACTCGTCGCCTTAAGTCGACGCGATGAGCGCGTGCATGGCGCTCCCTGCAGCGGCTTGTCAGCTGTTGCACGTGCAGGATCCGCTCGCGCTGCGGATGCAGATCGACTACCTCACCTGCGCCCTGGACGCGCGGCTTGCAGCACAACTGGCACTGCAGTTCGCCCTGGACGCCGACGACACAGGCGATGGGCATGGCGAAGATGACGACGATGCCGTCGTTCTGCGCGCGCAGCTGCACGAGCTGCAGGCCGTGGCTGGGGCTGTGGAAGCGCATGCAGTCTTCGCATCAGACGTGAGCAGTGTGCAGGCTGTGCAACACCTTGCGAGGGACGAAGCCATCGCTAGGCACGAACACCAGTTTGCCAATGCCGTTAGCCAGGTGGGCGATGCCGAGTGGAGCGAGGAGGGCGACACCATGGAGGCCGCCATGCGCATGCCCGCCCAGATGGCGCGTGCTGCAGTAGACGTGCGTGGGCCATCTGCACCGGGCTGCGCTGCTGCGGGGGCCACTGCAGTTGTGGCCAGCCATGCACCACCGTCAGCATCGTCTATGCCTGACGCCAGGGCAGGCAAGCGGTCGGCACCGCCACAGCAGCAGCAGCAGCCCTCGCAGCAGCAGCGCAGCACGGCAGAGTGCGCCGTCTGCTTTGGCGAACACGAGCAGGCGGACATGATCTACGCTGGATCTGATGCAGCTGGGTCCAGCAGCGCTGCAGCGCCTGGCTGCGAACACCCGTTCTGCATTGACTGCATGCGGCAGTACGTGTGCACCTGCGTCGACAGCAGCAAGCACCCGGTGCAGTGCCCCAGCCCTGGCTGCAAAGCGGCCCTGGCGCGCCACGACGTCATCAGGCTGCTGCACAACTCGCCCGCTCACCTGCAGGTGCGTGTGGGTGGACTGTGGATACGGACGTGGGCAAAGATGCTCTCAGCAAAAGCAGGCTGCATACCGACACACACACACACACATACGCCTGTGCCATGCCGCTTGCAGCGCTTCACGTGGCTCGAGGTGGAGAGCTCGATCCACCCTTCGCAGCGATGTACTGCCCCCACAACGACTGCTCCACGATGCTCATGAGGCCAGAACAGGGGGAGCCAGAGGGGCCGACGGTCTGCCCAGCGTGCCAGCGCACGCTGTGCGTCAAGTGTGTGATCCTGGCTGGCACGAGGTATGTGCAGCGCGTGACAGAATATGTTCGGGCTAAATAGGGCGATGGCAGCGGTGGCGGCGATAGTAGCAGCGGTTGCCCTACCACATTCACAGCGCCTGAGGCGGCGCCTGAGGCGTCCCATTCCATGGCGCGGATCAGGCGGCGCCTCAGGCGCTCCGACCGCCTGACGCGCCGCCTGAGGCGCACCCCTGATCGCCTCAGGCGTCGCCTCAGGCGTTATCCAAACCGCCTCAGACGCCACCCCGACCGCCTCAGGCGCCCACCACCGCCTCAGGCGCACCCTGGACCGTCTCAGGCGTTATGACCGCATTCCATGGCGCAGATCAGACGTTGGGATTTTGGTAGGGTTGCGCATGCGCTGGTGAATGAAGCGTTAGTCGTGACGCCCTTCGGAGGATCCCTCTCAACTCCGCAACCCACCCCGCCCCAATGTATACATTTTCCAGGGCTTCACATGCGAGGCGTTCCAGGCTCTGCCGCCGCACCTGCGCTCTGCAGAGGACGCCGCCCTTCTCAACCTGTCTGCCGCCCAGCGCTGGAAGAAGTGCCCGTCGTGCAGCCAAGTGGTGGAGCGCAGCGAAGGCTGCAACCAGATGTCGTGCCGCTGTGGCGCGTCATTCTGCTACAACTGTGGGATCGCGTACCGCAGCAACGCACCCACGGCGAACAACCAGCACGGCACGCCCGCGTGCACATGCGCTCTGTTTGCAGTGCCGGACGAGGACGCGCCCGGAGCCGCCGTTCCTCAGCCGGGGCACCTCCTCTATGGCCTCGTGCCTGCCGTGGCACGCTCTCCAGCTGCTCTCGAGGGCCAGCCCCTTTTTGGCTACCTCGACGCGAGCAACCACCTGTGCCGCAACGGGCGCTGCGTGTCAAAGACGCCGTGCAGGCACTCGCGCAGCATCCACGACTGCCCAAAGGGCACGTCGAAGTGCTGGTTCAAGCACGACGAGGACGACCTCTGAGCGTTGATCCCGTTGCAAGTGCAAGGCAGCCTCTTGGATTCGCGTGTGCGGGGGATTATTGACATGGTCCTTGCGATGATCCCGTTCCAAGTGCCAGTTTGGATTCACGACCCTTGAATCTTATTTTGCGTTAATGCGTACATTTATAAACAACAAATCCCGTTCCAAGAGTGTTTGTTTGGTCCTCGGTTGTAGGCTTCCCTAGCTGCAGGCCCCTTATTTTGCGCCGATCCCATTGCAAGGCTATCTTGTGGGTTCCCGTGTGTGGTTCTCGAGCTGGAGACCTTACCTGCGTCGATCCCGTTCAAAGGCAATTTTGTGTGCTTGGTTGCGGGCTTTCCTAGCTAGCGACCCCTTATTTTGCGTTGATCCCGTTGCCAGGCTATCTTGTGGGTTCTCGTCTGTGGTCCCCTAGCTAGAGAGTTCCAATCCCCTGTAAATGCTAGAACTTGATCATCGCGTGTGAGCCAGCTGCTGGAATGCCTCAGTCCAGCCTCGACATGAACGAATTTGGTTTCACCAATGTGTCTCTTGTTTCGTCAGTCTGAGGTTGACACGCGCGCACTACACTCTCCGCCCGCTGTGTTGTGCACACACCTTTGTGACTCAGGGATTCATGCGCGCGTGTGAACAAGCTTGGAAACACGTGGGCAGCGGAGCGCGGGCAGTGTGTGTGTGTGTGGGGGGGGGGGGCGAGACGGCGCGATGTTCGGTGCACTTTTCGGGCGGGGGACACTCAAGCCGGAGGACTTGGCTACTGATGCTTGCGGGGATGGGTGGTGGGTGCGCTGCTGGTGGTACTGAAGCGGCGGCAGTGGTGGGCGGCGCGGTGGGCGGGGCACGAGCACGGCTGCGAGTGTCGTCGTGCGCTGGCTGCCTGGCGGCGGAGGAGCGGCAGGAGGGGGCGGCGGGGGCGGGGGCAGCCGCGACGGCGGCGGCCCCGACGGCTCGTCGACCAGCCTGCTGTGTTCATCGCAAACCAGCAGCTCCGGCAGCGTGCACGCCTCTGGCGGCGGCGGCGGCGGCGGCCTCGGCGGCCTGTTTGCTGACCTGGGCTCGCGCTTCGGGGGGCCAGCGGGATCCGGCAGGGGCAGAGGCGGCGGAGGAAGGGGCGGCGCTGCGCCCGGCGGCGCGGGCCTGGTGTTTAAACACAAATTTGGCAAGTCTGGCGATACGGATGCACTGCTACGCCGATAGCTGCTGCCACCACCACCAACAACACCAGATTGAGCCACCACCACCTACTCATGAGGCAGCCACCATATGTATGGCCACCACCACGACCACAGAGGCATCCACCACCGCCAGAGAGCAGCCTGATGACTTGGGACGAGCTGCTGCGCTAGACGGCGGCTGCGTGTCTGTTTGTCGCGTGCGCCCGGAGTGCGCCACTCTGGCCTGCTCCCCCTGCTTAATGGCAGGCCTGGGCACTGCTGCTGATAGTGTGCCTGCAGACAGTGCAACCCCTACAGATGTGAAGGCGGGTTTAACCCGAGTTGAACCTGGGGTGAACCAGGGTTCGCTCGTGACTCAGCAAGCGGGCTCGTCCGGCTCCGGCTCCGGCTCCACGCGTCCCGGATGGAGGCAAGTGCAGGAAGGGGGGAGGGGAGGGGCAGAAACCAGCTGATCTCCATGCACATGCATTCAAAGGCTGAGCTGCAGTACTGCAGTAGTAGTCACGTCGTGCTAACTCCTCCCCCCCCCGCCCCCCCTCCGGCTCCCCGTTATGGATGTAGGCGGGTGCGGGGGGGGGGGGGGGACCTCTGGACAGCAGGGTTGCACGGGATGTGATTTGTACTGGGGTACGGTACCACGTTCTTCGTCCTGAAAGTTCGCTGGGGTGCGTAATGCAGGACGCGATCGGCGGCAGCACCAGACGCCTTCACTTGCCACACCAAAACGGCCACAGCCAGAACTCCCTGGATGCTGCACCGATTCGGACGATTCGACATGCGATGGAGAGTTTGTAACAAGGGCTTTCCAAGGAACTGCTTGGGTCGTAAATCCATTGAGATGCGACGGAGTTGTGTGTGATGGGGTGTGGGCACTTAGTCGCTCGCGCCACACTCGCCCCCCGCGTCCTTGTACTGCGTCCTGGGGTACCGTCCTACGTCCTACGTACAGTCAGGAAGCTGGCCCCCCCTCAGGACGAGCGTACCGTGCAACCCTGCTGGACAGATGCATGGATTCAAATTTTAAAGGCGTCAAGGCTGCAGTTGCAACAGGTGACAAGCCCCTGCCCCCTCCCCACACACACAAACACTCTCCTCCAGCAATTGGACCTGTCTGAGTTTTGCAACATCCTGGTAAAGTGCTACGGAGGGCGCCTGAACGAGTCTGTCATCGGCTCAGCTGGTATGATTCGAGAGTGCGCGAGCCTGCTCTGCCGCCAGATGTACACGGGCTGGCAAGAAGCTCCAAAGGCAAGCACCAAGGGCACCAAGTTGGCAACGTGTAAACGTTCCAGGCCGAGGTGTTCGAAGAGCGCAAGGTGGTGAAGATCTACATGACCGGCGACGGGGCGGTCCAGCCCGGCATCGACGAGCGCCACCTCAAGCTGGCCATGTACGACATCCAGTTCCGGCGCAACGCCCTCATCGTCGGTCACCAGCTGGACCCCGAGGACGAGGAAGCGCTCTCGCGGGCGGCGGAGCTCGTGTGTGTGTGTGTGTGTTTTGTGTGTATGCGGCGTCTCTGGGTGCCCTAGTACAGTTGCAACAAGGTTTGCGCGCGCACAGCGTTTGCGCACACTGCTTGCAAACACACGCCCGCTGGCACCAGAACGTGCGCCTTGCCTTCCTCCACCCGCCTCCCACTCACCCACCTCCACCCACTCGCTCACCCACCCCTCCACGCCCCCACCCCCCGGATATGCAGGCGCTCGCCGCCGCCGAGGACACTTTCAACCGCCACGCGGAGAGGGAGTTCACAGTTTTTGGTTACAACGTCTCGTCGCTTGAGGACCTGCCTACGGAGCGCGAGCGCGAGATTGTCCGCGCGCTCATCATGGCCAAGGTAAGGTTTTAGGGTTTGGGGTGTTGAGGGTTTTCCAGAAGCCTCGCCAAACCTGCCCCCCCCCCCCCCCCCCCCCCTTGCTGCCAATTGTTTCAGGGCAGGGAGGGCAAAGGTTTTTCAGGGAGGGGAAGGGCACGGCATCGGTCTGATGTGGAAAAGTCAAGTGTTCGACATGTCAGTTTCTAACTCCTCTGCCCCCCCCCCCACCAAATTGGAGACGAGGCTTAAGAATCAAAAGAAGACATTCGTCAAGGAGGCGAACAACTCGGAGGCAAACAAGGGGGGGCGGAGGAGATGGACGGCGGCCCGGACGACGAATAGACCTCCGGCACGCGAGCCGCAAATGCGTGCACTTACGCCGTCAATGCCTGCCTGCTGAAAGTCTAGTGATGAGCAGTAGAGAATTGAAACGTATTCGGCTGTGCCCAACTGCCTCCCAGCTGCCTCCCAGCTGCCTCCCAGCTGCCTGGTTGATCTGAAGTTGACCTCAGGTTAAACCCAGCGATATGTTCAACTGAAGTTAAACCCTGCACTAGTTAAACTGGTGTTAAACGCTGCGCCAGGTTCAACTGAGGTTAAACCCTGCACCAATTAATCTAGGGCTAAACCCTGCGCCCGTTAAACTGGGGTTGAACCCTGCGCCAGGTTTAACCGAGGCTAGACCCTGCGACTGCGAGTTAAACAGTTCCGAGGTTGACCTTGTGTGAACCCACGTTAAACAAGGGTTCAACCGAAGGATGGGTTTCGAGCTTAACACGACTAAATCCGAGGTTAGCCGGATTTACCAGTCCCCGCCTTGATCCCATGTTAAGCCGAGGTTTAGCTCGGGTTTAACCCCTTGTCGCGTCTGTAGGGAACTCCCCAGTCGCGCGGGGGTGTTGGGTGGACTGCACTGTGGATTAGTGCCCCTCCCTGATCCTGCTGGCTGCACGTGTACCTCGCACTCATCACTGTCCCTGGTTGACACACGTGATTAGCCAACTGGTGTGTGTCCACTGCTCATCGTGGCAGGCCTGAGCACCAGTACACCCACATCAGCCCCATGGCTGTTGCACAGAGCAGACGGCATGCATGCTCTGTGCGCCGCCTGCACAGCGTCAAGGACTACATCCTGGTCGCGCGCCGCCGCATGCATGCGGTGACAGACTGTAGGGTGCGTAGGAGCCCAACCTGGGACAGCGATCACCGCATGGTGGTACTGTCCATGCGCCTCCGCATGCGAGCCTCCCGCCATGCAGGCGGCTCTCAGCGGCGCGCATGGGACTCTTCACAACTGCGGCGCCCGGCTGTCCGTCGTGAGTTCAACCTCCAGCTGTCCGATCGCTTTGGGCTGCTGGAGGCCGTGCCGCCCGAGGGCGCTGATGCCCAGGCGGAGTACGACGCGATGGCTGCTGCCATTCGCGAGGTGGCCACCAACCACCTCGCTCCACGCGGCAGCCGCCGGCGGCGCGGCTGGCAGTTCACTCTGTCGCAGCGCACCCTCCGGCTCATGGACGCCCGGCAGCGCGCGCACACGGCATGGCTCAGGAGCAAGTCTGCTGCTGCCAAACGAGAGCGCAACCGCGCCAACCGCGCGGCCGACGCAGCTGTGCAGAGAGACAGGGTGAGGTGGATCGGCCAGCAGGTGGCGGAGGCGCAAGACATGCTACGCAAGAAGAATCTGCGCCAGTTTGCGCGTGCGTGCGACAGGCTGGCGGGCCGCAGCCGCGGCCATCAGATCCCACCTGCCATGCGGGACGTCTCGGGCGCGCTGCACAGCGGTCCAGACGGGGTGCTGAAGGCCATGACAGAGTCATTCGACAAGCTATATGGCGGGGAGACCAAGCTCAGCGACGAGACCCTGAACCAGCTGGAGAACGATGTAGCGGCGTTTGAGCTCACACGCGCCACAGAGGTGGACGAGGCGCACGGGCGCCCCCCTGACCTGGCTGCGACGGAGGCGTGTGTGCGAGCGTTGCGCTCGGCCGCCGCTCCGGGCGGTGACCAGCTGGACGCCATGCTGTTGCGGTGCCCACCTGCCATCGCATGGCTCCACCGGGTCATCATCGCCGTATGGCGGTCGGGGAGAGCCCCGAGGGAATGGAAAACTGCTATTATCACACCGTTATATAAGGGGAAGGGTCCGCGTGACTCCCCTGGTAACTACCGCGGTATAAGCCTTCTCTCTATTGCTGGGAAAGTGTACGCTGCCATACTTCTGCACCGCGTCTCCACGCAGGTTGATGGTCAGTTGCATAAGGCTCAGTGTGGTTTCAGAAAAAGCAGAGGCACTGTTGATGCGATTTTTACTCTGCGCTCGCTGAGCGCGGCACCTGCTGAGTACAAACAATGCATGGCTGTGGCATTTGTCGACTATTATAAAGCTTACGATTGCATAAACCGTGCGGCACTGTGGAGAGTCCTTAGATTATATAGATTTCATCCGCACATGATTGATCTGTTGGAAGATCTTCACACCAACACAGCAGCTGGCGTGCGGCTGGCTGGGAAAATCGGGCACGAATTCCTCGTGTCGTCTGGTGTGCGACAGGGGTGCGTCATTGCTCCTGTGTTGTTCAATGTTTTTATTGACCACATAGTGAAAAAGGCGCTAGACATGATGCCAGAGGGGGCTGGCGTGTCAGTCGTGACCCGAGCCGGCGGCTCTGTGTTGTCGTCGTCGGTTGAGCGCATAGTAATGCTGATGTATGCCGACGATTTATGTTTGTTCTCGCATGACCCAGCTCAGTTGGCGCTTATGCTGAAAATCCTTGACAAAGTGTCCTCTAGCTTTGGCATGCAAATCGACGCCGCCAAGACAGAAGTGATGATTTTGCCTGCAGATTTTGACGCGGATCTGCCCACGTTTGCGCTGACTGATAACCCAGAGTGGTGGTGTGGAAAAGGAGATTGGTGTGCGTGTCGGTCGCGCGCTGGGCGTGTTTGCGTCTTTTGATAAGATTTGGGCCAGCAAGAAGATGCAAGTGCAGTCTAAGATGCGGGTTTACAACACTTTCGCGCTGCCCCACTTTCTGTACGGCTGCGAAACACGGGCCCCTACTAAAACACAACTGACTCAATTGGAGCTTGCCCACTCTAACTGCCTTCGTCGCATTCTGGGTGTGCGCCTGGTCGAATGGCACAGATTAACTTATATTCGGCAGGCGTGCGACACTGAGCCAATTGAGAGCCTTGTGGCAAAGCGATCAATGCAGTGGCTAGGCCATGTGATGCGCATGCCGGCTTCTCGTCTTCCTCGTACGACTTTTGACTGCACAATGGATGTGGCTCGGCAGCAAGGCCGGCCTCCAGCCTCCTCCCGACACTATTTTCTTAAGCTACTGATTCAGCAGCTAGGCGAAACTAGTGGCACTCGTTCTGATTGGAAGACTTTTTCGGACACGGCGTTTGAGCGTGCTCAGGATAGGGTTGGGTGGAGAGCCGTGGTGTACGGTCCGGCTGCCTCTCAGGCTCCGGCCCCTCCACCACGGCGGTCAAGTAGATTGGCAAGCGCCACTTGACCCCCTATCCCCTAGAAGCAGTTAGGACCTATTTTGGAGGCGTCGCACAATAGCTCTCCTTTTTGCTCTGGGACTACACGTTGGCAGGCAGCCGGCTGGTGGCTACCGCCCCTCACAAGTAATTGTTAGGGCCAGAACTGGACTTGGGTCTAGGCGGTGGTACAAGGACTAGAGGTAGTCTTTGCTGGAAAGCCGATGTAACTGTAACTGTAACTGTAACTGTTCCTAATGTTTGCTTGCTTGGCTTGCTTGCCTCATCGATGGATGTTACACATCTGTGTATCGATCCACCACAGAAGATCCCGCAAGCCTCCTCTACTACCTCCAACTTTGGCAACTGCCGCTCTTGCGGCCCCAGCGCATCGAACAAACCAGCCTGGGCCGGTGCACTTGGCCTCACACTGAGCTCTTCTGCGCACAACACCAGCTGCTGCTCCACCGTGTCACCAGGCTCCACGACCGGCAGCTTGCATGTGCTGGACCCTACGCTGGGCATGCAAGCACCCACGCAGCCACGCGCCACAGCAAACACCATCAAGCAGCAGCACCATGTGCAGCGGACTCATTCAACGTCACCCGCGTCAGCAACACCCGCCTTGCCCGGCAGCCGGCAGCTTCACGGGGCCCATGCAGGCCCCCTCCACGACATGCCGTCATGAAGAAGTCCTACAGACACACCGCGTGTGGGCCCACGAAATGTCACCCGCGTGAGCAACACGCGCCCAAGCGCCTCACTTGGCGGCCTGTGCGCAAATCGAACGCCCCGCGACCGCAGCTCCCCGCTCGCGTCTTCGACCGCCAGGCCGGCGTCTGAAGCCGCCCGTAGGAACGCGGCGAACGTGCCCTCGTTGCGGAGCGGCGTCGCGAGGTAGGCGACGGGCGCTGGGCGGGCTGGGGGCGTCGTGAGGCCAGTCCTGGAGTTGGGGGCGCCTAGGGGGGCAAAGGCGCCATCAGAGCGGTCGGGCGCACCACCAGAGGGGATGGGCGCAACACCGGTGGGCGTCGGTGCAGCAGTGGTAGCGCTGCTGCCGCCGCCGGCCAGCCGCTCCTCATGCCCAGACGGCTGGCAGCGTCGGTTAGCGCCACGCGCGCCGCCTCCGCCGCCTCCGCCACCGGCCACAGGCCCGTCAGTTGGCGGCGACGGCGGTGTTGGGCCCTGACCACTGCAGCCGCAGCCGCTCCCGCCATCAGCACCACAGCCGCTGCACTGCTGCTCCTGCCGCTGCTGCTGCTCCTGCTGCTGCTGCTGCTGCTCTTGCTGCAATGCACTGCCGCCCGCTGCCAGGCCCTCCCCCCCCAGCGGCGACCCCCCAGCGGCGCCCACAGCTGCGTCGCCGTCGTCCGCATGGTACCCTGCGTGCATTGCCGGACTGCTCCCAGAACCACTGCACGCACGCGTCGGCGGCGCGGGGCCCAGCAGCGCGGCCAGCACGCCCACGACGCCCGGGATGTTGCTCGGGTCGTACAGCAGGTCTGCTCCCAGCACAACGTCCGGCGCCAGGCCCGCACACCCCGGCGCGTCGGCGCTCCACCACAGCTGCGCGCACGCGCACGCGCACGCGCCGTCGCCTCCTCCCCCCCCTCCTCCTCCTACTCCGCCCCCTCTGCCGACCCCGCCTCCTATTCCCCCCCCTCCGTCGCCTCCCCCCCCGCGTCCGCTTTCGTGGCAAAGAGCCAGCAGCTGCTGCAGCTCCCTGGACTGCGTGCTGAGCACGGGCACGCGGCGAATCCTGTTGAGAGCGAGGTTGCGCACGCACCCTCTCAGCGTCTGCAGAGCACATACATAGGGGGGGGGGCGTTCGTTGTGTGTGTGTGTGGGGGGGGACGCACGGGGCGCATACATGGTGGTGGTGGCTGGGGGGGGGGAGGCACGCGTAGCCTACTGTGATATTTGTAAGGAGGGGGGGGGGGGTATGCACGCACCCTCTCAGCATCTGCAGAGTGCACACATGGGGGGGGGGGCATGAGGCGTTTATTGTGTGTATGCGTGCCGGGGTTTGCACGCGGCTTGCTGAGAGCGAGGTTCCCCCCCCCCCCCCCCTGCCCCCTCACAATAAATTTCACCTGAGCGTCTCCGTCGGTTAACGCGACCGCCGCCGCCCCCGCACGAAAGCACGCCAGCCCCACCAGCCCCAGCCCACAGCCAAGCTCCAGAACAGAGCGCCCTGCGGGTTGGAAGTTGAAACAGCACGCAGGGGATGCATGTGTGTGTGTGCATATCGTGCGTGCGTGTGTGCGTGTGTGTGTGTGTGAGTGCGTGTGTGTGTGTGTGTGTGTGTGCATGCGGGTGTGTGTGTGCGTGTGGGCGTGTGAGAGTGTGTGTGTTTGTGTGTGTGCGTGCGTGTGGGCGTGTGGGCGTGTGGGCGTTTGTGTGTACCCGTGTCGAACCTCTTCCGGGCTCGCCCGCAAACGATGCATGTGGCATTGATATTATCTGTGCAAACACGTGCCCGGCTGCGCTTCCATCTGGGACTGCGGATGCATGGAACGTTTGCCCCCCACCAAGCCTCCGCGCGGCCTTCATTTTGCCTCTTTTTGCCTTTATTTTCCCCTGGTTGCCTTTGTTTTGCCCCCGTTTTGCCTCCATTTTGCCTCGTTAGGCCTCCAGCTTGCCCCTGGTTGGCCCCCATTTCGCCCCCGTTTGGTCCCCATGTTGCCCCTGCTTGGCCCCCACGTGCAGCACGCACCTGCCACCACGTGTGGCAACGAGAGTACAGACTCGGCGAGCAGGAAGCCGCCCTCCCACGGGATGAGGGTTTCTAAACCCTAATGGGCTCAGTTAACCATCCGCACCTGCCACCACGTGTGGGAACGAGAGTACAAACTCTGCCAGCAGGAAGCCGCCCTCCCACGCGTGGCACCCCGTGCTGCCCTCGAACAGCTGCGCAGCGTGTGTGAATGTGTGCACGTGTGGGCGTGTGTGTACGTGCGTGTATGCGCGTGTGTTTGTGTGCGTGGGTTTGTGTGTGTGGGAGAGGAAGATTGTGTACATACGTTGTTGCACGCGCGCACGGTGAGGTACGGCGGTACGGCGGTACGGAGCGGCAGTACAGCGGGCGAGGAGGAAGAGGACGCGGAGGAGGAGCGGGCGCACGATGCTGACTCAGCAGAACCACTGCCACCGTCGGCGCCAGTGCCGCGTGTGCGTGAGCGCGTGTCGCCAGCGCCAGCGCCGGCGCCAGCGTGGCACAGCCCTGCCCGCCCCGCCGCCCCCTGCACGGCCTCCACTACCGCCTCCAGCCGCACTGCCGCCGCACCCGCTGCACCGTTGCCTTGCCCAGCATCCAGCTCTCCAGCCCTGCTGCCGCCAGTGCCGCGTGTGCACGCGTGCGCGGTGACGACGCCAGCGTATCGTACCTCTGCTGTGCTCTCCTCCCCTGCCACCTCCATCCGGGCTGCCGCCGCACCCGCCGCTCTGCCGCCATCACCACCATCACCGCCACCACCGCCGTTCCCAGCACCGTTGCCAGCACCACCACCCAGCCCTCCCTCGCTGTCGCCTTCCACGGTCTCCACGGCCACCTGCACCCCTGCTGCTGCACCCGCTGCGCCGTCGCCATCCCCACCGCCGTCTACACCCCCCCCCCCATCGCTGCCCCCATCATCCGACTCTCCGTCGCTGTCGCCGCCGCCCTCCGCTCCTCCCGGCTGCCGGCACAGCCACTCCAGCGCGCGCTCCAGCGCTCGCCCGTGCGCGGCTGCCTGCCCGTCCGCCTCGTCCTCCACGCCCCAGGGCCCGGCAGCAGCCTCTTCAGACGTGGCAGCGGCAGCTGAAGCGGCCAGCTGCTCCGGTGTCGACGCCGTGTAGTCGCCTGCCACGGCCCGGCTGGCGCCGTCCCGGCCGCAGCGGGAGCAAGCGCTCAAGGGCCCGGCAGAAGCAGCAGCCTCTTCAGACGCGGAAGCGGCAGCGGCAGCGGCAGCGGCCAGCTGCTCCGGCGTCAATGATGCGTAGTCGGTGGAAGCACGGTCGCCGCCATCAGACCCATCCGGACCGTCCACAGCCCCCCTGCTCCCACCGGCTGCACCGTCATCAGAGCCGGCAGGTGGGGCGTCAACGCTGTGCTGCGCCGCTTGCCGGCTGCCCGCCCCCTCTTGAGCGCCCCCCTGCTGCGGCGCGCCGCCGCTCGGCCGCCGCGCCGCAGCGTAGCGGTACGTCTTGTACATCCACGCGACGTCACCTGCCCCTCCACCAGTGCGTGCTGCTGCAACACCACCGGCACCGCTGCCGCCTGGCCCTGGCCCTTCATGCGCCAGCAGCGCCTCTGTGTACGCGCCCAGAAGCGCGTCGCACAGCGCATGGCGCCGCCGCTCCGCCGCGCTGACCATCTGCGTGAGAGAGAGAGGAGGGCACAGGAGAGAGGGAGTCACAGGGCAGGCCATGGGCCCACTTGGCCATGCGTGGGCATCCTGCAATCAAGGAGGGCGGAAGGTGCAGAGAACCCGGGCAGAACCCACTACCTGCTTGTAGAGACGTGTCAGGTAGGCGGGCGGCGGTCCCTGGGTAGCATGCAGCACGGGATCTGATCCCAGCAGCGAGAGCAGGCGGGTCTGCACGTCCGGGGTGAGCTCTGTGAGGCCGGTCACCATTGCCACCACCTGTGCGTGGGCGTTGTGTGTGTGTGTGAGGCAGCACACCGTGTGTGTGCGCGTGCGTGTGTGTAAGGCAGCACGCCATGCAGGGCATGTGGCGCTGCCTGGCATACCACCAGCAGGATATCTACCACCTGATGTCATCCTGTGGCATGCACTGCGTGCCAGTTAGTGCCGCAGTGCATCTCACAGGATGCATGCACATGCAGCACGCCACGCACCTGCAGCGGCGCAGTCCCCTGGCGAATCAGCTCCACCCATGCACCCTCCAGCTCTGCTTCCAGGAGGGAACAGGTGTCTTCATCGCTACTGCAGCCCCCCATTTCCTTCTGCAATGGTGACTCGACAGATTGCAATCGCAATCACACTTGCCACCTGTCCACACCTTTTCACACGTGGGGCACTCCATCACACGTCGCGCCTGCCCCCTACACACCCACATGGAGTCCGAGGAATACGAGCGAGGGGGTCTGGAAGGGCTCCCCCTGTTGGCGATCCACAGCATAGCAGCATTGCTTTTTGACGAGGACGTCATCAACCTCTCGTCTGCATCCACCTCCCTCAGGGCCACGTGCTGGGCCGATGAGTGCGTCTGGCGTCCGCGCGTGGAGGCGTACGGCGTGAGGAGCACGGCGGGCTGGGGTGTTGGGGGCAGTTGGAGGTGGGGCACGTGTGCGTGGCCCATGCGTGCCCATGCGTGCCCCCAATGCGCACACACCCACACCCACACCCACACCCACACCCACAGTGTGTGTATCACACATGCACACAGTGTCACACACACAGTGTGTGTGTGTGTGTGTGTGTGTGTGTGTGTGTCACACGCACAGTGTGTGACGCACACACACGCCCCCCCCCACACACAGTGTGTCACACACACGCACACACACACACATACAGTGTTGCACACACACACACACACACACACACACACGTGAACGTAAACGCCTACCCACCGCCACCATCGACAGGGTGCTCTACCTCGCCCTGATGAGGAAGTACGGCCGGCTTCTGAGAGACCCAGCGACCCACAGCAGCAGCGATGCTGGTGGTGTTGCAGGTGGTGGTGCAGGCGACGGCGGTGCAGGCATGGCCCGCCCGCACGGCCTACGTGGCACGGCGCATGGCGCGTATCCAGACGGAGCTGCGGAGCAGGGGCCCGGCAGCAGCGGCAGCAACCCGACGCAGCGGGCACTGTGGTACGCGCACAGCTCCCCTTTTGGCGCGCTCGTGGTCGCCACGGCCCGCCCGCCGTGCATCGTCGTGTCCGCTGTCATCGTCCACGCGCTCAACGGCGAACCCAAGGGCCGCCCGTTCCTGACGCTCATGGCCCGCCCGCTGCCTGGCGCTGGCGCCCGTGCGCATGGAGCCTCCCATGCGGGTTATGCAGAGGGAGCCAAGCAGCAGGTGCCCGGCGCCGGCCCAGGCAGCGAGGATGAATCTGAGCGCGCGTTCGAGTCGTCAGATGAGGGCGAGGGAGATGGAGGGTCGTCACCGTCCCCCGGGTTTGACAGCTCCAATGAGGAGTCCCCACTGCTGGGCGCCGCGCCAGGCGCTGATGCAGACGCAGGTGCGGCAGGTGTGGCAGGTGTGGCAGGTGTGGCAGGTGTGGTAGGTGGGGCAGGTGGGGCAGGCGCCAAAGCCGACGCAGGTGTGGCGTCTGCCCTACAGCACAGCACGCCAGCGCATCGCTGCTGGCAGTGCCATGCGGTGCTTGGAGCCGTGTGGGCGCACGCTCATACGCACGCACACCCGCGCGCACACACACACACACACACACGCACACACACGTGCACAGGCGCGCCAGGTTTCGACTCTTCGGACGAAGAGGTCGATGCCGGGTGGCAGCCGCACTGCACGCGACCGCGCGGAGTGTCGGGACCGCTGCCACCTGATGCCGACGGGTGCGCGCGCTGCGTGAGCGCGCTAGGGTCGGAGGGAGGGGCGCAGGGCGAGCGCGCAGGTGAGTGCTGCTGCCAGTGATATTGGTTTCGGGTGGCCGTCTGCATGCACCCGACGCCCACGGGCGCGCGCGCTGTGTGAGCGCGCTGGGGCCGGAGGGAGGGGCGCAGAGCGAGGGCGACGGTGACTGCAGCCCTACTGCAATCCAAACTCCTGAGGCGCGCAAGCCAACGCGGGCATAACGTCTCAGGTGGTCGGGGGTGTGCCTCAGGCGGTGGTAGGCGCCTAGGGCGGTCGGGGTGGCGCCTGAGGCGGCCAAGGTGACGCCTTAGGTGACGCCTGAGGCGATCAGGGGTGCGCCTCGGGCGACGCCTGAGGCGGTCGGCGCGCCTGAGGCGCCGCCTCAGGCGTTAGGAATGTGGTAGGGTGGGGCCGGAGGGAGGGGCGCGGAGCGAGGGCACAGGTGAGTGCTGCCCACTGCAATCCCAACTCCTGAGGCGCGCAAGCCAAGGCGGTCATAACGCCTCAGGTGGTCGGGGGTGCGCCTCAGGCGGTGGTGGGTGCCTAAGGCAGTTGGGGTGGCGCCTGAGGCGGTTGGGGTGACGCCTCAGGCGATCGGGGGTGCGGTCGAAGCGCCCGAGGCGCCGCCTGATCCGCGCAAGTGAAGGCGCCGCCAAAGGCGCCGCCTCAGGTGTTGGGAATGTGGTAGGGCTGCCGCGGTTTCGTTCGGAAAGACATGGGGTGGAATGGCTCCTTGATTAACCCCGCGCCGCGCTGCTGCTGATCGCCCGCCCCCCTCGCGTGTGCAGGCGGCAGCGGCGGAGCTGATGGCCGAGCAGCTGCCGAGCAGCTGCGTCACCATCTGGCGGCCGTGCGGCTGCTGCCGTCTGCGCCCGCTGCGCCTGCTGTTCCAGATGCGGCGGGGCCCGGGAGCAGCGCGGGCCCATCGCAGCCCATCGACGGCACAGGTCCAGGCTTGGGTGGGCCAATGCCCTCTGCGCCCGCCACTGTCGCGCCACCGTCACAGCCTGCTGCGCCTGCTGCGCCTGCTGCGCCTGCTGCGCCTGCTGCGCCTGCTGCGCCTGCTGCGCCTGCTGCGCCTGCTGCGCCTGCTGCGCCTGCTGCGCCTGCTGCGCCTGCTGCGCCTGCTGCGCCTGCTGCGCCTGCTGCGCCTGCTGCGCCTGCCACTGCTGCCAGCAGCGGTAGCAGCAGCCGCGTCAACGCCAGCATAGCGACTGGAGGGTCAGCGCCTCGGCCGGCACCGGCGGAGCTGCTGCCTGCCAGTGGGGCGAGCCGGCGGGCGGCGGCAGGGATCGAGGCATCTGGTGCCGCGTGGTTTGTCTTCCGCTGCACGCAGGTGCGACTCTGCAACTTTGGGTCACACTTTTGGCCACACTTTTGGCCACACTTTGGGTTGCACCTGGGATACACCGAGCACATGGCATGGGGCGCTCGAGGCGGCTGGCGCCGCGTGGTTTGTCTTCCGGTGCACGCAGGTGCGACTCTGCAATTTGGGTCACACTTTTGGCCACACTTTTGGCCACACTTTGGGTCGCACCTGAGATATACCGAGCACATGGCATGGGGCGCTCGACGCGGCTGGCGCCGCGTGGTTTGTCTTTCGGTGCAGATTAACGGAGGCGCGTTCTCGTCGCCGAGCCCTGGACCCAGCAATGCGGCGCTGCTGGTGACGAGGATCTCCGTGCCGCTGACGAGCGGGGTAAAATACGACTGGCCCGGCTCCTGCTAGACTGCCCCCGGTGGAACACTTCAGGAGCGGCTTGCCCGGCGCTGCCATGGCTTGGCGAGTAGCCGCGGCGCTGCCGCGGCCCGTGCTGGGAGACGGCCCTTATCCTCCCCCCATGCAGGACGCCATGCTGCACTGATCTCGATGAGTTGATCGACGAGCGGAGGAGCTGGCGCCCGTCAATGCATGCTGGACATTGGTCAAGATGGCTGCCCGTGGAGGCGGGCTACCATCACGGCTTCAGCGGTGGCGACCGCCGAGGCAACACAGAGTAAATCCGCTTCACCAATCGCAGCGTTCGTCACCGCGTTCATCCTCGGGGTCGCTCGTCTGCCGGTGACTGGCGTTGGAAGGTCTTCAGGCAGCCTCCATGACAACTCTGTCGTCCATGCACCCCTGGAGGGTGGGACCTGGCCATGCATGAGGCATGGGGCGCCGGCTGAGCCCCATGCAAACGAGAGCTGGAGCTGGCGCCATGCACTGCCAGGCGGGGACCGTTCCAGTCAGCGCCAGTCGGCTCTGCCGGCTTGACTGGCCACAAGGCCACTACTGTGACCCTGAGGAAGGTCCTCTCCTATATGCTCCTTGCCAGACATGTCTCTCAGAGACCGCTGTTTGGGGTAGTCTAGCCGGCGGGAGCGGTAGTCTATCGGCCGGGAGCCGGCGGTACTCCAGTGATGATGGATATTACAGTCTGTGTGACACCAGTAATGATGTATAAGACCGGTGTCGGCGCTAGCGCCCGACACCTTAAACTCAGTTTCAGTGGGAAACTGGCTGGCTACCTGGTAGGGGTGAGGGTAAACCCCCACACGCGCGCACGCACTGGACCTAGACAGGACACTGGGCCCCCAGATCCACCCTATACCACCCAGGTAGTGACAGCAACGCATTGTTGGTGTGCGCCTGTGTTCTACTACTAGTCCCGCCGCCGCCATTGGCTCCAGCAATCTCCTCCATGCCCGCCAGCAATCTCCTCCACGCCCGCCAGCAATCTCCTGTATGCCCGCCAGCAATCTCCTCCATGCCCGCCAGCAATCTCCTGTATGCCCGCCAGCAATCTCGTCCATGCATGGGCGCCGCCATGCGATCTCCATGCGCCGCGCCGCGCTCCATGCGCGCCAGCACCCGTACCACCCGCCTCATTCCCGTTCTTTAGCCATTCCCCGTGACACCTATGGCTGATCCTTGTTCCGCCGTCCCCTTTGGCATCTGTAACCCGTATCCTCTCCCTGTAGCCTCATTCCCCGTTCTTAACCGCCATCTCCATTATGGTGCCCGCCCGCTGGTGGGGCCTCGCCTCGCCCCATGCCGCACGGCTAGTGTATTGATTGCTGCGCCATCTATAATCTGCGCCTTGGGGCAGGGAACCCCTGCGCCACAACCTCCTCACAAAGCCTAGCCGCATGTGCCTCGCTTCCCATGTTTCTCAATTTCTCGCCATCCGCTTCCATGCTGCCGCCTGCAATCTCATCCACGCCCGCGAGCAATCTCCTCCATGCCCGCCAGCAATCTCCTCCATGCATGCACGCGCAGAGCGCCGCCATGCAACCCCCATGCGCCGCGCGCGCCATGCGCGCGCCGCGCCCGCCAGCTCCCGTAGCCTCATTCCCCGTTCTTTACCCATGCGCCGTGACGCATTAGCCTTGTCCGCCGTCCCCTGGCATGCATAACCCGTAGCCTCATCCCCGGTAGCCGCATTCCCCGTTCTTAGCCGCCATCTCCATTATGGTGCCCGCCCGCTGGTGGGGCCTCGCCTCGCCCCATGCCGCACGGCTGGTGCATCGATCGCGTCGCCATCTAATAATCTGCGCCTTGGGGCAGGGAACCCCTGCGCCGCAACCTCCTCACAAAGCCTAGCCGCATGTGCCTCGCTTCCCATGTTTCTCAATTTCTCGCCATCCGTCTCTCTCTTCCATCCAGGCACAGTAAACCATTAGGAGCCGCAATCTGCTTGAGTTCCGATCGTTGTGAGAGGGGGTGCATGCTCGCCGCAATTCTCGCCATCGTGCATCGTGCTCTCCATCGTACCGCTGCCCCATCTGCCACATAGCCTCGCCCCATCAGGACCAGTTCATCAGTAGCGCTGTGCGTCACAGCCGCTCAGGGTAAATTTCCAGATTTTCAGCCGCCCAGTACCAAGCGCAGTTGTCCCGGTTGTCCGCCATCGAGCGGCGCCAGGGCGGGAGCCCCTGGCGAAGAGCTTATGAACTTAACATGGTTATGAACTTAAACTTAAGTGTGCTGGAGTATCGGCGGGTGTCTCTAGTAGAAGGGTAGCCTGCTTAGCTGGAACCCCCGTGTTACTGTTACTGCACGCAGGTGCGACTCTGCAGAGTGGGCCACAACTTTGGGTAATACTTTTGGCCATACTTTGGGTCACACCTGGGTCATACCGAGCGCATGGCATGGGGCGCTTGAGGCGTCCGGCGCGGTGTGGTTTGTCTTACCCTGCATGCAGGTGCGACTCTGTAACTTTGAGTCACACTTTGGGTCACACTTTTGGCCACACTTTGGATCGCACCTGGGTCATACCAAGCACATGGCATGGGGCGCTCGAGGCGTGTGGCGCCGCGTGGTTTGTCTTCCGCTGCACGCAGGTGCGGTCCCGCGAAATGCGGGCTGAAACTTTGCGTCACACTTTTGGCCACACTTTGGGTCACACCGGGGTCATACCAAGCGCATGGCATGGGGCGCTCGAGGCGTGTGGCGCCACGTGGTTTGTCTTCCGCTGCACGCAGGTGCGACTCTGCAACCTTGGGTCACACTTTGGCCACACTTTTGGCCACACTTTGGGTCGCGCCTGGGTCATACTAAGCGCATGGCATGGGGTGCTTGAGGCGCGTGGCGCTGCGTGGTTTGTCTTCCGCTGCACGCAGGTGCGGCCCCACTATGTATTCTACACTAGGAGCCAGGTCTCGGTCACACTAGGACCCTTACGGGCCACTGCTGCGCCACACCGGCATACCAAGTGGCAGCCCCCCTCATCACACCCACTCACCCACCCTACCAAAATCTCAACGTCTGATCCGCGCCATGGAATGCGGTCATAACGCCTGAGATGGTCCGGGGTGCGCCTCAGGCGGTGGTGGGCGCCTGAGGCGGTCGGTGTGACGCCTGAGGTGGTTTGGATAACGCCTGAGGCGACGCCTGAGGCGATCGTGGGTGCGCCTCAGGCGGCGCCTCAGGCGGTCGGAGCGCCTGAGGCGCCGCCTGATCCGCGCCATGGAATGGGACGCCTGAGGCGCCGCCTCAGGCGTTGTGAATGTTGTAGGGCCACAGCAACAAACAACGCCCACCCATAGCCAAGCATGTTCCTTCCTCCTCCCTCCACATCCGCCGCCCTACCCCACCGGACCTTATCCGATCACAGGGCTGCCGCCACATGGACTTCGACCCGCTTCTGCGTTGCATGGGCACCATCGGGCACCACGTCGACCTTTCCCTTTCTCCACACATCAAACGCTATCGCGGGGTCCCTCCTCACACCCGCCCTCTCGCAAAAACTTGCTTACCCGGTCACAGGGCCGCCGCCACTTGGACTTCGACCCCCTGCTGCGCCACACGGGCACCATCGGGGAGCCCCTAATCTCTCACACGCACGTGCACACACGCACACGACACACCCATAGGGCGCGGCAGTATACCGTATACGTGGGCCTGTATACCGTATACCGTGTAGTACTGTATTACGTATACCGTATACAAGGGTATACGTGTATACCCTTGATTCCTTGATCCGATTGAGACGGGAACGGTGGATTCGGATGCCTGACATGATGGGCATTACAAATCCACTCTAACAAGCATACTTTGCTATGTTTGGTTTAGATGAAACACAAAACTAGGTTTTTCTCACTGCATGGCAGCCGGAATGTCCCGGCGTTCCATGCGACCACCATATTCTTCCCTCCACCCTATGTGTTGTTCTGGATAGCCCTTGTCAGTAGCTGTCCAGTGCAAGTCGAAACATCGAAATCCATGCAGTTTCAAGGGAGTTGGAGCCTTTACGCCTTTAACTTGTCTTCCACAACATTGCTGTATACGGTACACATCCCGCCGTGTACGGTATTTATACGGTCACGGTATACATACGGTATATACCGTATACGTATACCGTGCCGCGCCCTACACACACACACACACACACACGCCCACCCCACAGGGCTGCCGCCACATGGACTTCGACCCCCTGCTGCGCCACACGGGCACCATCGGGGAGCCCCTTATCTCACGCACGCACGTGCACACACACACACGCCCGCCCCACAGGGCTGCCGCCACATGGACTTCGACCCCCTGCTGCGCCACACGGGTACCATCGGGCAGCCCCTCACCACAAACACACACACACACATACACGTGCGCGCGCACACACACACACGCACACCCACCCACAGGGCTGCCGCCACATGGACTTCGACCCCCTGCTGCGCCACACGGGTACCATCGGGCAGCCCCTCACCACACACACACACACACACACACGCACACACACACGCGCGCACACACACAAACACACACCCCACAGGGCTGCCGCCACATGGACTTCGACCCCCTGCTGCGCCACACGGGCACCATCGGCCCCCACGTTGACGTCGCGCTCGAGGGCTTGAGCCTGCACAGTGACGACGCGCCCCTTCCTCTTGAGAGCAGGCACAGCGGCGAGAGGTCTGCTGGGGGCGAGGGTTCTGCTGGTGGCGAGAGGCCTGGTGGTGGCGAGGGCGAGCGCGCGGAAGGGGAGGGGGAGGAGGGGCGGCAGCAGGGGCAGGGGGAGGGGCAGCAGGGGCAGCAGGGGCTGGGGCAGCAGCAGGGGCAGCAGGGGCTGGGGCAGCAGCAGGGCCAGCAGCAGCAGGGCCAGCAGCAGCAGCAGCTTCGGCAAGAGGGGAGCAGCTCGCAGGCGCCCGTCTCGCCAGCACGCCCCGCGCGCGCGGCGCGCGCAGCCCCGCAGGCGTGCCCCCCTCTGCTGCCAGACGTCCGCCCAGAGTACGCGCACCGCACGCTGCTGCAGTACCTCCTCCTGCACACGCGCTACATGCACTATGGTGAACCCATGGCGTACCCTTCGCCGTTGCCGGAGGGGACGCAGGCAGGGGAGCTGGTGTATGGGCGGCTGCAGGTGTGTGCGTGTGTGTGGAGTGCATGTGTGTGGAGTGTGTGTGTGTGTGTGTGTGTTGCAGAGAGAGAGGCTGTGTTTGCTTGCGTGCGTGTGTGTCTCGAGACCGGAGGGGTCGCAGCCCGGGGTCGCATCTCGGGGAGCTGGTGTATGGCGGCTGGCGGCTGCCGATATGTGACGACGTTTCAAGACCAAGGCACACTGCCACCCTCCCTCCCCCCCGCCCCTTGTGCGTGCCTGATGCACCACCACCACCCTCTTGCCCATAGGCGGGCACCGGCCACCCGCTGGCTGGCTCCTACAGGGGACATTTGGCTTGCAAGGTTCAAGTGCTCAACCACACGCCTCCCCTCCCTGTCCCACCACCCGCCTGGTTTCAGCACGCCTACCCACCCAACAACAATAGCTCTCCTTTTTGCTCTAGGACTACACGCTGGCAGGCAGCCGGCTGGTGGCTACCGCCCCTCACAAGTAATTGTTAGGGCCAAAACTGGACTTGGGTGTAGGCGGTGGTACTAGGACTAGAGGTAGTCTTTGCTGGAAAGCCGATGTAACTGTAACTGTAACCCACCCAACGCACCACCACCGTCACCCTCCCCCTCTCGTGTGCACAGGCAGGCACCGGCCACCCACTGGCTGGCCTCTGTGGCGTGACGTTTGGTCTACACGGCGTAGAAATTCTTAACCTCCCGTCCCCCCCCACCCACCCACACACAATCACACCACCACCACCTCCGTTTGCCCACAGGTGGGCACATTGGGCATGCACGGCTGAAGTGCTCAACCTCTCCCCTTCACCCCCCCCGCCACACACACTCACACCACCGCCCCCCCCCTCTTGTGCCCACAGGCAGGCACCGGCCACCCACTGGCTGGCCCCTGGGGGGCGCGGCACACGTTCAGCCTTCACGGCGTCGCAGTGCTGAACCACCCCCACCACCGCCATTACTACCACCATTACCCACCCCACCACCCCCTCTTGTGCTCAACCACCACCCTCCTCCCCTCCCTTGCCCACCACCACCACCACCGCCACCACCATCGTGCCCACAGGCGGGCACCGACCACCCACTGGCTGGCCTCTGGTACGACACGCTCGGCCTTCATGGCATACATGTGCTCAACCACCCCCACCACCCCAGCCAGCCTCTTGGTGTCGACTACCACCACCACCACCGCCCCCTCCCCCCCCGCCCCCCTCTCGTGTGCACCGGCAGGCACCGGCCACCCACTGGCTGGCCTCTGACGCGGCACACATTCGGCCTGCACGGCTCACGTGCTCGAACACACCCCTCCCCTCCCTATCCCCCCACCCCCACCACCCCCACCACCCTCTTGGTTTCAACACGCCCACACACACCACCACCACCACCACCACCACCACCACCACCGCCCCCCCTCTTCCCCACAGGCGGGCACCGGCCACGCACTGGCTGGCCTCTGGCGTGGCACGTTGGCCTCCACGGCGTAGAAATTCTCAACTTCGGGCCGTCGCGCGAGCGCCTCTCCCCTCTCCCCCACACCACCGCCACCACCACCGTTGGCCCGCAGGCGGGCACCGGCCACCCACTAGCTGGCCTCTGGCGCGGCACGTTCGGCCTTCACGGCGTAGAAATTCTCAACTTCGTGCCGTCGCGTGAACGCGCCGAGGCGGCGGCCGCACTCGGGCCCAGTGGCTGCGGAGGAGGGGGGGGAGGGAGCGGAGAGGGCGGAGCAGGGAGCAGAGGAGGGCGGGGTTGCGCAGGAGGGAGGGGGGGAGGAGCAGGGGGCGGAGGGGGGAGCGGAGGAGGAAACGGAGGGGGAGGGGGACGGGGAGGCGCGGCTGTTGATGCGAGAGACGGCGCGTTCCTGCTCGGCTTCAAGGTCACCGGCGACGCCAACGTGCCGGCGGGGCAGGTGCGTCCGTGCATGCGTGACCGTGTGTGAACTTATGTAACTTGGTGTAACCTTGTGTGACGCTAGTGTGACCTAGTGTGATCTCGTGCGTCACTGTGTGACTCGGGTTCAAGGTCACTGGCGATGCCAACGTGCGTGCGTGCTGGTGTGACCGTGTGTGAACTTGCGTGACCTTGCGTGTAACCTTGCGTGTTCTGGTGTGAGCTGGTGTGACCTCGAGTGACGCTAGTGTGACCTCATGTGACCTTGAGTGACCTCATTTGAGCTTGTGTGACCTAGTGTGACTCGGCTTCAAGGTCACCGGCCAATGGCAGGCGGGGCAGGTGTGCCCTCTTATGTGCAGGTCGCAGGTCTTCTTGTGTGTCCTCGTGTGACCTGGTGTGACCTGGTGTGATCTAGTGTGACTTGGTGTGACCTCGAGTGACGCGAGTGTGACCTCATGTGCGACTCGGGCTCGAGGGCACTGGCGGCACCACAACGTGCCGGCGGGGCAGGTGCGTGCATGCTGGGTGACCGTGTGTGAACTCGTGTGACTTGGTGTGACCTTGCGTGATCTGGTGCGACTTGGTGTGACCTCGAGTGACGCTAGTGTGACCTCATATGTGACTCGAGTTTAAGGTCACCGGCGACGCCAACGTGCTGGCGGGGCAGGTGAGCCCTCGTATGTGCAGGTCGCAGGTCTTCTTGTGTGTCCTCGTGTGGCCTGGTGTGACCTGGTGTGACCTCGAGTGACTTTGTGTGACCTGGAGAGACGTAAGTGTGATCTCATGTGCGACTCCAGTTCAAGGTCACTGGCGACACCACAACGTGCCGGCGGGGCAGTTGCGCGCGTGCTGCTGTGACCGTGTGTGACCTTGCGTGACCTGGCGTGTGACTTGGTGTGACGCTAGTGTGACCTGGTGTGACCTGGTGTGACGCAAGTGTGACTTCATGTGTGACTCGGGTTCAAGGGCACCGGCGACACCACAACGTGCCGGCGGGGCAGGTACGTGCGTACTTGTGTGACCGTGTGTGAACTTTTGTGACTTGGTGTGGCCTCGAGTGATGCTGGTGTGACCTGGTGTGACCTTGTGTGAGTCAGGTTCGAGGTTCACTGGCGACACCACAACGTGCCGGCGGGGCAGGTGCGTGCGGGCTTGTGTGACCGTGTGTGAACTCGAGTGACCTGGTGTGACCTGGTGTGACCTGGCTGTAGCTCGGCTGCAAGGTCGCAGCAATTTCATAACATATGCGTTCTCGTATGTGCAACGCCACAGGTCTTAGAAGAATCATCAGAAGACTGTAGAAGACTTCGTGTTGAACCTTGCGTGTGGCCTTGTGTGATCTGGTGTGACCTTGTGTATTCCTCGAACCACTGCTCACGCCCCCCTCCCCCCGCCTCCTCGCCAACCCAGGCATCCATCGAGATCGACGTTTCGTCTCCCCACACCAACCCAACGAGCGCGCCTGGGACGCGCACACGCCACACACATACACACACACACACACGCACACACACAGACACACACACACACACACACAGGTGTCCATCGAGATTGACGTTCGTCTCCCCACACCAACCCCACGAGCGCGCCCGGGACGCGCACACGCCACACACACACATACACACACAAAGGTGTCAATCAAGATCGACGTTTCGTCTCCCCACACCGACCCGGCGTGCGCGTCTGGGACGCACACATGACACACACACACACAGGTGTCCATCGAGATTGACGTTTCGTCTCCAAACACCGACCCGATAGGGTTGTGGGCAACCGTAGATGGACGGCCCCGTGTATACGTACATACGACCGTATATCCGTATATCCGTATCCGTATATGTAGCACAGCTGCCTCATATGTATGTCAAATTGGGGGAAAGACACGCCGTTGGAACGCTGGATTTACAAGGGGCACTGTTGCTCTCGGCGTGATCATCATGCGTGCTAAGTTTTTTCAGTAAATGCCAAAAACGTATTGTGGCTGCACGGGCGGCCGCGGTGCGTGCGGTGTGGGAGCCAAGTCCTCTCCCTCCTCCCTTCCCCTCCTCTCCCTCCTCCCCCCTCCGTTGAGTCTACGACCTGATCTAGTTCAGTACCCAAGGGCCCCCGTCCCTTGTTAAAACGCTGAGCAAGTAATAGCCGAGACACTACCCCACCAAAACCTAGACACAGACACAGACCCAAGCCCTAGATCCAGGGGACCCCCTGCCTAGACCTACACCCAAGACCCAAGACCCAAGACATGAGCCCCAGGCCCCAGGCCCCAGACCCCGCCCCCGCCTCCCGCCCCCGCCCTAGACTCCAGACCCCAGACCCAAGACCTCAGGCCCCAGACCCAAGACCCCAGACCTCGACCCAGAGAGACTCCAAAGTTGTTGCGCCACCCGCCCCATGAGCCCCATGCATGCGCCCCATGCACATCACCCCTACCCCCCCCAAGCTGCATGCAATCGACAGAGCTGGTCATGAGCTTAAAAATGCAAGCAGAATCGTCCGATTCCGTGCTGTATTCGGGGAGTAGTATTGCCGTTTGTTGCGTGACTCCAAGGTGTGACCCCATTGGCTGTCTGAAGGACCTTGCGACCCACGTTCCTCAATCCTATATCTCTTGCTTACTGCTACTGAGGCTGTTTGCGACCCGTTGCGGCCCGGATCGCGTCGGCGTCAGCCGCAATCCACACAAAAATAAAATAAACCGTATATTGCAGTGCGTATACCGCCCGCTTTTGACATCCGTATGTACGGCCGTATATACGGATATACGGATATACGGGATATACGGTTGCCCACAACCCTACACACACACAAACAGGTGTCCATCGAGATTGACGCTTCGTCTCCCCACACCGACCCGACGTGCGCGCCCGGGACGCCGCTGCGCCTGCCCCCGGGTGTGGACTCGTGTGTGGGTGTGGACGCGCTCGCGCAGTCGCTGACCGTTGTCGCTGCGTACCGCGGGCGCGGCCACATCGCAGAGACGGGGTTCATGTGGGTGCGGCGTGGACGTTTGCGTGTGTGTTAGTGTGTGTGTGCACGTGTGTGTGCGTGTGTGCGCGTGTGTGGCGTTTGTGTGGCCGCTGACCCTTGTTGCCGCGTACCGCGGGCGCGGTCGCAATGCGGAGACGGGGTTATTGTCACATGATGTAGGTCAGTGGTGTTATTAAGGAATCCCAGAATTCCCTGTTTGCCCCCGCAAGATAGGAGGGAACATGCCGAATTGCCGCCGCAGGAGGCGTTTTTCGTCGAATTTCACACTTTTCGGAGCGAAATTCCCGCGATTCGCCCCAGCAGTTTTCCTCCCAATTTCCCGGCTGCGGGGGCGCTAATGACACCACTGATGTGGGTGCAGCATGCCGCACGTGGTGCAGGGTGGCGGGACTGTGGCGGGGGCTGCGGGGGAGGGGGGGGGCAGGCTGGCCGTGCCTTGTGCGCCCTCGACACTCAAGACGCACCTTCCCACCCAACCATCCACCCACCCACTTGGGGTAGGCACTTTACATGCACGCCCCTTTGACCCGACTTCCCAGATACAACCCACCAGCAAACCCAACAACCGACCCACTCACCCACCCCGCAGGCGTGACCGCTGGATCCCAGTCGAGGTGGTGATGTGCGAGCCGCACTCCCTCGGCGTGATCTGGCATGGGCTGGACAGCTTCAGCTTCTTCTCGCGCCTGGAGCTCTGACGTGGCGCGCGTGTGGCTCATGATCACGCTGCCTCCCCGTCTGCAGCGCCCCAAGGGCACATACCCCCCCACAGTCTTGCAGTAGAAGGAGCAGTGGTTTGGAGGCGTGAGATCGAGGCGGTTTTTTCCTGCAACATCCAGTTGTCAGAGGCAAGCAAATTTGCTTTAAACACGACTACTAGGAACGCGTGCACTGAACATTTGATATGACCTGGGCTCTGTCTACCTATTTGTAGGTTCACTCCACACGTGGCGCTTGTGCTGTCGTGAAATTGGCTAGGGGCCATGTCTAGCTAGGTGCAGGGGCACTCCACACATGGCGCTTGTGCTGCTACGTACAAATTCATCAGCGGCTGCCGCACCGCACACGGGCAGCTGAGTGGGTGCACGAGCGCAGTTCAGGTGCACACACGCGCCTTCGCGTGGCCTCTTCCGCGAAGCCGCCATGCCGACCACAGCCTCGTTGATGAGGTGCGGCGCGCGTGCCATCTGCACCGCGTTGCGGATGATGCGCGCCATAATAGGGCGGGCCGTCTCTGGCACAAAGCTGCTTGCACCCAGGGAAAGAAGCAGGCAGATGCACTCGTCGCGGGCGTCGTCGGGCTGGTTGTCCTTGAACAGCTCGTTTGCTCCCGGTCCCATGCACAGCGCCTCCATCACCTTGGTCATGTGCGCCTGCTGGGCATCGCAGCTTGGCTGCGGCTCCTCGGCGACGCGGCGCAGCAGGAGCAGCAGGGGTGCGCAGGAGCGCGTGGCAGACGAATCAGCAGCAAACAGGGCAGCCGACGTGAGCGCCGAGTCGCATGCGGGCGTACGGACCGCCATCATGGCTGCAGCGTCGGCAGACGGGTGGTCGAGCAGCAGCCGCACGACGTCCACATGGCCGCAGAGAGCAGCAAACATGAGGGCGGAAAAAACACCGCTGTGAGCGAGCATCATCATGGCTGCAGCGTCAGCAGACGGGTGGTCGAGCAGCACGCGCATGGCGTCCGCATGGCCTGCCGCAGCAGCCGCCATGAGGGCGGTAGCACCATCGGAGTCCGTGTGCATCAGCATGGCTGCTGCGTCGGCAGACGGGTGGTTGAGGAGCAGGCGCACTGCGTCAACGTGTCCAGACAGAGCAGACATCATGAAGGTGATGACACCGCTGTTGGTTGCGAGCACCATCATGGCCGCTGCGTCGGCAGACGGGTGGTCGAGCAGCACGCGCATGGACTCCACATGGCCGTCCTGAGCAGCCGCCATGAGGGTGGTACCACCATTTGCAGTCCTGAGCATCATCATGGCTGCAGCGTCGGCAGACGGGTGGCCGAGCAGCACGCACATGGCGTCCGCATGGCCTGCCGCAGCAGCCACCATGAGGGCGGTCCGCCCAGCGGAGTCCTTGGGCATCATCATGCCTACTGCGTCGGCAGACGGGTGGTCGAGCAGCACGCGCATGGCGTCCACGTGGCCGTTCTGAGCAGCAAACATGAGGGCGGTCCACCCACCGCTCTCCATGAGCATCACCATGGCCGCTGGGTCGGCAGATGGGTGGTCCAGCAGCAGCCGCATAGCCTCCGCATGGCCGTTCTCTGCAGCCACGATGAGTGCGGTAGAACCGTCCTTGGCTGCGAGCGTCATCATTGCCGCTGCGTCGGCAGACGGGTGGTCGAGGAGCAGTCGCATGGCCTCCGCATGGCCTTTCCCAGCAGCCAGCATGAGGGCGGTAACACCATCGGCATTGCAGAGCATCATCATCCGAGCGTCAGCAGACGGGTGGTCGAGCAGCAGGCGCATGGCCTCCACATGCCCAGTAAGAGCAGCCAGCATGAGCGCGGTCCACCCAGCGGAGTCTTTGAGCATCGTCAAGGCCGCAGGATCGGTCGTTGCCATGAGCACCACACGCATGCCGTCCACCTGGCCCATCTTGGCGAATACCATCAGGGCGGTCCTGCCCCCCGCATCTGCCATCATCGCCATGGGCTACGAGTATGGGTGAGGATGAGATGGTCAGTAGCAGCAGCAGCAGCAGCAGCAGCAGCAGCAGCAGCAGCAGCGGCGTTGTGGTGTTTCACGCGCACATGCATGCCCCGCCCGCTGCGCCAGCGCATCATGCACCATTGTTGGAGTACCCGTGATACCCGCACGGCCACTAACCGCGTGCGTGTGCGCTACGGGCCAACACGCATGCATGCATGCATGCATGCATGCGGCACGCACACGCATGCAGCACGCTGCAGTGGTGCGCGCTATGGGCCAACACGCAAGCATGCGGCGCACACACGCATGCAGCACGCGTGCAGTGGTGCGGGTGCGATGTGCCTCCAAACATGCATGCATGCGGTATGCACACAGTGGACCTAGCGGAGGAGGGCGTGGTGAGGGGCGGAACTTCACAAGCAAACCGATCGCATGGACGCGGCAGCCTTTTTATCCCTAAACTGTTTTACAGCACATCCCCCGACACGCCTGCTCTGCCGCACCTGCCCGACGCTGGCGCTCTGATCCATGGCAGCCCGTTGTCAGCACAAGCACAAGCACGCGTGCACGCTGATGAGATGAAGAAGGATGCGCTTGTAGCACATTTAAGTGTGAATCGAGTGATAATAAGTGTGGGCCAAATGGTCCCTGTTCTTCATGGATCTCCACCGAGACAGCAGGGAAAGTTTCGTTTTTTCAATGCCTAGAAGAGCACAGCTGTTTGCCCCCCCCCCCCCTGGCAGCGCCTTCCATCGTATGTGTGGCACTTGCGTGCAGCGCACCGGTTTCATATTTTCAATGCCTAGAAGAGCACAGCTGTGCCAGCACCAGGTGACACGCCCATGTCATTCACATGACGCCCGAGAGTACGACCAAGATCAAGGAGAGGCACGGCCACAAACCCCCCACAGTGGAGTGCACCCACCACCTTGGTACATGTGCCGTAAGCAATCATCAGTTACAGTTACATCGGCTTTCCAGCAAAGACTACCTCTAGTCCTAGTACCACCGCCTAGACCCAAGTCCAGTTCTGGCCCTAACAATTACTTGTGAGGGGCGGTAGCCACCAGCCGGCTGCCTGCCAACGTGTAGTCCCAGAGCAAAAAGGAGAGCTATTGTGCGACGCCTCCAAAATAGGTCCTAACTGCTTCTAGGGGATAGGGGGTCAAGTGGCGCTTGCCAATCTACTTGACCGCCGTGGTGGAGGGGCCGGCGCCTGAGGGGCAGCCGGACCGTACACCACGGCTCTCCACCCGACCCTATCCTGAGCACGCTCAAACGCCGTGTCCGAAAAAGTCTTCCAATCAGAACGAGTGCCACTAGTTTCGCCTAGCTGCTGAATCAGTAGCTTAAGAAAATAGTGTCGGGAGGAGGCTGGAGGCCGGCCTTGCTGCCGAGCCACATCCATTGTGCAGTCAAAAGTCGTACGAGGAAGACGAGAAGCCGGCATGCGCATCACATGGCCTAGCCACTGCATTGATCGCTTTGCCACAAGGCTCTCAATTGGCTCAGTGTCGCACGCCTGCCGAATATAAGTTAATCTGTGCCGGTCGACCAGGCGCACACCCAGAATGCGACGAAGGCAGTTAGAGTGGGCAACCTCCAATCGAGTCAGTTGTGTTTTAGTAGGGGCCCATGTTTCGCAGCCGTACAGAAAGTGGGGCAGCACGAAAGTGTTGTAAACCCGCATCTTAGACTGCACTTGCATCTTCTTGCTGGCCCAAATCTTATCAAAAGACGCAAACACGCCCAGCGCGCGACCGACACGCACACCGATCTCCTTTTCCACACCACCACTCTGGGTTATCCAACTCCCTAGATACTTAAATGCAGAGACGGTCTTCACTTCACCACCAGTCAGCGCAAACGTGGGCAGATCCGCGTCAAAATCTGCTGGCAAAATCATCACTTCTGTCTTGGCGGCGTTGATTTGCATGCCAAAGCTAGAGGACACTTTGTCAAGGATTTTCAGCATAAGCGCCAACTGAGCTGGGTCATGCGAGAACAAACATAAATCGTCGGCATACATCAGCATTACTATGCGCTCAACCGACGACGACAACACAGAGCCGCCGGCTCGGGTCACGACTGACACGCCAGCCCCCTCTGGCATCATGTCTAGCGCCTTTTTCACTATGTGGTCAATAAAAACATTGAACAACACAGGAGCAATGACGCACCCCTGTCGCACACCAGACGACACGGGGAATTCGTGCCCGATTTTCCCAGCCAGCCGCACGGCAGCTGCGGTGTTGGTGTGAAGATCCTCCAACAGATCAATAATGTGCGGATGAACACTATATAATCTAAGGACTCTCCACAGTGCCGCACGGTTTATGCAATCGTAAGCTTTAGAATAGTCGACAAATGCCACAGCCATGCATTGTTTGTACTCGGCATGTGCCGCGCTCAGCGAGCGCAGAGTAAAAATCGCATCAACAGTGCCTCTGCTTTTTCTGAAACCACACTGAGCCTCATGCAACTGACCATCAACCTGCGTGGAGACGCGGTGCAGAAGTATGGCAGCGTACACTTTCCCGGCAATAGAGAGAAGGCTTATACCGCGGTAGTTACCAGGGGAGTCACGCGGACCCTTCCCCTTATATAACGGTGTGATAATAGCAGTTTTCCATTCCCTCGGGGCTCTCCCCGACCGCCATACGGCGATGATGACCCGGTGGAGCCATGCGATGGCAGGTGGGCACCGCAACAGCATGGCGTCCAGCTGGTCACCGCCCGGAGCGGCGGCCGAGCGCAACGCTCGCACACACGCCTCCGTCTCAGCCAGGTCAGGCATTGCCAAAAAAGCAACTGCACGCTGGTCTTTAGGGTTAAAGATTTTTAAGGTTTAGGGTTTAGGGTTTTAGGGCTTAGGGTTTAGGGCAGTGATTCCCCTGCGAGCCGTATACCGCTCCGGGCCTGATGGCCCATTTCCCAGAAAACAACCCCACACTTAGTGGGAGGCAGCGTGGAGGGATGCGTTGGAAAGCTCTTGCCGAGAGCAGCACAGCAGCATGCGTTGCATGAATACCCGCTGTGTATCGTGCCTGGTATGAGCGGTCAAAGTTGCTGGAGCCGGCAAAAAACTAATCATTCAAATCCTTCCCAGGGACCACTGGTTTAGGGTTTAGGATTTAGGGTTCAGAGACACGCAGCGCGTCCAAGTCGCCCGGCTGTTGTGGTGGTGAGAGGGGAGGCATTTGAGAGGGGAGGCCTGTCTCTGGTTGTGGGCGTGGTGGCTGTGGCGGTGGCTGCTCCTAGTTCCTACTGGTGGCTGTTCCTGGTGGCTCTTCCTGGTGGTGGCTGTTCTGGTGGGGGCCGTCAACACAGCAGTGCGGCGTGTCACTTGGCAAACACCACCGCTGGCTGTGGGCGTGGTGGCTGTTGGGGTGGTCGCGCCTGGGTCCTAGTGGTTGCTGTTCCACTGGTGGTGGCCATCAACGCAGCAGTACGGCCGAGACACGTGACTTGCAAAGCACCAGGTGCCTGCCGGCGGGCGCGGCAGCGCCGCCGCTGGCTGTGGGCGTGGTGGCTGTCGAAGTGGCTGCTCCTGGTTCCTAGCGGTTGCTGTTCCACTGGTGGTGGCCACCAACGCAGCAGCGCGGCCGAGACGTGTAACTTGCCAAACACAAGGCGCGTGCCGGCGGGCGCGGCAGCGCCACCGCTGGCTGTGGGCGTGGTGGCTGTCGGGGTGGCTGCTCCTGCTTCCTTGTGGTGACTGTTCCTGGTGGCTCTTCCTGGTGGTGGCTGTTTTGGTGATGGCCATCAACGCAGCAGCGCGGCCGAGACGTGTGACTTGCGAAGCACCAGGTGCGTGCCGGCGGGCGCGGCAGCGCCGCCGCTGGCTGTGGGCGTGGTGGTGGCTGTCGGGGTGGTCGCGCCTCGTTCCTAGTGGTTGCTGTTCCACTGGTGGTGGCCACCAACGCAGCAGCGCGTCCGAGGTGTGTGACATGTGAAACACCAGGCGCGTACCGGCGGGCGCGGCAGCGCCACCGCTGGCTGTGGGCGTGGTGGCAGTCGGGGTGGCTGCTCCTGTTTCCTAGTGGTGACTGTGCATGGTGGCTCTTCGTAGTGGTTGCCATTCCACTGATTGGTGGCCATCAACGCAGCAGCGCGTCCGAGATGCGTGACTTGACAAACACACCAGGCGCGTACTGGCGGGCGCGGCGTCGCCACCGCTGGCTGTGGGCGTGGTGGCTGCTCCTGGCTCCTATGGCGCGGTTCCTGGTGGCTCTTCCTGGTGGTGGCTGTTCTGGTGGTGGCCATCAACGCAGCAGCAGCGCGGCCGAGACGTGTGACTGGCAAAACACGAGACGCGTGCCGGCGGGCGCAGCAGCGCCACCGCTGTGGCTGTGGGCGTGGTGGCTGTGGTGGTGGTCGCGCCTGGTTCCTAGTGGTTGCTGTTTTACTGGTGATGGCCATCAACGCAGCAGCGCTGCCGAGGCGTGTGACTTGCCGAACACCAGGCGCGTGCCGGCGAGCGCGGCAGCGCCACCGCTGGCTGTGGGCGTGGTGGCTGTCGGGGTGGTCGCGCCTGGTTCCAAGCGGTCGCTGTTCCACTGGTGGTGGCCACCAACGCAGCAGCGCGGCCGAGGCGCTTGACTTGCGAAGCACCAGGTGCGTGCCGGCTGGCGCGGCAGCGCCGCCGCTGGCTGTGGGCGTGGTGGTGGCTGTCGGGGTGGTCGCTCCTGGTTCCTGGTGGTTGCTATTCCACTGGTGGTGGCCATTAACGCAGCAGCGTGGCCGAGACGTGTGACTTGCCAAACACCAGGCTTGCTGGTGCCAACACCCTGCACCGCCAGTGAAAATGGGACTGTCTCCAAACTAAAGCAGCCTCTTGCCACAGAGATCCCAACGCTAGATTGGAGCACTGGCAGCAGGCGGGCATGCCAGCGGGCGTGCTTGCGTATAGGCCTCCAAAACAGGCATCGCAAGGGATCATCGCAAGGCGGCAGGCAGCGGCGCCACACAGTGATGCTGTCGCTAGCAGCTAGCAGCCAACAGCCAGTCAGCAGAAGCCAGCACCAAAAGGAAACCAATTGGGAAGCGACGCAGGGGCTCGAGCCGTTCATTGCAACATGGCGGCCCCGCTCCATCCCCAAAGCCGGTCGACGGACCTGTGCGCCACCAATTATTCAACGTTACACGAATCCTTGGTGTGTAACGTATATTTGCGCGCTGCTTGCTGCCCACCCACGCCGCAGCGTCTGGTGGCCGCCCTGCCCCCACAAAAAACCACCACCAACTACCAGAGCAAGTGACCCCCCAGGTCTTCCAACGCCGCTGCTGCACAGTGTGTGCGCTGCAGCCGCAGCCACAGCCACACAGCCGCAGCCGCACAGCTGCAGTCACACTGGGCCGCACAGTGTCCGCGCTGCGCAAGCAGCTTCATGTAGTCCGTCAAGTCAAGCGTGCGCGCGCCATTTTCAGTCGTCGCTTCTTAGTGCTTGAAGTGGCGGACGCCCGTGGTCAGAAGCACGACGCCGTACTGCGCATAGAAAGCGTTGGGGGGAAGGCGCGTGTGAGTGTGTGTGTGGGGGGGGGCGTGTATGCGGGGGGCGTGTGTGTGTGGCCGATTGTATAGTCCGTCGGACGCCTTTGATGGCGCATGAGACCCGTGTGTGTGTGTGTGTGTGTGTGTGTGTGTGTGCGCGCGTGCGTGTGTGTGTGTATGTGTGTGTTTGTGTGTGCGTACAGGGTTGAGTGCTTGGAGCTCGTGATTTTGCGCGCACACGTGCGTGACGGTGGGGCAGGGAGGGGGGGGGGAAGCAAAATGTCCCACATCCTAGATGTCCCACATCCTAGATGTGTGGTGTGAAGCCGTTGGCCCTTGGCTAGCAGCTAGCGACATGTTGCCAAGTAAGGCGTGTTTGCTAGCGGCTGGTGACGCCCGATTTGTCACAGCAGTCGACAGCCCTTGTAACCGACAAGTAGCAACTACCACCACCCAAGGCGTAATCCCTACCACATTCACAACGCCCGAGACTGTGCCTGAGGCGTCCCATTCCATGGCGCGGATCAGGCGGCGCCTCAGGCGCTCCGACTGCCTGAGGCGCCACCTGAGGCGCACCAATGATCGCCTCAGGCGTTATCCAAACCGCCTCAGGTGCCACCCCGACCGCCTCAGGCGCCCACCACCGCCTGAGGCGCACCCCAGACCGTCTCAGGCGTTATTAGACCGCATTCCATGGCGCGGATCAGACGTTGGGAATTTTGGTAGGGAGGCGTGCTATTCAGTGGCTAGTGGCTAGCGGCTAGAGCCTAGCGGCTTACTGGTGGCTAGCGGCAGTGGCACCCACAACCTCGTCGCAGCAGTCGACGGCCTTTGCAACCAACATGCAGCAACTAAAAAAACACGCAACAATAGCACGCAACGAGGCGCGCTGTTCAGTGGCAGTGGCTAGTGGTTGGTGGCTAGTGGCTACCTGAGATGTAGCAAATACCACCCAAGGCGGAAGGCGTGCTATTCAGCGGCAGTGGCTAGTGGCTAGCGGCTATTGGCAGTGGCGCTCATCTTATTGCAGCAGTCGATGGCCCTTGTAACCTGACATGTAGAACTACCACCACCCAAGTAAGGTGGCTATTCAGTGGCAGTGGCTAGTGGCAGTGGCTAGCGGCAGTGGCTAGTGGCTAGTGGCAGTGGCAGTGGCGCTCACCTTGTCGCAGCAGTCGATGGCAACCAATATGCAGCAGCAGCAACAGCAGCAGCAGCAACTAAAACAGCGCGCAACGAGGCGCGCTATTCAGTGGCAGTGGCACCCACCTTGTCGCAGCAGTCAATGGCGTCCTGGTCGCGCATCGACCCGCCCGGGTGTGCGATGACCTTGACGCCAGCCTGTGGGTGTGGGCAAGTGTGGGTGAGTGTGGGAAGTGCGAGCGAGTGTGTGTGTGGAGAGTGGGCAGGTGTGGGCGGAGCGGGTGTGCGATGACCTTGACGCCAGCCTGTGGGTGTGGGCAAGTGTGGGAAGTGTGAGCGAGTGTGTGTGTGGGGCAGGTGTGGGCGGAGCGGGTGTGCGATGACCCTGACGCCGGCCTGTGGGTTTGGGCAAGTGTGGGCAAGTGTGGGGGCAAGTGGAGGCAAGTGGAGGGGGAGTAAGTGTGAGGGCGAGGGCAAGTGTGTGGGGAGCGGCATGGCATACGAGCGGGTGCGCGATGGCCCGTCTGCCATGCCTCCATGCGCACCTGGCACGCCTTCTCGACCGAGTCTCCCCACGAGAAGGGGAAGAACGCGTCCGATGCCAGGACAGATCCCTCGACCTCTGCGCCAGCCTTCTCGATCGCAATGCGCACGCTGCGTGTGCGTGTGTGTGAGAGTGTGTGTGTGAGTTGCGTGTTTGTTTTTGTGAGATTGTGTGTGTGAGTTGTGTGTGCATGCATGTGAGTGGGTGTGGGGTGGGTGGGGTGGGGTGGGGGGGAGGGTTGAAGAGGACAGAGCCTTCAACCTCTGCGCCAGCCTTCTCCATTGCGGTGCGCACACTGCGTGTGCGTGTGCGTGTGAGAGTGTGTGTGTGAGTTGCATTTTTTGTGTGTGGGGGGGGGAGGCGTGTGTGTGTGTGTGTGTGTATGTGAAGAGGACCGAGCCCTCGACCTCTGCACCAGCCTTCTCGATCGCGATGCGCACGCTGCGTATGTGTGTGTGTGAGTGTGTGTGTGAGTTGCGTGTGCGTGCATGTGGGTGTGTGTGGGGTGGGGTGGAGGTGGGGGGGGAGGGTTGAAGAGGACGGCCCTCGACCTCTGCGCCAGCCTTCTCGATAGCGATGCGCACGCTGCGTGTGTGCGTTTGTGTGTGAGTGCGTGTGTGCTTTGCGTGTGCGTGCATGTGCATGCGTGTGTGTGTGTGTGTGTGTGTTTGTGTGGGGGTAAACCTCAATTATCATTGCCAACTTGTTTTGTGCAATTTTGGTGAGAATGGCGCGTGGCGCGCGCACGCACCTGTTGACGCGGTTCGGCTGCCCCGACCCAATGCCCAGCAGCTTGTTGTCCTTCGCTATCGTGGTCGCGTTTGAATTGACGTATTTGTCATATATGGCCATCCCCACCCAAGTTGGCCACAAAAGTGTCACAAAGTCGGACATTGTGTGCAAAACGAAATTTTAAAGACGTCGTTCTCGGCCCAGGAAGCATGTCCAGACCTCATTCCGCTGCCCAGAGCTTGAAAAGTGTACCGCTTAGTTCGTGTTCAAAGGGCGTCGCATGGCGTTGCGTGTGCGCGCGACCAGACGCCGTGCCGTGCTGCACGCGAAAACACACAAACTGGCGTGCAGCACGGCACGGCGTCTGGTCGCGCGCACACGCAACGCCATGCGACGCCCTTTGATCACGAACTAAGTGGTACACTTTTCAAGCTCTGGGCAGCAGAATGAGGTCTGGGGGAGTCTCGCGGCGGCGACGCCATCGATTTAAAGTTCGGAAAGTTCACACACCATAGGCGTGAAGCAGACAAGACCGCGCGCTTCGGCAGTTGAAGGCAACCTTCATGGTATACGTAGCAAGCTCGCGGCGCTGAAATTAGGTTCGCGCATGCAGCTTCGGCTGCACATGGCGGCCAGAAAGTTCCATGCGCCCATGCAGTGGGGGCGCCCCTCCCCCAGCGCGCACGCCCACGCCCCTTCCCAGGCCCCGCGATGGTCCTCCAAGCCTTCCATCATCCCAACACACATCTTGGGTGCCGCGGGTGGCGGGAGGGCGGCGTGGGAGGGCCGTTTGGGCGTTTTCGGAAATGTCCGACTTGTGTGGCCGACTTCGGTGGGGGTGGCCTTATATCATTTTTTGAAATTTGAACGCGTACGAGCTGCATATGACACGCACCTGTTAACGCGGTTTGGCTGCCCCGACCCCATGCCCAGCAGCTTGTTGTCCTTTGCAATCGTGATCGCGTTCGACTTGACGTGCTTGACCGCGCGCCATGCAAACTTGATGTCTGACAGCTGCTGTGCGGTGGGCTGCGCCTTGGACACGACCTGAGAGTGTGCGTGTGCGTGTGTGAGCGAGAGAGAAGAGAGAGGAGACGGCCTGCGTGTGTGAGTGTGAGAGGGAGAGAGAGAGTGCGTTGTGCGCATGTGTATGCAGCAAGGGCTCGCCCCCCCCCCCACACACACACTCTTCGTACCTTTCATTGAATCTGCTCGGGCTGCATGGAGTCAGCAAGCTGGTACAGCAACCCAGCAGCGACCCCCCCAACACACACACACACACACACACACACTCGTCGTACCTTCCAGACAATCTGCTCTGGCTGCATGGAGTGAGCAGCCTGGTACAGCCACCCAGCAGCAACCCCCCCCCAACACACACACACACACACACTCTTCCTACCTTGAAGTCAATCTGCTCCGGCTGCATGGAGTCAGCAGCCTGGTACAGCCACCCGGCAGCGACCTGGCGGATCGAGGTTCCGGTCGGCGCGCGGGGCTTGGCCTCCAGGATGCGGAGCATCTTGGACTTGCCCTGCGACCAGCAGCAAGAGCAGCGTGTGTGTGTGTGTGTTTGTGTGTGTGTGTGCTGCTGGGCGCGCAAAGCTTTGCAGAGCAACTTGGACGTGCCCTGCGATCAGCAGCAGGAGCAGCGTGAGTGTGTGTGTGTGTGCTGCTGCTGGGCGCGCAAGGCTTTGCAGAGCAACTTGGACTTGCCTTGCGGCCAGCAGCAGGAGCAGCGTGAGTGTGTGTGTGTGTGTGTGTGTGTGTGTGTGTGTGTGCTGCTGCTGGGCGCGCAAGGCTTTGCAGAGCAACTTGGACTTGCCCTACGGCCAGCAGCAGGAGCAGCGTGATTGTGTGTGTGTGTGTGTGTGTGCGTGTGGGCGGCCCACTCCCTGGGCGGCCCACTCCCTGGGCGCGAGTCGCGGCGGTCGGCCCATGTGAGTCGCCGTCGCCCATCCCCCCTCATCGCCCCGCCCCCTCCCGTCGACTGCCGCCTATGTACTGCGGCCCACCCTGGACTATCCACCATCGTCATCGCCCGAAGGGAGCAGCCTCAGCGAGCCGAGCAACCTCGTCCACAGTCCCAATCCTTATCCTTTCGCAGAGCCAGTGCCATGCTTGCCAGCGCCGAACAGCGCCTCGGCAGACGACGACCGCATCATAAACTGCCCCGCCACCGCCTGACGCCGAGCAGATTCTTGGCCGCGACCCACTGCGGCGCCACTACACCATGCACCACAGAGAACCTCAGATTGCCATGATCCCCCCCTTCAGCACCCTTCACTCCCCCTGACACGCTCCAAACTACACAGTCCAATTCTTCCCCACCGTCACCCACCCACAGTCGACCACCCACCCACGCTTTCACCCCCACATGGAGCTCGCCGTCCCATGTGCGCGCCATGCAGGCCCATGCACCTCCGCCCCATGCACCTCCCCAGCCCCCCCGCGCACGCTGACCCCATGCTGGCAATCCAGGCTGGCACTCCCTCCTCCCCCCCCCCCCATTTGTGAGCGCGCACGCGCACGCGCACTCCCCCCTTGCCTCCCACGCCTCCTCCGACCCCTCCCAACCCCCCTCCCTCTCCCCCCTCGCCTCCCACGCCTCCTCCGATCCCTCCCACGCCTCGTTTGATCCCCCCACGCCCCCCCTGATCCCTCCCACGCCTCCCCTGATCCTTCCCACGTCTCCTCCGATACCCCTGATGCCTCACCTGACCCCCCTGGTGCCTCATCTGACCCCTCCCACGCCCCTTCCAACCCCCCCTTTCCCGTCTACCGAGCCCCTATCCCAGGCCCGCCTGCCTTCGTCCGTCGCCCATCGAGTTCATCGGTCCAAGGAGCTGATCTGACGTCCTCATGGCCTGCCCAACGAAAACTCAGTCTAGTAGGCCGCGGCCAAACGGATCTAGTAGTTGCGGCGACGTATACATTGCACGACGGACAACCCCGACTATCGCCCATGGAATTAATCGGCCCATGGGGAGATGATACGCTGCGATTGAAGTTGAAGTTGGTTGGCCAGAGTGGCAACCCAAGTTGTAGTTGGTTGGCCAGAGTGGCAACCCTAGTTGAAGTTGGTTGGCCAGAGTGGCAGCCCCCCCCAGACCCCCCCAAACCAAGGATACTATCCACTCGATTCAGGCGCTGGTCTGTCACCCGCTATTCGAAAGACATCCCAGTGCATGGGTCAGACTTCGTAACAATTGCCGGGGTGTATAGCTGTTAGTAGTACAGGCATTGCCGGTGCATGCGGACGGCCTCATGTAACGCTTGGTTGGTTGGTTGGTTGTGTGTGTGTGTGCTGCTGCTGGGCGCGCAAGGCTTTGCAGAGCAACTTGGACTTGCCCTGCGACCAGCAGCAGGATCAGGAGTGAGTGTGTGTGTGTGTGTGTGTGTGCTGCTGCTGGGCACGCAAGGCTGTGCAGAGCATCTTGGACTTGCCCTGCGTCTTGCAGCAGGATCAGCGTGTGTGTGTGTGTGTGTGCATGTGTGCTGCTGGGGGTGCGAGGCTTGGCCTCCAGGATGCGGAGCATCTTGGACGTGCCCTGCGACCAGCAGCAGGAGCAGCATGTGTGTGTTTGTGTGTGTGTGTCAGGGCCGTACTGGGGGGTGGTGGTCGACGTCCGGGAAGCCGGACGTGGGGTGGCGCCGACGTCCGGGTACCCGGACACGGGTTTGGCTGGCCGTCCGAAAGTGTGGACGTTTTTTTGGAAGTGCCTCAGTCTTTCCCTGTCTTCATCAGCCCTTCGACCATCACAAAGCCTGCTTATGATCGCAGCCTGGAAAGCAAAAAAAGCTGGCTTGAGTGCACGCTCGCCCAGACGAGTTGTTTTCATGGCGCACGCATGCATGCATGCATGCAGCGGGGCCGAGGCGCAGCCTGTCCGGAGGTGGTATTAGAACCAGTAAATCATTGTGTGTTTATCTAGATAATGGCATTATCTGCTGCAGCAGAGCCAGGCAGGGAGGCAATCTTGGCGGCGGTCACATTTGAATCAAGCAACAGTGTGACCAACCACCGCGTCTCTTCTGCATCACAGCTCTTAGCGCGCGATGCGAACTGATCCGATGCTGGTCGCGAGGGGTGCCAGAGGCCAGCGGAGAGGAGAAGAGGAGTCGGGGGAGAACAAAACGGACGGAGGCAAAATGGCGTCCGGCTTGCCGGACGGGGCCCTGCGGGCCCCAGCGTTGGCGTCCGGAAAACCGGACGGAGCCTGCCGCGCACGTCCGGATGGCCGCCCCTTCGGGGCATTGGCGTCCGATCCGGACCCGTTTGAACGGCCCTGGTGTGTGTGTGTGTGTGTGTGTGCTGCTGGGGGTGCGAGGCTTGGCTTCCAGGATGCAGAGCATCTTGGACTTGCCCTGTGGCCAGCAGCAGGAGCAGCATGTGTGTGTGTGTGTGTGTCCCACTGGGCGCGCGAGGCTTGGCCTCCAGGATGCGGAGCATCTTGGACTTGCCCTGTGCGTGTGCGCGTGTGTGTGTGTGTGTGTGTGTGTGTGTGTGTTTGTGTGCGTGTTTGCTGCTGCCTGCTGTGCCTGCTGTGCTGTGCCTGCTGTGCTCTGCCACACGTGGTCACATCCAGGCCCTCTGGCGTGTGTGCGGGCGCAAAAACAACACATCAAGAGTCACACACACCTTCACGCACGCACCTTCAGGCACTCGAGGCCCTCTGGCGTGTATCCGGGCGCAATCACGATCTCGTAGAACATGCGCGTCTCGCCGTCGGTGGGGCTGCGGGTGGGTTATAGTGCGTCAGTGATTTCCTTTTCGGCTCTACACAGCCCTTTGGCTGTATTCTGGTTGTACTTGAACACAGCTCAACCCATTCAGCGGATTGGTAGTCTGACACGCCCGCCAGACAGAGCTCGTCAAGAGCTTTCAAATGACTGATGTATGAGGACAAACGGTCAACAGGAGGTCACCGGTCAACGTGGTCAAACCAAAATCTGGCTGTGGAATAATTCATTCAAAATCATGAAAAGAAAATCACTGTAGTGCGTGGCGCGCACGTGAGGGCGAGCACAGTTGCAGTGCCTCCGAAAGGCTGAAGCCGGGCTGGGGCACGGTTTCGCAAACAGGAGGGGGGGTGGGGGTGAGGGATGTCCCTAGTCTTTAAGGTCGGCCCTCCTCAATCCCAGGCCCTCGGGCAGCATACTGTAAACTTGCAAACAGGGGGGGGGGGACTTGGCGAAGGCAATGCTCTCCTGCAGCGGCCTCTCTACGCTTGATTTCCCCCCCACACCTGCGGAACTCGCGCATCTCCTTGGCCAGCGCCTCAGTCACAATCTTGACGGCCGCGCCTGCCCTCCCCCCACCCCTTCCCGGTGCAGGGGCCTTACAACCCCAGAACACGTATGTTCCCTGTTCCCTCACCTGCGGAACTCACGGATCTCCTTGGCCAGCTCCTCGGTCACAATCTGGTTGAACGCCACGATGCCTCCGAACGCGGAGATGGGGTCGGCAATGACAGCCAGGCGGTAGGCCTGCAAGGGGGGGGGAGGGGAGGGAGAGTGAGAAAGAGAGACACAGATAGAGACACAAACAGAGAAGAGAGAGAGTGACGATGCCGCTAAGAGATGGGAAATGGGGTCGGCATTGACAGCCAGGCGGTAGGCCTGCAACAAAGAGAGTGAGAGACTGTGTGAGAGAGAGTGAGAGAGTCAGATTGACAGAGTGAGAGTGAGATAGGGAAATATAGAGAGGGAGAGAGAGGGAGAGGGAGAGGGAGAGAGAGAGAGAGAGGGGAGAGAGGAAGAGAAGGGGAGAGAGGGGAGAGCGAGAGAGAGCGAGAGAGAGGGAGAGAGGAGGGAGAGAGGGAGGGAGAGAGGGGGAAAGCGAGACGGGGGGGGGGGGGAGATGGGGGGGGAGAGAAAGCGGGAGAGAGGATGAAGGGGTTGACGATGAGAGTCAGGCGGTAAGCCTGTGCATGCGTGCAGTGTGCGTGTGCGTGGTTGAGGTCGGCCCGCTTGTGTGCGCATGTGAGGCCGCACAGGTTAGTGTGCTTTACCATCACGCCACACTCTCTCTCGCACATGTACACACTTTCACACACACACACACATTCCATTCCAGATCGTTTAAGGCGATATCGTTCCAGAGGTCTGCATACGGGCGTCTGTCAACAGCGGGTGACCACTTGTCGCTATCGCGCACACACACGCACACGCACACACACACACACACGTGCACACACACACACACACTCTTCCAACACACACACACACACCCCTACCCCCCCCCCCGTCAACGCACCTCGCGCAGGTCTGTGCGCGTGGCAATGCCGCACGTTGGGTGTGTGGCAATCACGCACCACCACCACCACCACCACAACAACAACAGCAACAACAGCAGTATCAACAGCAAAAAACACGCACACACGCCCTTTTCCAACGCACCTCGCGCAGGTCGGTGCGTGTGGCCATGCCGCACGGGTTGGTGTGCTTGACAAGCATGCACCACCACCACCACCACAACAACAGCAGCAGCAACAGCAGCAGCAACAACAGCAACACGCGCGCACACACGCCTTCTTCCAACGCACCTCGCGCAGGTCGGTGCGCGTGGCAACGCCGCAGGGGTTGGTGTGCTTGACAAGCATGCACCACCACCACCACCACCACCACCACAACAGCAGCAGCAACAGCAGCAGCAACAACAGCAACAAGCGCGCACACACGCCCTCTTCCAACGCACCTCGCGCAGGTCGGTGCGCGTGGCAATGCCGCAGGGGTTAGTGTGCTTGACAATCACACACGTGGGCTCCACGTAGTCGCAGCACGTCTGGTAGGCTGCGTCAGCGTCGAGGTAGTTGTTGTATGACATCTCCTGCAGTTGGTGAGTCAGCGGTGAGGCAGTTGTCAATTGGGCTGAGTCAGCCGAAATGGACGACACTGCTCTCGCGCAGGCTCTTGTCAAGTACAACACACAAAAAAACATACACAGGGAGAGAGAGGGAGAAAGAGAGCGAGATAAAGAAAAAGAGAGACAGAAAAATAGAGAGATACAAGAGACACACAGAGAGAGACACACACAGAGAGAGAGAGAGAGAGACAGAGTGACAGAGAGACAGAGAGTGGCAGGCAGAGAGAGTGACAGAGACAGAGACAGTGAGATAGAGTGACAGAGAGAGGCAGAGAGAGAGGAGAGAGAGAGACACACACACAGAGAGAGAGACAGAGAGACAGAGTGGCAGAGAGAGAGGCAGAGAGTGACAGGCAGAGAGAATGACAGAGACAGAGACAGTGAGATAGAGTGACAGAGAGAAGTAGAGAGAGAGGAGAGAGAGGGAGACAGAGACAAAGAGAGAGGCACACGCACGCACCTTGCCCCAGTGGACGATCGACGTCGCGACGCCCCCCTTGCCAAACTCGCGCAGCGACTCGTCGGAGTAGAATGCAGCCGGCTGGTGCGCGTTTTCTCCGTAGCGGAGTGTGCCCTGGAGCTTCATGGGCACGGTCAGCATTGGGGGCGGGGCACCATCGCCGATCTTGGACCACATCCACTCGGCGACCTGGGGGCGTGGGAGGGGAGGAAGCGGGAGAGTAAGTGTGTGTGCGTGCGTGTGGTTGTGTGTGTGTGCGTGTGTGTGCGTGCGTGCATGCGCATGAACGTTTGTGTGTGCGTGTGCAAGGCGGGCCACCCGCCTTTCAAGAGCAAAATCCCGTCACTTGACCCCCCCCCCCTTGAACTTGGGTCTGCCGTTCAGAGTCCTCTGTAACAGTCTCTGCAACCGTTTCTTTTACGATCTCTCTCTTTCAAGGCGGGAGGGCACACACGCACGACATACACAGTCCTGGGCGTCGAAGCTGGAGCAGTGATGGAGCACCTTCGCCGCCATTAAGGGGTTAACCCCGAACCCCTTTTAAGGGTTAAAACCACAATCCCTCCACCCCAAAACAACACACACAAACACACACACACACACGCACCTGGGCGTCATAGCTGGAGCAGTGCTGGAACGCCTTCCACGCCATCTTCTTGCGGAAAGCGAGCGCGGCGTCAGCGCTCTGCACAAATGTGGGCGGTTGGGTGGGCGTACGCGGGCTGTGAGAGGCGTAGAAAACGAGGCGTAGAAACGAGGCGTAGAAAAACGCCCCCCATGCGCTCCAAGCGCTGGGCTCAGATCCCAGGTACACCACCCCACACTTTCCCCACACCGTCCACACTTCCCCCATACCTTCTCAGCGAGCAGTTCCTCGTAGTCCAAGGGGTCGACGACGACCGACACAAACTCGTGGTTCTTCGCGGCCGCGCGGATCATGCCGGGGCCGCCGATGTCAATGTTCTCAACGCCCACCTGTGACATCAGAGTGACATTCCATCAGAGTGACATTCCATAAGAGCGAGGGCGGGAGAGAGTGAGAGGGCAAGGGGTCGACGACGACCGGGACAACCCCGTGGTTCTTCGCGGCCGCGCGGATCATGCCGGGGCCGCCGATGTCAATGTTCTCAACGCCCACCTAAATATGGGTGCGTGGGGTGTGGTGGGATGGGGGAAAGCAGCAGTGGGGTGGATGGTGGGCGGGGCTTAGGTTACGGGTGTCGAAGCCTTGGGCTCGGGGGTGGAAACCTTCAACAGAAGAGAAGGGGTGTCCATGTTTGCGGCGCCGACCTACCAGGGATCCCCCTGCAAGCCGTACACCGCTCGGGGCGGAACCCTAAACCCTGCCTCCCACCTCCAACCAGTGATCCTCCTGCAAGCCGTATACCGCTTGGGGCCGGATTTCCCATTCCCCAGAACCCCCCCACACACACATTTGGTGGAAGAGGGCGTGGATGGGTGCGTTGGAAAGCTCTCGCCGCGAGCAGCACAGCGGCACGCGCTGCGTGAACACCCACTATGAATTGTGCCCGGTATGAGCAGTCGAGGTTGCTCGAGCCGGGAAGTAAAGAATTACTCAAATCCTGCCCGAAAGTCACTTCCTCCCAACGCGGGCGCGGGTCACCGCACCACACCGGGCGAGCGACACGAGCAGCACGCCCCGACGTCCGCTGCCAATCTCGCCGCCCCTCCACCGACTCTCTGAGTGACAGCGCAAAGCAGAGCGGGTGCAGAGCCGGACGATTGGGCGCACCTCGAACGCTGGCTCGGGCGTCGCCGTCACCGTCTTGCGGAACGGGTACAGATTCACGACCACGGTTTTAGGGTCGAGAGCTTTTGAACCCTAAACCTGCCCTAAACCCCTAGAACCATAACGGGGCTAAAAGACCCTAACCCACCTCGAACGCGGGCTCGGGCGTCGCCGTCACCGTCTTGCGGAACGGGTACAGGTTCACAATCACGAGGTCGATTGGCTGGATTCCGTGGACCGCGATCGCGTCCATGTGCGCCTTGTTGTCGCGGATCGCAAGAATGCCGCCGTGCACGCCGGGGTGCAGCGTCTTGACGCGCCCGTCGAGCATCTCAGGGAATCCGGTCACGTCCTCAACCTGGGTGTGTGGAAGTGGGTGGGCGGTGAGTGTGCGTGCGCGCGTGTTCGCGTGTGTGTGTGTGTGTGTGTGTGTGTGTGTGTGTCACAAACCGTACCCTGAGCCAAGCCTCTAATGATGCTCCAAGTTAGTGCAAGTATGGAAGCCCCACGCTTCCACACTTTCGACCTCTCATAAGCTGAGCTTTCGATGGTGAGGACAATCAAGAGCAAGGCAGGGCTCCTAATATTCACAATCACTTACCCCTAGCTTCTACATCCCTGTTATATCAGTGTGTGTGTGCGTGTGTGTTTGGGTGTGCGCGTGTGCGTGTGCGTGTCTGTGCGCGGCCGTCGTCCTCGACTCGGGTCGCGCGTGTGTGCCCGTGTCGGGCGCGTTTGTTGCGGCACACGCATGTGCTCACGGCCCGTCCGACACTATGTTGTCCGCTGCTGCCGTGCACGCGCACACACACGCACACGCGCACACACACACACACACACACACGCACCACGCACACACAACTAGCACACACACTCGGGGGCACGCACCTTGATGCACGGCACGCCGGCCTTCTCGATCGTAGCCGCGGTGCCGCCGGTCGAGATGATCTCATAGCCCTGGGCGTGCAGGCCCTGCGCACGTACACACGGGGTGCACATGGGGTTACACGTGTGTGTGTGTGAGAAGGGGGAGGGGAGGCGTGCTGGCCGACGCCATGCATGCGCCCATGCAGCCGCGACAGGGCAGGGACCCCTTCAGCACCAGCGTCACCGCAACGCAGGCAGATCGCACGCGCGTGCAATGCCATCCAACGCATGCTGCAGCAGCTGCAGGACGATCGCAGTACACTGAGCTGCACACGTGGGCGGGCGGGTGGGTTTTGGCGGCTCTCGTGCTGTGTTGCTCTGCAGCAGCGCCCCCCACCTTGACGAGCATCTCCATGTTGGTCTTGTCCGACAGGGAGATCAGCGCGCGCTTCTTGTGGCCAGCCATCGCGGAGGCAGACACGGCGGACGCGCGTGACACGGCTGCGGAGGCGTGCAGGGTGGGCATGCGACCATGCATGAGGGTGGGCCCGCAACAGGAGGTCACGCCCCCCTGACCCCCGCATCGGACAACCCCAGACTGCTGTGCACGTTGGGGATGCGGGGATTAGGGGCGGGATGCGCGTGGGGCGGTGCAACCTGCATCTCCGACAGGGCGGCTCCGCAACCCAAAACGCCCTCCCCTTCTCTTCCCCTGTCACTACCCACCACGGCGCACGGCCGATGCGTTCGACAGGCCTCCCGAGCGGGAGGATCCCAGGGAGCGGGAGGAGGAGGACGCCTGTGTGGGCAGCACCGACGAGGAGCTGCTTCCGCGCACACCGGACGCAACACAGGGCGTCACCGCCTGGCGCGTAGCGCAACCGGAGACGACGCGCTTTCCAAGTGGAAGGGCCATGACGATTAGAGGGGGAGAGGCAGATGATGCCACAATCGTATTTACGTTTGCACGCCACACTGGACCACCCCCTACACTTCTCACCACACAGGCCAACAGGAAATACTCCTCACACACTCAAGCGGCAGCATACTGTGAACATAAGGCACGAGGTCGGAGCAGTGAGACAGGCCTGCATGCGCCGTACATGACCCAACGACTGCTGCACACGCACCGCGTGTGTGCACAGTCCCGGCACTCACACTCACACACACACACATGCCAGCCGGCCGGCCTGCCGCGTGTGTGTGCATGTAAACCGGGCAGGCAGGGCGGTCATCACACACATTGACCGTAAGCTTGGTTAGCCTATACCAGCTAGGAGGGGGGCAGAAGGGCGGAAGAAGCGGTGGCGTGGGGGGACGTCATGGGGGCAGGAGGGGGCAGGCGGTGGTGGCGGTGCTGACCTCGCTGTCGACCAGCCTGCTTTCTGCGTCCCACTCCAGCAGCCCCGCCGCCGTGCACGCAAGCAGCGCCAGGCAGGCGGAGACGGCCTCGAAGGCCTGCTTGTGGACCTGGGCTCGCGTTTCGGGGGCCCGCGGGATCTGGCGGCGGCGGAGAGGGGGAGGGAGGGCAGGTGGCACGCGCGTCGGCACCAGCGCGCCTGGTGTTTGGGCAAGTCAAACGCCTCGGCCGTACTGCTGCGTTGGTGGCCACCACCAGTGGAACAGCAACCACTAGGAACCAGGAGCGATCACCCAGACAGCCACCACGCCCACAGCCAGCGGTGGTGTTTCGCAAGTCACACGTCTCGGCCGCGCTGCTGCGTTGGTGGCCACCACCAGAACAGCCACCACCAGGAAGAGCCACCAGGAACAGCAACCACTAGGAACTAGGAACAGCCACCACCACAGCCACACGCCCACAACCAGAGACAGGTCCCCCACCTCACATGTCGCCCCTCTCACGATCGCCACCACAACAGCCGGGTGACTCGGACGCGCTGTGTGTCTCTCTGTTGTGTGTGATCAGTTTTTCTTGGCAATGCCTGATTATGCTTGTTTAGGGCACATGCACCGTGGTGGGTGCACTCCACTGTGGGGGGTTTGTGGCCGTGCCTCTCCTTGATGTTAGTCTTTCTCTCGGGAGAGCAAGACCTGCAGACTGTGTCACAGCACGGGCGTGTCACCTGGTGCTGGGTCACCAGGTGCGCTCCGCGCGAGTGCCCCCCCCCCGACACACACACACACACACACACATAGGGTGTGAAACACACTCACACACACACACACACACACACACCAGTGATGCAGAAAGTGTTTTGGCGTAATGGCGGTCCTACGACGCGCGGAGGCCCCAGCCGGGCCTGCCGGCCCGGCGCTTCTACGCGGGCTGTGGCGCAATTCTACGCGGCCATTTTCCCGGGGGCTGCGCCCCCGGACCCCCGCTGTCCAAAGTGTTCTTGTTGGTGGAACGGCAGTATATTTGTTTTACGTTGCTCCCTCATTTCTCTTTCTTTCCTTATTTCTTGCATAGTTCTCCTACTTGGTCTTTTCCCTGTGCCTCACAAACATCACAACCACAAACCCACACAAAGCGTGTCGATTCTCGGTACAAATCAGGGGTGCCCCTGATGCAAATCTGCATGTACACTTCACCCCCGCGCCTGCGCCGCTCTCTGCACATGCGTGAGTAGCTCAGCGTGGATCAGTACGCACAGTCTGCCCCTACAGCAGACAAGTAGCTAACTTGGGCGTAGCATGACGTGAGGCGCCCCCTCCCCCTCCCCCCTACTGGCGCGCGTGCATGCAAGCAGCGCAATCCAGAGCCACGTTGGATCAGCACACACAATCTGTCCTTAAGCAGACAAGTAGCTTACTTGGGCGTAGCATGACGTGAGGCGCCCCCTCCCCCCTACTGGCTCGCGTGCATGCAAGCAGCGGAAGCCAGAGCCACATTGGAATTCTGAATTTGATGGCATCCTTAATAATGTTGGTTTTCAGCTATGGAAGTAGTCTGGAGGGGGCAAAAAAACTGAGCACGCACGCCCAGACGAGCTGTCGCACGTGGCGTGTTTGCATGCATGCAGTGGGCGCCGGGGCGCAGCCCCCGCAGTTGATGTAAAAAAACCAGTGATGCATTGTGTTTAATACTAGAGAATGGCATGATCTGCTGCAGCATGACGTCCTCAGTGACCGCGAGGAGGCGCAGCACTAGGCGCTGTGGCCCGCTTTCCTCGCCGCCAAGGTTGCGGGGAAGCGGGCGCAGTTCCACCGCGCGCGCCTCGTCGTTGACGGCGAGCGGGTGCCTGCACCTGCTTGCTAGATGGCATTCCCTCTGGGGGTGTTTTTGAAGGGGAGGTGGCGCCACACGCGTGCGGTGGCGGGTGCGGTGTGGTCGCTGAGTAGAGTGCTGCGGCGGGTGTGCTACTAGCCCCGCTTCCGGTGGTCTGGGGGAGGGCTTTTGGTCCCTTCATGGTTTTATACCTTGGGTCCGCCCTCTGGCCATTTGAGGGGCTGGGTGTGCAGCCTGCACAGTGGTGCTGCTTGCTTGGCGCCCGCCACCAAGTGTGGATGGCGTTACCGTGGGCTACTTGTAGCTTGACCTTTTGTGGGCCTTGAGCCTTGTTTCTCTAAGTCCCACTGGAGCTTTGGAACCGTACGTGTGACCGCCAGAAGTGGATTTTAAAACTCTCATCATTATCATGGGGGCTGTTACACTTAAATCAAGCAAAAGTGTGACCAACCACCTCCTCCTCCATCTCCGCCCCCCTCCACTGATCATTGCGTGATCTGAGCGCTGATCGTATCCGATGCTCGCCGCCCAATGCGCCCTACGCGCAAGGCGCCTGGGTGCGCCGCGCTACGCGCAAGGCAAAACGCGGCTTCGCCGCGTCCCGCCGCGCTACGCGCGGGTCCCGCCAAACGACCCCAAATTATGCGAAAGCATGCGCGTATAGCACTTTCTGCATCACTGACACACACACACACACACACACACACACGATGAAAGGCGCTGCGGGGGGGGGGGGCGAACAGGTTTTCTTGTAGGCATTGCGAAATTGAAACTTTTGGAAGTCTCGGTGAATCAAAGAAGAACAGGGACCATTTGCAAATGCATTTTGGTTGGTGTGACCCACACTATGCACACACTTGGTCAGCGTCGTCCTGGGTCCTGCTCATCCTGCTCATCCAGAGGCAGCGTGCAGCGTGCACGCGTGCTTGTGCAGCGCTGTCAGCGGGCTGCCATGAATCAGAGCGCCAGCGCCGGGCAGGTGCGAGCCTGCAGGCGTATGTGCTGTAAAACAGTGAAGGGATAATAAGGCAGCCGCGTCGCGTCCATGCGAGCGGTTTGCTTGCTGAGGGGCGGTTCTCCGCCCCTGGTCCTCCGCTAGGTCCACTGTGTGCATGCAGTGTATGCAGATGCGCGGCCGAGCATGTGGATGTGCATCCCTGCGAGGCCGAGGCCGTGCACGTGCATACACGTCGAGACCGAGGCGCTTTGGCCGAGGTCGAGACGTGTATACACGTGCGAGGCCGCGCGCATGCATACTGGCATAATGGTAGCGCAGCCCACTAACGACGCCTCTAGAGTGCCCCCAGGCCCTGCCATTGCGACCACATGCACCTATATAGTGAAAATAATCTCGCTACGAGTGGCGTCGGGGGCCCCGACGATGAGGGCCACCTGGTCGACCGCAGATGGGGCTTGCGGCCCCTGGGCAGGCCCTAGCCCCCGCCTCAAGGCCCAGTAAGGTCATCTACATGTATATAAAGGACATCTAAAGGACATGCTGCCTGGCGATGGTGTTGGAGGCGAGGGTGCGAAACCCGCGCAGAGAGATTGGGCCGCCGCAGCCCTCAGGCTGCGGCAGGGCCGTGTTCTGTCTCTGCAGGGTTGTGAACATGAATATAGTTGATGTTGTGCTGTCGTGGGGCGTCGTGGGGCATTTTTTGTCCCCCCTGTCCCCCATGTTTCAAACAAACGGTGCTGGAAAATGGTCGTGAAACATGACCTCCACGCCCCGCATGTCGCCGTCTCTCAACCGCACAGTCTCCCACGACGAAGGGGTCGATATGGACCCGAGCGAATTACATCGGGAGCGCTGCGTTTGACGCGGCCGAGAAAAAAAATACGATAACTTTAGGGTTCGCAGTTTGGCCGCTTTTTGGCCGCTTTTTTTTTTTGGTGAAGGTTTTTTACAATCCACTGCCAGCGTCACACGTTCGGTTCCAAAGCTCCTGCGGGACTTGAGAGAGCAGGCACGAGGCCCACAAAAAAGGTGAAGCTACTAGAGCAGCCCACGGTAGCGCCAACCACGTCGTGGCGGGCGCCAAGCAAGCAGCACCACAGTGCAGGCTCCACACCCAACCCCTCCAGTGGCCGGAGGGCGGGCCCAAGGTATAAAACCATGAAGGGAGGTTCACTGGGGGAGGCCTGATACGGTAAATATTATACGAAGGATTAACCGCTTGTTTTGCCGCCTTTGTTGAAATGGATGCCCGCTTGGGCTGAAAAAGCTTGGAGTTGGGCTTAAGAGAGAGACAGAGAGAGAGAGAGAGGGAGAGAGAATTCAGTGTGACCTGTTTAGTGTGGGTGCGAAATCGACCTGTTCCAATCGACCCGAAACCGCGGCTACGACTAGGATACGACCCCTGGAGAGCATGCACGCTCTAAACTCCGGGGTCGTCCGGAGGCCCCCCAGGGGGTGCGCTGGGGAGTGTGGGGATAGCGGCGGCGGGGGACGAACTTGACGCTCTGCTGCGCCACACGTCGCTGCCTCATCGCTGCCCTCCCTTGCCATGCGTGGCCTCTGTGTGGCTGTCTCCAATGTGATTGTGTGTCGCTGCGTGGCTGAGCATGAACGTCGCGTGGCTGTCGGCGATTGTGTGGCTGTGGCGGCTTAGCTGTCAAAAGTAAGAGCGTAGACCCGTTCGGCTATTTCGTAAAATGCAGTACTGGTAATCCTTCGTAAATATCATGATGGACTGCGGTGATGATGATGTGCGTGACGGTGCTATCGTAATGTACGGTGCTGACGATGTTATGTTATGACGGGCGGTGATAATGCGGTATTAAAATGCTGTAATGAGGCCGTTGGGGCTCGATTAACGGAGGCGCGTTCTCGTCGCCGAGCCCTGGACCCAGCAATGCGGCGCTGCTGGTGACGAGGATCTCCGTGCCGCTGACGAGCGGGGTGAAATACGACTGGCCTGGCTCCTGCTAGACTGTCCCTCGGTGGAACACTACAAGGAGCGGCTTGCCCGGCGCTGCCATGGCTTGGCGAGTAGCCGCGGCGCTGCTGCGGCCCGTGCTGGGAGACGGCCCTTATCCTCCCCCCATGCATGCGATATACTGCTGCTGTTTGCATGTGGATGTGCATGCGGGCTGCACGTGCGCGCACATCCCCATGCGCTACCATTATGCATGCATGTTTGTAGGCCCATCGCGCACCACTGCACGCGTGCTGCATGCGTGTGCGTGCTGCATGCATGCGTGTTGGTCCATCGCGCAGTGGCCACTGCACGCGTGATGCATGCGTGTGCGTGCTGCATGCATGCGTGTTGGCATGCGTGTGCGCGCGCACACGTGCAGTTGGTGACCGATCGGGTATCACGTACTCCAACAATGATTCATGCGCTGGCGCAGCGGGCGGGTCACGCATCACGAGTATACTGCAACATTGACCACGACACCGCTGCTGCTGCGGCTGCTGCTGCTCACCATCTCGTGCTCCCCCCGACACTCGTAGTCCATGGCGATGATGGCAGATGCGCGGGGCAGGACCGCCCTGATGATGTTCGCCGAGATGGGTCAGGTGGACGGCATGCGTGTGGTGCTCACGGCAACGACCGATCCGGCGGCCGTGATGATGCTCAAGGACACCGCTGGGTGGACTGCCCTTATGGCGGCGGCTAAACCTGGCCATATGGAGGCGATGCGCCTGCTGCTCGACCACCCGTCCGCCGACACAGCGGCGATGATGGTGCTCGCAACCACCAGGGGTTCCACCGCCCTCATGCTGGCTGCTGCGAACGGCCATGTGGAGTGGATGCGCGTGCTGCTCGACCACCCGTCTGCCGATGCAGCGGTCATGATGATGCACAAGAACTCCAATGGTGTCACCGCGCTCATTGCGGCCGCTCAGAACGGCCAGGTGGAGTCAATGCGCCTGCTGCTCAACCACCCGTCTGCCGACGCAGCGGCGATGATGATGCTGGCACAGCTCAATGGTGGCACCGCCCTCATGGCGGCTGCTGCGGCAGGCCATGCGGACGCCATGCGCGTGCTGCTCGACCACCCGTCTGCTGACGCAGCAGCCATGATGATGCTCACGGAGAGCAGTGGGTGGACCGCGCTCATGACAGCTGTTCTGGCCGGCCAGGTGGAGGCCATGCGCCTGATGCTCGACCACCCTGCTGCCAACGCAGCAGCCATGCTGGCAGTCCGCACGCCTACAGGCGCCTCTGCGCTCACGGCTGCTGCCCAGTTTGCTGCTGGTCCGTCTGCCACGCGCTCCTGCGCGCCCCTGCTGCTCCTGTTGCGCCGCGTTGCCGAGGAGCCGCAGCCAAGCGACGATGCCCAGCAGGCGCACATGACCGTGGTGATGGAGAGGCTGTGCCGCGGCCCGCAGTCAGGGGCGCTGTTTTACAACAACCATCCGGACGACGCCCGCGACGAGTGCATCTGCCTGCTGCTTTCGATGGGTGCAAGCAGCCTTGTGCCGGAGACGGCACGCCCTGTTCTGTCGCGCATCATCCGCGACCACGCACAGCTGGCGCGCGTGCCGCACCTCATCAATAAGGCGGTAGTCGGCATGGCGGCTTCGCGGAAGAGGCCACGCGACGGCACATGAGTCAAACCAGGCTGGCATCGTGCACCCACTGTGCTGCCGGTGCGCGGCGGCGCCCCTGTTGTCGCAGCAGCCTGATGTACAGCACCAGCGACAAGGTTGCGGTGGCCACCCACCCAAGGGCTCAACCCAGGTCGCCCTACTGCAGTTCACTCTGTCGCAGCGCACCCTCCGGCTCATGGACGCCCGGCAGAGCGCGCACTCGGCATGGCTCAGTAGCAAGTCTGCTGCTGCCAAACGAGAGCGCAACCGCGCCAACCGCGCGGCCGACGCAGCTGTGCAGAGAGACAGGGAGAGGTGGATCGGCCAGCAGGTGGCGGAGGCGCAAGACATGCCACGCAAGAAGAATCTGCGCCAGTTTGCGCGCGCGTGCGACAGGCTGGCGGGCCGCAGCCGCAGCCATCAGATCCCACCTGCCATGCGGGACGTCTCGGGCGCGCTGCACAGCGGTCCAGACGGGGTGCTGAAGGCCATGACAGAGTCATTCGACAAGCTATATGGCGGGGAGACCAAGCTCAGCGACGAGACCCTGAACCAGCTGGAGAACGATGTAGCGGCGTTTGAGCTCACACGCGCCACAGAGGTGGACGAGGCGCACGGGTGCCCCCCTGACCTGGCTGAGACGGAGCCGTGTGTGCGAGCGTTGCGTTCGGCCGCCGCTCCGGGCGGTGACCAGCTGGACGCCATGCTGTTGCGGTGCCCACCTGCCATCGCATGGCTCCACCGGGTCATCATCGCCGTATGGCGGTCGGGGAGAGCCCCGAGGGAATGGAAAACTGCTATTATCACACCGTTATACAAGGGGAAGGGTCCGCGTGACTCCCCTGGTAACTACCGCGGTATAAGCCTTCTCTCTATTGCCGGGAAAGTGTACGCTGCCATACTTCTGCACCGCGTCTCCACGCAGGTTGATGGTCAGTTGCATGAGGCTCAGTGTTACAGTTACAGTTACAGTTACATCGGCTTTCCAGCAAAGACTACCTAGGCTCAGTGTGGTTTCAGAAAAAGCAGAGGCACTGTTGATGCGATTTTTACTCTGCGCTCGCTGAGCGCGGCACATGCCGAGTACAAACAATGCATGGCTGTGGCATTTGTCGACTATTCTAAAGCTTACGATTGCATAAACCGTGCGGCACTGTGGAGAGTCCTTAGATTATATAGTGTTCATCCGCACATTATTGATCTGTTGGAGGATCTTCACACCAACACCGCAGCTGCCGTGCGGCTGGCTGGGAAAATCGGGCACGAATTCCCCGTGTCGTCTGGTGTGCGACAGGGGTGCGTCATTGCTCCTGTGTTGTTCAATGTTTTTATTGACCACATAGTGAAAAAGGCGCTAGACATGATGCCAGAGGGGGCTGGCGTGTCAGTCGCGACCCGAGCCGGCGGCTCTGTGTTGTCGTCGTCGGTTGAGCGTATAGTAATGCTGATGTATGCCGACGATTTATGTTTGTTCTCGCACGACCCAGCTCAGCCGGCGCTTATGCTGGAAATCCTTGACAAAGTGTCCTCTAGCTTTGGCATGCAAATCGACGCCGCCAAGACTTTGCCGCCAAGATTTTGCCAGCAGATTTTGACGCGGATCTGCCCACGTTTGCGCTGACTGGTGGTGAAGTGAAGACCGTCTCTGCATTTAAGTATCTAGGGAGTTGGATCACCCAGAGTGGTGGTGTGGAAAAGGAGATCGGTGTGCGTGTCGGTCGCGCGCTGGGCGCGTTTGCGTCTTTTGATAAGATTTGGGCCAGCAAGAAGATGCAAGTACAGTCTAAGATGCGGGTTTACAACACGTTCGTGCTGCCCCACTTTCTGTACGGCTGCGAAACATGGGCCCCTACTAAAACACAACTGACTCGATTGGAGGTTGCTAGACTAGAGGTAGTCTTTGCTGGAAAGCCGATGTAACTGTAACTGTACGCTGAACCTCTCCCCCCCTGTTGTAGGTGCTGGCTTGCAAGCCCCTGCCACCCTGCTAAGGAAGCCTCCAACAATAGATATACTCATCCCCACTACCTTATCTACTGCAATGTGCGTTATTGTCCACCCATTGACAGATTGCAAGCCATCCTTTACAGAACCTTTGAAGCACAGTTTTACAGTGCAAATTGAAGACTCTTCTCGGAGACCCCACGACGAAGCCGTAACAAGGAAGCCGCAACAACGATTGTTGTGTAATGCACGTTGTTCCAACCCAACATGACCTGGTCGTCCTGTCTCCACCCGCACAGCAACCTCGTGGGGCTGGAGGCCGCATGCTTTTCGCGCTGAGCATCGATGCCAGCCGTGGAGTGACGGGGGGGCGTTGTGTGCCTGCTGCCGGCACCGTGTGCGTGGTGTGCGTGTGCATGCGTGCGCATTTGTGTGCGCGGCGTGGTCCTTGTTCAGCTGTGGGGGGCGAGGCCCTCTCCAGGGGAGAGGGTGTAGAGGTGAAGAGTTGGTTGTGGCGGTCAGTCGCAGCGGCGGCAGTGGTGTTTGGTGACGGTGGGGGTGTTGAGGGCAGCAGCCGTGCTGGTGCCGGGGTGTGTGCAGGAGTGGTGTCGGCTGTCCTGAGCAGTGCGGCCCGGGCGTCGCAGCCGCCGCCGCCTCGGTCGCGGCGCTGGCGTGTGGCGCGGCATGGCAGCGTGCGACATCATGATGATCAGCGCGGCAGCCGAAACAGGGGGGATATATGAGTGCAGGTGGAGGGAGAGAGGGATGCGGGGGTAGCGGGAAAGAGGGGGGGCGGAGTGAGAGCGGGAGAGGGAGGTGGTTGGGAGGCAGTGCCCCAAAAGGGTGGGGGTGGTGGAGCGTGGCGGGCGGTGCCCACCAGATAGGGTGCACCGCCTAGAGGTGGGTGGTGGGTGAGCACGGCGCGCGGGGTGGGCGCTTGTTGAGTTTTCTGTCAGGCACCGCTAGCTCTGCTGAAATGTCTCATCGAACGGCCTTTCAACGCTGGGGGCGTCTCCCCATCTGTGCTGCTCCCACACACGCCACGTCATCAGGTGGATGCGCGTTGTAGGTGAGGTAACTAAAAAGGCTTCAGGAATTGAGGTTTCCGGCTGCACCGTCTGTCCTCCTCTGCGGCTGCTTCGATCAATCTTGCCAGTCGGGCTGCCAGTGCTGGGGACGCCCTCCCCCCGGCCCCCCAACATGCAGACAAACACACACACACACACACACACACATACACACACACACAAGCAGGTTCACGGCAGCTGCAGCCGCACACTCACGACCTGCAGCCTCGCACCGTGCTCCCGAGTCCGCGATGCCGCACACACCCACATCGCACACGCACACGCACGCACACACACCCACACGCACACACCCACACATGCACACACACACACGCATACGCACACACACACACACACACACATTCCATTCCATTCCATTCCATAATGTTACACGACTGCAACAGCACTACCCGTACTTAAGTACTGGCAATGTTCCAGAGGTCAAAAGGCACATGTGTAATGCACGGACATATGTCTAATGCACGGACTTTCATATTCGCGGCCCGGGGCCTGAGCCAAGGACTGGATGTCTAAAGTCTTCCAATCAGAACGAGTGCCACTGATGATGATGATGGATCTTACAGTCTGTGTGACACCAGTAATGATGTATAAGACCGGTGTCGGCGCTAGCGCCCAACACCTTAAACTCAGTTTCAGTGGGAAACTGGCTGGCTACCTGGTAGGGGTGAGGGTAAACCCCCACACGCGCGCACGCACTGGACCTAGACAGGACACTGGGCCCCCAGATCCACCCTATACCACCCAGGTAGTGACAGCAACGCATTGTTGGTGTGCGCCTGTGTTCTACTACTAGTCCCGCCGCCGCCATTGGCTCCAGCAATCTCCTCCATGCCCGCCAGCAATCTCCTCCACGCCCGCCAGCAATCTCCTGTATGCCCGCCAGCAATCTCCTCCATGCCCGCCAGCAATCTCCTGAATGCCCGCCAGCAATCTCGTCCATGCATGGGCGCCGCCATGCGATCTCCATGCGCCGCGCCGCGCTCCATGCGCGCCAGCACCCGTACCACCCGCCTCATTCCCGTTCTTTAGCCATTCCCCGTGACACCTATGGCTGATCCTTGTTCCGCCGTCCCCTTTGGCATCTGTAACCCGTATCCTCTCCCTGTAGCCTCATTCCCCGTTCTTAACCGCCATCTCCATTATGGTGCCCGCCCGCTGGTGGGGCCTCGCCTCGCCCCATGCCGCACGGCTAGTGTATTGATTGCTGCGCCATCTATAATCTGCGCCTTGGGGCAGGGAACCCCTGCGCCACAACCTCCTCACAAAGCCTAGCCGCATGTGCCTCGCTTCCCATGTTTCTCAATTTCTCGCCATCCGCTTCCATGCTGCCGCCTGCAATCTCCTCCACGCCCGCGAGCAATCTCCTCCATGCCCGCCAGCAATCTCCTCCATGCATGCACGCGCAGAGCGCCGCCATGCAACCCCCATGCGCCGCGCGCGCCATGCGTGCGCCGCGCCCGCCAGCTCCCGTAGCCTCATTCCCCGTTCTTTACCCATGCGCCATGACGCATTAGCCTTGTCCGCCGTCCCCTGGCATGCATAACCCGTAGCCTCATCCCCGGTAGCCGCATTCCTCGTTCTTAGCCGCCATCTCCATTATGGTGCCCGCCCGCTGGTGGGGCCTCGCCTCGCCCCATGCCGCACGGCTGGTGCATCGATCGCGTCGCCATCTAATAATCTGCGCCTTGGGGCAGGGAACCCCTGCGCCGCAACCTCCTCACAAAGCCTAGCCGCATGTGCCTCGCTTCCCATGTTTCTCAATTTCTCGCCATCCGTCTCTCTCTTCCATCCAGGCACAGTAAACCATTAGGAGCCGCAATCTGCTTGAGTTCCGATCGTTGTGAGAGGGGGTGCATGCTCGCCGCAATTCTCGCCATCGTGCATCGTGCTCTCCATCGTACCGCTGCCCCATCTGCCACATAGCCTCGCCCCATCAGGACCAGTTCATCAGTAGCGCTGTGCGTCCCAGCCGCTCAGGGTAAATTTCCAGATTTTCAGCCGCCCAGTACCAAGCGCAGTTGTCCCGGTTGTCCGCCATCGAGCGGCGCCAGGGCGGGAGCCCCTGGCGAAGAGCTTATGAACTTAACATAGATAGATAGACACAAGCTACTGATTCAGCAGCTAGGCGAAACTAGTGGCAGTTACAGGTGTCGGGCGCTAGCGCCGACACCGGTCTTATACATCATTACTGGTGTCACACAGACTGTAATATCCATCATCATCATCATGTGTGTCGTTCTACAGCGGGGGACCAATCAGCGCTAAGAGGGGTACATCACATGGCGGGGGGGGGGTGCCACTCGGGCCAACCAACTTCAACTTTCAACTTCAGTCAACCTCAATCGCGGCGTATCATCCCCCCATGGGCTGATTAATTCCATGGGGCGATAGTTGGGGGTAGGCAGGCCTAGAGGACGTCGGATCAGCTCCTCGATGGGGCGACGGGCGAGCGTAGGCGGGCCTGGGATAGGGGGCGGCGGCGGATCATCTCCATGAGCCAACGAACTCGATGGGGCGATGATGAACGTAGGCAGGGGCGCAGGGATGGGGCGGCGGATCATCTCCATGGGCCTCTGAACTCCATGGGGCGATGATGTAGGTAGGCAGGGGGCGGAGGCAGGGGCGAGGGAGGAGAGGCTGGGGCGTGGGGGGTGGTGAGGCGGATCATCTCCATGGGCCTGTGAAGTCCATGGGGCGATGATGTAGGTAGGCAGGGGGTGGAGGCAGGGGCAAGGGAGGAAAGGCTGGGGGGAGGGGGGGGGGAGGGAGGGCCAGCATGGGGTCGGCGCGCGTGAGGGCGCATGGGCGGGAGGCGCATGGGGCGGGGGTGCATGGGCCTGCATGGCGCGCACACGGGACGGCAAGCTCCATGTGGGGGTGGAGCGTGGGCGGGTAGTCGACTGTGGGGTGGTGAAGGTGGGGGATAGGTGGACTGTGTAGTTTGGAGCGTGTCAGTGGGAGTGAAGGGTGCTGAAGGGGGGGGCATGGCGATGTGAGGTTCTCTGTGGTGCATGGTGGTGGGGCGCCGCAGACAGACACACACACACACACACACACACACACACACACCGCACCCCACCCCACCCCACCCCACACACAGGTGCACAGCAGCTGCAGCCACACACCCAGATCCCTCGGCCTCGCATCGTTCCCGTGCGCCACAAGTCGCACACACCCACATCGCACATGCACACACACACACACGCACACACACACACACACGCATGCACAAGCAGGTGCACGGCCGCATCCTCATGACCCTCAGACCCGCAGCGTGCCTGCGTGTCACATGCTGCACACACCCACAGCACACAAACACACACGCACACACACACACACACGCACTCACACACACACACACACAAGCAGGTTCACGGCAGCTGCAGCCGCACACTCACGACCCGCAGCCTGGCCTCGCACCGTGCCCCCGAGTCCGCGACGCCGCACACACCCACATCGCACACACACACACACACACATGCGCACACACACACACACACCGCACCCCACCCCACCCTCACAGGTGCGCGGCAGCTGCAGCCACACACTCACATCCCCCAGCCTCGCACCGTCCCCGCGCGCTCCACGCCACACACTCACATCGCACGTGCACACACACACACACACACACACACACTGCACCCCACCCCACCCCCCTCACAGGTGCTCGGATTCTGCAGCCACACACTCACAACCTTCAGCCTCACATCGTGTGCCCCCGAGTCGGCGATGATGCGCTCCATGTGCTCGCAGTGCACGCTTGTGCTCTGCGCACACTGCGCAGTGACGGCTGCCTTGGCGTGGCGGCCAGCGGGTGGGTACTTGTAGTCCGCTCCACAGCAGAGTGCCGCCAGGTAGGCGGCGCCGACTGCACCCGCGCCCTCTCTTCATCGTCGAGGGCCGATGTCTTGCATGGTCGCATGCAGCGCCAGGCCGATTGTTTATGGGTAGGCCACCCCCGTGTTGGATTTATATCCCTCCTTCACGAGTGGCGTGAGGTCTTGGCCGATGGCGGGTGGAGTCGTGCGCCTGCTGCCGGCACTGCCATGCCTGCCGGCACTGCCACACCTGCCGGCACTGCCACGCCTACACAGCGGTGGTGGCGGCGGTGGGGTTGTCGGGGGCGGTGGTGACGGTGGTGGTGCTGCTGCTGCTGCCGTTGGTGGTCGTGGTGTGGTGGCAGTGGCACTTGCCGCAATGGTTGTGTCGATGGCGGAGCCACTGGCATCGACTGCCTCGATCTGCGTGCCGTGGCTGCCGAGCAGTGCGGCCCAGAGTTCGCGGACGCCGTACCCTCGGCAGCGGGGGGCTGGCGTGCAGCGCGGCTGGCAAGGCGCGGCAGCATGTGGAGACTGAGTTGTGGTGGGTGCATGAAGGAGAGCGAGGGGGGAAAGGGAGAAGGAGAGAGGCAGGAGGGCGGTGGGTTGAGGAGGTCAGCCAGTTGGGAGCCCGCCGGGCAGGCACCTCCTCCTCTCCCTCCCTCTCGTCCACACCCTCTTGCGTCCGGCTGCCATTTGTGAGAACATGAACTGTTCCCATGGCCTCAGCAACCACACGCACTCGCTTGGCAACTGTGAGATGCCGCCACCGCTGCGTGGCGACCGACGCCACGGCGCGCGCTTGTCTCATGCGTTCGGCCCATGCGTTCAATATGTGTGTATAAGACACACATGTGACGCACATCCAGCAAGGGAAACGATCTTCGGGGGCATTTTTCCTGGCAAGGGCATCCGTGAAGAATGGGGTATTACCCGTCTGTGCCGAACCACCGTCGCGGTGTCACTCACTTCCCCGCGCAGAACGTGCACCCGCCCACCAAACCAAGCATCACGCCAGTTGGCCACCTCGTGCTGCGTTGTTGAACCCAGTCCGCCCACGACGTGGCAAGGGAGTGGGAGGACGTGTGAGAGGGGGCGGGAAGGAGCTTCCATGAGGGGAGGCGAACTCCCTAGCGCTTCTCTTCTCTTCTCACGACGGTGCAACGCTTCAACATGAAGCCGCTTAAACCATGTGCGAACAAAGCGACGGTGTGGGCTCCCATCATAATGCCATGCCAGTACCCCCCTCCAAAGCCTGACCGCGCCGACGCCTGCGGTTACTCGACGCGTCTTGAGAAACACCGCTTTGTGGTACTCGATTGATAGCACGCCTGGAGAGAAGGGGGGAAGTCAGCGGATCGGCCGTGGGCACGGTGTCAAGAGAGCGGGCGATGGCGGCCCTGGCTCAGCAGCAGCAGAGGGCCCTGGCAATGACCACGGATAAGCGGGGAAGGAGCGCTCTAATGGCATTCGCTGAGGCGGGGCAGGTGAAGGCCATGCGTGTGGTGCTGGCGCATGCGGTCGACCCGGCAGCTATGATGATGCTCAAGGACTCCGGTATTCATGGGTGGACCGCGCTCATGGTGGCGGGTCAACGTGGGCATCTGGAGGCGATGCGCCTGCTGCTCGACCACCCATCTGCCGACGCTGCGGCCATGATGATGCAATCAAGCAGCAGTGGCATCACCGCCCTCATGCTGTCTGCTGCCAACGGGCATGTGGAGGCCATGCGTCTGCTGCTCAACCACCCATCTGCCGACGCAGCAGCCATGATGACGCACTCAAGCAGCACCGGTCACACCGCCCTTATGCTGGCTGCACAAAATGGCCATGTGGACGCCATGCGGCTGCTGCTCGTCCACCCGTCTGCCGACGCCGCGGCGATGATGATGCTGGCACAGCTCAAAGGTGGCACCGCCCTCATGGCGGCTGCTTGCAACGGCCATGTGGACATGATGCGGCTGCTGCTGGACCACCCGTCTGCCAACGCAGCAGCCATGATGATGCACACGGAGAGCAGTGGGTGGACCGCGCTCATGCTGGCTGCTTGCAACGGCCATGTGGACGCGACGCGCCTGCTGCTGGACCACCCTGCTGCCAACGCAGCAGCCATGCTGACGGTCCGCATGCCCGCAGGCACCTCCGCGCTCACGTGTGCTGCCCAGTTTGCTGCTGGTCCGTCTGCCACGCGCTCGTGCGCGCCTCTGCTGCTCCTGCTGCGCCGCGTTGCCAAGGAGTCGCAGCCAAGCGACGATGCCGAGCAGGCGCACATGACCACGGTGATGCAGGTGCTGTGCACGGGCCCGCAGTCAGGGGCGCTGTTTGACAACAACCAGGCGGACGACGCCCGCGATGAGTGCATCTGCCTGCTGCTTTTGATGGGTGCAAGCAGCATTGTGCCGGAGGTGGCCCGCCCTGTTCTGTCGCGCATCATCCGCGACCTCACACAGCTGGCGCGCGTGCCGCACCTCATAAACGAGGCGGTAGTCGGCATGGCGGCTTCGCGGAAGAGGCCGCGCGACGGCGCATGAGTCAAACCAGGCTGGCATCGTGCACCCACTCAGTGACTGTGTGCCAGTGCGCCGCGGCATCCCCATTGTCGCAGCCGCTGCCTGGTGTGTGAAGCAGCAGCGGCACAATTGCTGTGGCCGCCCACCCAAGGGCCCAACCCAGGTCACCCTACTACTGCAGCCCCTTTGAAGCACGGTTGCACAGTGCACGTTCAGACGCCCCCAACCCCCTGCTGCTGTCGCAGCCTTGAGGCCTCCAACTCTATATATACGCATCCCCACTACGTTACCTACTGCAATGTGCGTTGTTGTCCACCCATTGACAGAAGCCATCTTTTACAGAACCTTCGAAGCAAGGTTTTAAAGGGCAAGTCGAAGAGTCCCCCACGCTGTGGGAGTTGTTTGGTTTCATCATCACAAGGACAACACAAGGAAGCCGTTTTAACGATTGTTGTGTAACTGGGCACGTTGTTCCAACCCATCACCGCCTGGTCTTTCTGTCTTTACCCGCACAGCAACGTCATGGGGCTGGAGGTCGTATGCTTTACGCGCTATGCATCGATAGCTGCCGTGGAGTGACGGGAGGCGGCGATGCGCGCCTGCTGTTGGAACCGTGTGCACGGTGTGCGTGTGCATGCATGTGCGTTACGTGGTCCTTGTTCAGCTTTGGGGGGCGAGGGGGGAGGTGGCGCGGATCCTCCGCAGGTGTTCCGTGGCGGTCAGTGGCGGCAGCGGCAGTGGTGTTGGTGACAGTAGGTTTTTTTTTAGGGCAGCAGCAGTGCTGGTGCCAGGGTGTGCAGGAGTGGTGTTGGCTGCGCCAAGCAGTGCGGCCTGGGCGGCACAGTCGCCGTCGCCTCAGCCACTGGCGTGCGTCACGGGGCGGCGCGGCAAGGCAGTGCGCGGTGGCAGCGCCATCGCACGGTGGCAGCGCGCGGTGGCTGAAACAGGGTGGTCACCCTGTGAGAGAGAGAGGGGGGAGAGAGGAGGGTGGGCGGCGGTGTAGGGTGCACGGCGCACGGGGAGAGGGAGGACGCGGGCCTGTCAAGGGGGGGGGGGCCGAGCAGGCACCTCTCCCATTCCCTTTATCCCCAATCTTGTGCCCCTAGTACCACGTGCAGCAACTGCGCGATGCTGCCCCGTGGCGACTGACCCAATGAAGCACGCTCTCCACCGTGGGATTCCGGAGCCACACACACTGCTGGATCCTGCAGATGGTGCACACTCAGCATCAGCAAATGCAATGGGACGCTAGGGGGGCATTGGCTTTTGCCCTCCGGGCAAGGGGGAGGGCCCCCGTGGTGGTGAATGCTTTGGGGGGGGGGCGCCCGTGAGTGGTGTAGGAGTGCTTCAGGAGTGGCGTCGGCTGCCCCGAGCAGTGATTCGTCGAACGCGGGCATCACGGCCGCTGTCCCCTCGGCCGCGCCGCTGGCGCGCGCAATGCAGCGACAGCGTGCGGCGGCCGAGACGAGGTGGATGCGCGAGTGAGGGGGAAGGGGGTAGCCAGAAGGAGAGGGGTGATAGAGAGGGGGGCGGCGATGCTGGGTGTGGGTTATGGGGTCGGAGGAGTGTGTGTGTGATGTGGGTGGGTGGGGGGGCGAGGGCGAGGGCGCAAGTGATCACCCATAGGTTGCAGTCATCGCCAGCACACGTGTGGGGTGGCCACCATGGAGAGGGAGGAGACGAAGGCTGACTGGCACAGATAGGAGTCGACACAAGCCTCAGCGTTACAATACGTGTACTACTAAGAAGCTGATTGAACACCTACTCACTTGTCACTGCCTATCGTATTGAAACCAAAAAACAGCGTGCACAAAGGATGCAGCGCGCGTTTGGGCTCCGAGGCAGGACGGGTGTGAGCGTGCGGCCCGTCTCTCAATTGTTCACATGAAGTGGTCCACCAGCACGAGCAAACATCGTATTTATGTACAAATCGCTGCTGCGCCACGGGCACCTGAGTGGGTGCATGGTGCAAGCCCGGGCTGGCTTATTCACGTGCCGTCGCTCAGCTTCTTTTGGTGCTGCCGCGCGATCGCCATGCCGATGACAAGCACAGCATGGGTGCGCTCACGCGCCGTCTCGCTCAACGCACACATGATGCAAGTGCGGTATGTGCATTATGCAGCGGCTGCCAAACTGCGCACGGGCAGCTGAGTGGGTGCACGAGCGCAGTCCAAGTGCACTCACGCGCCGTCGCGCGGCCTCTTCCGCGCAGCCGCCATTCCCATGACGGGTGCGGGGACTGTAGGGGGAGGTGAGGTGTGTGATGTGTGTGTCAGCTGACACCCTGCAGTGTGTGTGTGTGTGTGTCAGGGGGGTACCTATGTGTGTGTGATGTGTGTGTGAGTTGTGTGTCAGGGTGTGTGCGTGTGTGTTTGTGTGTGCATTTGTATGTGTGCGGACGTTTGTGGGCGTGTGCTGCATGTGTCCCCTGGTGTGCTGTGCTGTGTGTGTGCGGGTGTATGTGTGTGTGCGCGTGTGTGTGTGTGTGTTGGGGGGGGGAGGGCATCGACACACCACTGAACGGGCCACGACGCAGGAGCCTTACAATCACACTAACTTCCCAAAGTTGAACAGACAGGTCTATGAAATCCCCTCCGCCCCCTCTTGCCCCCTCTGGCTGGAGCCCTGTTGGCGCCATGCTATCATCAACGTCTCCCCGCCCCTACTAGGCTAGGCCTCCGCCCCTCCCCTCTTCCCTCCCAAGCCCCCATCTAGTCATCGGCCGAGCCTGACTATGTCCCATCAGAACAGCATGCGCGGGCTGTCCATCACTACGTCGCCGTGTGCGTGCAGTGCAAGGACCGTAGGAGCGTCAGCAACCTTGGCCGACCCCGCAGGCAGCGCAGCAGCCGTCGCACCGTTGCTGCCGCCGGCCTTATCGCTGCCCTTGGTGCTGGCCGACCTGGCGACGCTGACCGCGCAGAACCCAGTGCCCACCAGCTGCTGCTGCTGCTGCTGCTGCTGAGCTGGCTGCACCGGTGGGCGTGTGACCATGTGGGGCGACAGCGCCGCCTGCATCGCCGCCTGTAGCCTCGCCGCGGCCGCCGACGCGGCCGCCGCCACGCACTGCAGGCTTTCCGATGCCTCTGTCGCCACACGCTCGCGCTCTGCGTCGGCGTCTCTGATGACTGCAGCCGTGACGTGCTGCAGGCTCGCCAACGCCTCTGTCGCCACGCGCTCGCGCTCTGCGTCGGCGTCCCTGATGGTTGCAGCCGCAGCTGACGCAGCCGCCACGCGCTGCAGGCTCGCCGACGCCTCTGTTGCCACGCGCTCGCGCTCTGTGTCGGCGTCTCTGATGGCTGCAGCCGCAACGCGCTGCAGGCTCCCCGACGCCTCTGCCGCCAAGCGCTCCACATTTGCGTCTCTGATGGCCGCAGTCGCAGCCGCCGCTGCATCCGCTGCGGCAGATATCATCGATGCTGCTGCCCCCGCTGCTGCGGCCTCGTCCCCGGCGCCCGCATCGTCGGCGGCCAAAGCCGGGAGTGCTGGCACAGCCTCGGCCGCCTCCACCTGCGGCCGTGACGCCACAGCCCAGTGTGCAGCAGCAGCATGCACCTGTCCCTCATCCACGCCAGCCGCCCCGCCCAGACCGCCCTCGGACGCCACCTCCAGCGGCGTGCCTGTCAGAGCCAGTCGAGAAAACATGGGCACCGAGGCTGGTGCGGTCTGGGGTAGCAGCGACTCTGCCAGGGCAGGCACCGGCTGGGCCTGGGGCTCGCAACCAGCAGCAGCAGCAGCAGCAGCAGCAGTAGTTGCAGCGTCAGCGTCAGCAGCATCAGCAGTGTGGGTGTCGGCCGCATCAACAACAGCAACATCAGCGGGTGCGTCGCCCATCGCGTCCTCCGCCTGGCCAGCCTCGAGCCTCAGCTGCGCCTCCATCTGCGCTGCCAGGTCAACAAGGCCAGAGAGGCGCTTGGCCAACGGATCGGACAGCGCAGACACGAAGGGTCCACCGGCATGGCCGGAGGGCGCCCTGCCGCCGCGACCGCGACCGCCCTCCACCGCGGTCGCGGGCTGGCTGGGAGGAGGCAGGGAGCCGGAGCTCGGCTGCAGCCACACCTGGCCTGCCACCGCGGCTGGGCGCTGCTGCGGCCTGCGGGCCGCCTCTTGCGGGCGGGCCTCGCGACCGGGCGCGAGCGCGGGCGCGGCGGGCAGAACTGCTTCTGCTGCTTCTACTGCCGCTCGAGGGGCGGCCGGCGGTGCCTCATTCACCGGTGCGGCCATGTGTGCTCCGCCAGTTGCAGCAGCAGTGGCAGTAGCGGGATCACCATCAGCAGCCACCGCCACCACGGGCGACACGTCCGCCATCGCGACGTGCAGTGGCAGCGGCGGCGGCAACGTGCGCGCGCGCCGCAGCCGCGCGCCCTCCTCCGCCAGGCTCGCATACGAGAGGAGGACGCCGCCACTGGCCCTTGGGCCATGTGCGTGCTGCTGCGCCCGCTGGGGCGTGGGCTGTGAGGCGTGCATGGCAACAGCGGGGGTGGAGAGCGAGAGCGCCGCAGCCGCGGCGGCCGCCCGCGCGCCCTCCCTCTGCCGCGCCCACAGCGTGCCAAACACCGACGCGTTGGCGCTGCTGCCATTCGCCTTGCCGTCGCTGCCACCGCTGCGCTCGCTACCGCTGCGCGCGCTGCCGCCGCCCCCACCCGGCAGGTGCGGCCGCACCTGTGTGCATGTGTGTGTGCGTGGGTGTGGTTGAGTGTGTGTCCAGAGTGACATTCTAGCAGAGTGGCAATCGATCCCCTCAAAGCGACGAGTTGGCGCCCGCTATCGACAGATGTCTCTATTCAGACCTCTGGAACGATGTCATTGGCAACTGCATAACCATCTGGAATGGAATGTTTCTGTGTGTGTGCACATGTGTGTGTGCATGTGTTGCCGGGGTGTTTTGCTGTTGGTAGCACAGGCATTGCCGGTGCATGCGGACAGTCTCACGTAACGCTTGGTTAGTTGGTTGGTCATGTGCGTGTGTGCGCCCCAAGCGCGGCACGAGCGGACACGCACCAGCTCCTCCAGCTCCCGCTCCAGCATGTCGCACAGCGCCGCCGACTGCACCGCCGACAGCGCGAGCGCCACCTCGGCAGATCCACCGCCCCCGGCCCTGCCGTTGCGCGCCGACCCTTCCGTTGGCGCAAGGGACGCGCCCGCCACTGCGCCCGAGAGTGGGCTCTCATCAGAGCTGTCGCCGCCCGCGCCGCCCGCGAGCCGCGCCTGCGCGGGCGCCTGCATGGAGGGGGGGGGACACGGCAGGGGATACATAAATTAACAGAGGGGGGAGGGGCACGAGCCCAAAGTGATTATTTGTAGGGAGGGGTCTCGCGTGTGGCTGCGCCAACACCACACACGCATTGCCCCCTCCACCCCACCCCACCCCATCACACCCTCACTTACGTGCTGCTGCCCCCTGCTGTTCTGCTCCTCCCCGAGCGCCCGCATGTACGCGGCCGACACCAGGCCGCGCTGCGTTACCGGGATCAGGATCGACGCCACGCGCCCGCGTGCCGAGAGCGCCGCGTTACGCGCGGCAGTGTGCGCGCCGCTGCCGCCGCCGCCGCCGCTGCCTGCGCGCGCACGCACCTCGTCCCTCCCACCGCCACCGCCATGCAGCTCAGAGTTTGCGGCATCCCCGTCCAAACCACCGTTATAGGTGTGGCCAGCAGCATCTGCGAAAGTGTGTGCGTGCATGTGCGCGCGTGTGCATGTGTTTGTGTGGGCGTGTGTGTGTGCGCGTACTTTTGGAGATGCGTCACAGCGCGTGCGTTTTGAACAAGGATGAAGTGAGGCTAGAGGAGTACTGCATCAGACGTGCCCCCGCTTTCACAGTGCTGCATGTGCACTCCATCAGACCCCTTGACTGTCGTACCAGGCGCCAGGTTGCAATACTGCACCCCCCCGGATGTCTACTTGACTCAGCAGCTGCCGCCGCTCATGCGCAGTCCCCTCACGTCCGCGTCAAGGGCGGGGTGGGACACAGCCAAGTCATGCACAGCCAAGTCAGCTGCGAGCTTCTCGTATGTTGCCTTTTGGCTGCTGCCGCGAGTCGTCAGCGACAGCGGCAACGACGCGCCGCTGGCGCGTCCGTCGCCCCCCCCCTCCCCCCAAAGCACAACCCACCCGTTGCCCTCCCCCCCCCCTCCCCCTTGAGCGACCCACCTGCGAGCTCTTCGTACGTCGCCTTTCGGCTGCTGCCACGGCTCGCCAGAGACAGTGGCAACAACGCGCCGCCGGCGCACCCGTCGCCCTCCCCCCCCCTTGCGCAACCCACTTGCAAGCTCCTCGTACGTCGCCTTTCGCTCCGCTGGTGCACCCGTCAGCGGCAGCGCCGACGACGCGCCGCCGGCGCTCCCGTCGCGCCTCCCCCTTGCGCGACCCACCTGCGAGTTCCTCGTACGTCGCCTTTCGGTTGCTGCCGCGGCTCGTCAGCGAAAGCGGCGACGACGCGCCGCTTGCGCAGCCATCGCCGCCGCCGGCCGCTGCCACTGCCGTGGCCTGTGCAGCCCTGTATGCCTCAGATGCTGCGCGCGCGGCAGCCCACTCATCGTCTTCCTCATCCAGTTGACCTGTGTGTCCAGGTCAGGCAGGGGGTGAGGGGGTGAGTCAGCAGCGGCAGCAGGTGGCACGTGTGTGTGTGTGTGTGTGTGTCCTCATAGCGACGAGTCACCCGCTATTGACAGACGCCCTTATGCAGACCTCTGGAACGATATTGCCGTTATCTTTGTAACAATCTGGAATAAAATGGAATGGAATGTGCGCATGTGTGTGTGTGTGTGTATGTGCAGCCTTGCGTGCCTCGGATGCGGCGCGCGTGGCAGCCCACTCGTCCTCATCCATGTGACCTGTGTGCAGGTGGTGAGCCAGCCGCGTCACAGCCGGCACATGTGTGTGTGTACTTGTGTGTGTGTGTAAGTCCATCTGTGTGTGTACGTGTGTGTGTGTGTGCCTCGGGTGCTGCGCGCGCGGCACCCCACTCATCGTCTTCCTCATCCATGTGACCTGGCGTGCCCAGGCCAGGACAGGGGGGGGAGGGGGGGAGTCAGCCGTGGCAGCAGGTGGTGGTGTGTGTGTGTGTGTGTGTCCCTTGGATGCCGCGCGTGCACGGCGGCCCACTCATCGCCTTCCTCATCCATGCAACCCGTATGCCTCCGCCTACCCACTCACCCACCACACACGCACCCAGCGAGACGGCCAGCCACCCACCTGGCCCAAAGCTGCCTGCGTAAGCAGAGAGGCTCCCGTTGGAGTGGCCGTCGGCACCGTCTGTGCGCTGTTGCTGCGCCGCACCCGCGATCCCTGTCATGAGGGTCGACAGCTGGCGCAGCGCACGCCCGCAGAACTGCTGGCTTGTGCGGGCGGCCATGGTGGACGCTGTGAGCGTAGAGGGGGGCGCGCCTGCAGGAATTATACGTTGGGAACGCGCGTGTGTGTGTTTAGAAGGGAGAGCGGCACAGAGAGACTCGGAGAGTGAGAGAGCGCAAGGGAGAGACCATACACACACGCAACCACGCACCCGCGCGCCCCCCCTCGTCGCCCCCGGCCGCCCGCAGGTCAAAGTGCGAGTGCACCGCCACCGCAGCCGCGCGCGCAGGCAAGGGCGCAGCCACCGCAGCCGCCGCCGCTGCGGCAACAGAGGGGCTCCTCCCCCCGCTGCCGCGCAGGGGCGCCGACGCGGGCGAGCTGCGCGGGGAGCCCCACGCGACGAGCGCGGCGCGCTGCAACAGGGACTCCACGTTCGCGTGCGCTCCGCTGTTGCCGCGTGTGTGGCGCTTCCGCAGCGTGTCGTACCCCCCGATGTCCCCAACAGCAGCGTCGTTGGTGGCGTCCGTGGCGGCGGGTTCGGCGTCATCGTCGGAGCCCGTGCCTGCCTGCTGGCGCTGCTGGCGCTGCTGGCGCTGCGCCTCCTTGGCGTCTGCGTGGCGCCGCTGGCGCTGCGCTTGTTCCTGCTGCGCCACCGCCTGCGTGCATGCGTGCGTGTGTGTGAGTGTGTGCGTGTGTGTGAGCATGAGTGTGCGTGTGTGTTTTTGTGTGTGTGTGTCTGCGTAGCGCCGCTGACGCTGCGCTTGCTCCTGCTGCGCCACCGCCAGTGTGTGTGTGTGTGTGCGTGTGAGAGCTGGCTGCTGCTCAAGATACACACAGCTAAAAACATGCAACCATGCATCACCAGGGGTGCACCCACACATGCACTGCAGGAACCGCACACCCCCCTGCAGCAGCACGTCTGGCTGCGCGTCTGGCCCGATGTCCCCGTGCCAAATCGACGACCCATCGGACGCAGCGCGTCCACACACACACACACACACACACACACACACACACACGCAAACAGACCTGCAGCAGCACGTCTGGCTGCGCGTCAGGCCCAATGTCCCCGTGCCAAATCGACGACCCATCAGATGCAGCGCGTCCACACACACACACGCATACAGACCTGCAGCAGCACGTCTGGCTGTGCGTCTGGCCCAATGTCCCCGTGCCAAATTGATGACCCATCAGACGCAGCGCGTCCACATACACACACACACACACACACACATGCACACAGACCTGCAGCAGCACGTCTGGCTGCGCGTCTGGTCCGATGTCCGCGTGCCAAATCGATGACCCCTCGGACGCAGCGCGGGCGGCCTCGATCGCAGCCGCCTTTGCGACGTCGATGTACACGCGCACCTGTTGCACAGGGTTGATGATTCTGGGTCTTGAAAGTGTTTCTTGAAAGTGTTTTTTGGGTTTATGGGTTTCGGAGATTAGGGTTTAGGGTTTGTAGGGTTCAGGGTTTCAGGGTTTACGGTACACCGCACGCAACAGGGTGTAAGCAACAGCGTGCCCAGGGCGATGTACATTTCCCCCCTGCTGTTACACGTGCAACAGCCGCACGCTGTACACGGCATGCAACAGGGCAACGTCGGGGTTCGCCGGCGAAGCCAGGAGTGGGGCGCCTCCTCCACCCACCTCCTCGCCCACAAACACACAAATACCGACCCGCTCATCTCCCCACAGCCCCGCCCCCCTGAACAGCCCGATGCGTGGCATCATCCAGCAGCATCCGCGCACCTGCTTGTACTGCGCCATGTACTGTCGAGCCTCATCCTCTGACAGCCCTCCCCCTTCCCCACAAACACACAAGTACCCCTGCCCGCTCGCGTCTCCCTGCAGCCCTGCCCCCCTGAACACCCGTTGCGTGGCATCATGCGGCAGTTTCCACGCACCTGCTCGTACTGCGCCATGTACCGCTGAGCCTCCTCTCCCCCCCCGCCCCCTCCCCCACAAGCACACAAATACCGACCCGCTCAGCTCCCCACAGCCCAGCCCCCTGAAAACCCCGCTGCATGGCATCATGCGGCAGCTTCCGCGCACCTGCTCGTACCGCGCCATTTACCGCTGAGCCTCCTCTCCCCCCCTGCCTTCCCCCACAAGCACACAAATACCCCTGCCCGCTCGTGTCCCCACAGCCCAGCCCCCCTGAACACCCGATGGGTGGCATCATGCGGCAGCTTCCGCGCACCTGCTCGTACTGCGCCATGTACCGCTGAGCCTCCTCCTCTGACAGCCACCCACCCTGGAGGACCTTGGCCACCGAGCGAAGCTGGGCCAGGCCCGCCTGCATGCATGCCAGGAGTGCATGTCAGGGCTTAGTTAGGGTTTAGGGGTTGAGGGTTCAGGATGTCAGGGTGAGGGGTGTCAGATTGAGGGTTGGCGGGTCGAGGCCCTGGAGGACCTTGGCCACCGAGCGAAGCTGGGCCAGGCCTGCCTGCAAAGCCAGTGTGTGTGTGTGTTTGTATGCGTGCGTGCGTTTTTTTTTTGTGTGTGTGTGCACGGTAGCATGACGCGTTTCAGGGTTTCTACCTAGGGATTTTAGGGGTGTTTTAGGGTCAAGGTTGAGGGCATGTGCCAAGCCAGCGGCCTTGGCCACCGAGCGAAGGCCCGCCTGCATGCATGCCAAGGTTTAGTAAGGTTCAGTCGGGCCCAGGTTGAGGGCTTCGGAGCATCAACTGGCACGGCGCAGCTGGGCGAGCTTAGGGTTGCCATGGGTCAAGCCTATGCACACGCTGCCGGTAGGTGCGTTGCCCACGACTGTATCAACCATCATCCCCATCATGCACACACACGCACGCACGCACCTCGAGCGCAGCGTCGCTCTCTGCGCACGCCATTCCGACCGCCGTCGACTCGCTGCGCTCCCCGTCAACGTCCTCAGTGATGCGAGGGAGCCCTCCGGGCGTGCCGCCGGCCGACCGCGGTGACGGCTGCCCCCGCCTGTGTGTAGGGTTTGAGGTCGAGTTTTTCGGGGTTCAGAGTCTCAGGCCCTGGGGGTGTAGAAGGGTCAGTTGCCTTGTCATGACTGCTGCATTTTTTTTCTGGAGCCATTTTGACTGAGGATTCGGATCCATGGCTCCAACATCCGGCCCCACACCCTGGAAAGGCAGCCACTGCGTAGGGTCGACTAGTAACAGTTTGCTTTGCAGTGTGCCGCTGGCCGACCGCGGCGACGGCTGCCCCCGCCTGTGTTTAGGGTTTGGAGTCGAGTTTTGGGGGGTTAAGAGTGTCAGGGTGTAGTAGGGTCAGAGTTTTCTGTTCATGACTGTTCCTTTATTTTTCTGGAGCCATTTTGACTGAGAATCCGGACCCAAGGCTCCAAAATCCGGCCCCACACCCCGAAAAGGAAGTCACTGCGTAGGGTCGACTAGTAACAGTTGTTTCCAGTGTGCCGCTGGCCGGCCGCCGGTGGTGGCGGCTGCCACCCGCCTGTGTTTAGGCTTTGGGGTAGTCCTAAGGTTTAAATCCTAGGTAAATACAGGCTTGGCCGGCTCGGCCGGCACACACCCAGCACACGCACACGCACACACCTGCTCTTCACGCCTGTGTGTGTACATGCTAGCTAGCCCAATGGCACGCAGCCAGATGCGCAAACTGGCCTTGCGCCCATCGCCGCCTCGTGCGATGGGGACGCGGAGTAAAACGCTGAAGGACCTCAACAACCTCAACCTGATGGCGCTGGGCGCTGGCATGGCTGCCATTGCTGCGGATGCTGCTGCGGCGGCGGGAGGCGCGGGGGCCGGTGAGGAGAGCATGGAGGGTGTCATGGTGGTCGCGGGGACCCCTTCCCCCCGCGCTTGCCTCCTCACCCCGGGCCGCGGCACGCGTGGGGCGACCAACGCGGAGGTGCCGAGCAGTGCGATGTCCAGCCCAGTCCGGGCACCCGCCGACCACGATGAGATGCACATGGGGATCCCACCGCCCGACCCCAGCGCGGCGATGCACAGGGGGATGCGGGAACTCCTGCGCGAGGAGTTTGCGGAGCAGAGGGATCTGATCCGGGAGGAGTTCAGCAGGGGCATGGCGGCCCTGGCGGCGCGGGTGACGGAGACGGAGGCGCGGGTGGCGGGGGTCATCGCGGCGGTGGCGACCCTGGACGCGCGCATCACGAGCGAGTTCGCCCAGGCCGACGTGGCCTTTGGGCCCCTCCTCCGCCTTGTGCCAGAGCTGAGCGTGGCGAAGGACGGGGTGGCCGATCTGGATGAGCGCATGGGGCGCATGGAGAAGCACGAGGTGCTGGCTCTGGCCCAGTTCCATGTGGACCAGGGTAAGTCCAGGGAGATGGCAGCAAAGGTGGCTGCGCTGACGGAGCAGGTGCAGGCGCTGGAGGCAGCCGCTCGGGGGGGGGAGGCGGCGGGCCGGCAGGTGCCGGTGGCGGCGCGCGCGCCAGTCACGGTCGCGCAGCCAGTGCCGGCAGCACAGCAGCAGCTGCCTGGGCCGCCGCAGCCGCCGGGCCCGCCACCGCTGCCAGCGGCTGTGAGCGGCGGGGGCCTCACGTTCGCCGTGGTGGTGCGGGAGCGTGTCAGCGACGCTCGCCACGCGCTCGCACGCGGCACGGAGCGAGCTCTCACCACGCTGCTGGGGCCGCACCACGTGACCGTGGTGCAGGCACGCGTCATGTTTGCTAACGACCACAAGAGCAAGGTGGTCTTCACGGTCGCGAACGAGGGGCATGCGGCGTTCATCCGCGCGCGCATGCTCCTGCCGCGGTGCACGGCGAACATGAGGCGGCCGGGCTGTGCCATCTTCCCACACCTGCCGTATGCCGAGCACCAGAGCCAGAGGCGCATGGCAATGCGGGGAGGTGGGGCGGGGGCGGGAATGACGGCGGGGGCGGTCGCGGCTGCGGTCGCAGCAACGGCGGCGGCGGCGGCGGCGGGCGGCCGCGGCGACGACAGGGGCGGGGACCAGGGCGGGAACGGCACGGGTGACGGGGGCAAGGGAGGGGGCATGGGCCCGGGGGCTGCGGCGTGACCACGCTCCCCCCCAGCTGAGCGGCCTGCGGATCATGAACTGGAACATTATGAGGGGACATGACCTCTTACACAATCACCCCACCCTCACCAAGTGGCTGCAGGCAAACGCGGACGTCGTGGCGTTCACCGAAACCGGGCATTCCGGTAAGCCCCCACCTGCCATCCCAGGATTCAAATGCCTCGCATGCAGCCAGCGCCCCCACAAATCAGACAGTGGGGGGGTTGCGCTGTATGTTAGCCATGCTGTTACGGGGAAGGTCAGCGTTATTCGGGATGTGCCCGAGCTTGGGATGCTCTGGTTTAGGATCACGGGCGCTAGGGACGTGTACGCGTGCGCCGCGTACATCCCCCACGCAAAATCCAAGTATCTGCTGCTCGAGGGGGGGAACCTGTCAGTAGAGGCACACATAACAGCCCTGGTAGAGGGCATCTCTAAGTACCGGGTAAAGGGGGAGGTCCTCGTGCTGGGCGACCTCAACGCACGCACAGGGCAGGAGGATGATAGGGATAGGGACAGGGGGGATGGGGGGCCCGCCCCTGCGGTGCGTGAGGGCGACATCGCGCAGGCAGGGCAGGTGGGGCCGAGAGAGTCGGCTGACCGCGTGCACAACGCGCATGGGCAGCGCCTGCTGCAGTTATGCCGGGACATGGGAATGGTTATCCTTAATGGTCGCCTTCCGGGGATGAGCATGGGGCCCTCACCTACAACGCACTGGGGCAGGAAAAACGTAGTCTGGTCGACAACTTTGTGGCGTCCCCTGACCTCGCCTTTAGTGGCGCGGGGGCACCACGCCGGGCACTACCCTACATGTGCACGACCAACACCCACCAAGGCTAGGCGGGGGCAGGTTTGACCACAGACCAGTAGTACTGACCCTTACTTATGAGCCCGCTACTGCGGTACCTGCGGCTCAGGCCGGCGCCCCGAGCGAAACGCCGGCCAGGTTTAGGTGGCCACAGGGGGGCGAGGGAGCGTACGCACAGCTCCTGGGGGGATGATGACGGATATTTTGGGAGCTCGGGGGGCACCGACGGTGGATGAGGAGCTCAGCCGCCTCGAGGGCGCGGTCGAGCGGGCAGCCCGGGCGTTGCACGCGTCGGGTGAGGTGGGTGCGGTCTTGGTGCGGCCCATGACCGGGGACGGGGGGGTGCGACCACACAACATAGGGTACACTCAGGAGTGCAAGGACGCACGCCGCGCGTGCCGGGAAGCGGAACGAGCGCACGGGGCGCAGTCACCGGCCGCCAAAGAGGCAGGGAAGGCCTATAGGCGGACCGCGCGGCGCTCCCGCCGCGCGAGCGAGGGCCGGGAACACTCCGAGCTGATTGAGGACAGGAAGGGGAACCCTCGGCGGTTTTGGCAGCGGGTGAAACTGCCTGGCCAGGCGGTCGGTCTGAGGGACGTGGAGGGGGGGACAGATTATTTTAGGGATTTGCTGGGGGACAACCATGCTAACGCCACTGATACGACTGATACGACTTATACGACTAACACGGATGATGCCACTGACCATGGGCACGGGGCCCCGTTTGCCCTTCCCACGACGACGGCCACGGAGCGGGCGGCAGCGCTAAATAATTCATTTACTGAGGCGGAGGTGTATGCGGCACTGATGGGCATGGACGCGGGCAAAGCCCCAGGCGTAAACGGCATGCCGATAGAGTTCTATCAGAGGGCATGTGCTAGGGCGGCGGAGGGGGGCGATGCAACGGATGCTGTGGATGAGGAGCACCTGCTCGCTGGCCCCATCACACACCTGATCAATCGGGTCTTCCGTGAGGGGTACCCGACTGCATGGCACTTGGGGGCAACCACGCCGGTGCCAAAGCCGAAAGGCAGCCTAGACGTGCGGGACGATTACCGAGGGATCACGGTGGGGATGCCCTCGCCAAGCTATACAGCTTGGTGCTTATGAACAGGCTGGACGCTTTAGCAGAACGGGAGGGGTACCAGGCGCGGGGCCAGGCAGGCTTCCGGAAGAAGAGGGGGACCCCAGATAATGCGTTCATCCTGCAACACCTTATTGAGCAGAGCGGCCTCCAGCGCAAACCGCTGTACGCTGCTTTATTGACTTCAGGAAGGCTTACGATTGCGTGCACCGCCCATTGCTTTGGGAGTGCCTAAGGAGCATGGGGGTACATGGGGAGTTCATGGCGGCGCTGATTGCCATGTACGATGGGTCCGCAATGTGTGTGCGCATCGATGGGAAAGTGGGACCCGCGTTTCCTTCAAACAAGGGGGTCATGCAAGGCGACCCACTGTCACCGCTGCTGTTTGGGCTTTTTATTGACGCATTGGAGAGAGTACTAGACGCAGAGCTCCCGGGTGATGGGGTGGAGATGGCGGGGCGGTTATTACGGCTGCTGCTGTACGCTGATGACTTGACGCTGCTGGCAGAGTCGCCCGAAGCGCTTCAACGCATGCTAGATACTCTGCACGCCTTTTGCGGCACGCGTGCACTAACAGTAAACGTTAAGAAGTCAGAAGGGGTGGTGTTCAATGACCAGTTCTGCCCAGTCGGGGCGGCAGGGGGGAGGGTAACGCTGAAGTTTGCAGAAGCAGATCTACCCATGACACACGAGTTCCCATATCTGGGCATGCTCTTTCACCACCGGCGGGCAGTGGGGGGGACGTGGGCACCCGACGCTCTAGGGGCCAGCGCACCAGATACGCGCTAACTCGCAGATGCTATATAGTACGCCTTAACAATGTTGGCATTAAGGCCCACCTGTTCGACACGCAAGTACGGCCTGTGCTAAATTACGGGTGTGAGGTGTGGGGCCCTGCGATGATGGCGGATGCTGGGGGGGCGTGTTTGCCGGGGCGGGCGGACGGTGGGAGAGAGGCAGGAGTTGGAGGGGCGCTAAGGCCGCACGCGACGGATGGCGCACCCTGGAGGAAGTGCTTCTGCAATTTACCCGTGCGTCCCTAGGAGTCCGCAGCAACGGGCAGCAACTTGGGATTTTGGCGCGGGAGGCAGGGTGGCGGCCGCTGGCGGCAGATTGGCTGCGCCAGGCGACGCGCTTTTTGGATAAGGCGCGGGGGCGGCCTGACGGTGACCTGCTTAAAGATGCAATGCGGGATAGCTGGGGGCTGGCCGAAGCGGGGGGGACGTGCTGGGCGGCACGCTTGCAGGTGTGCCTCGGAACTGTGGGGCACAACCTGGCGTGGGACCAGGAGGGACCGGTACGCATCACCAACCTGCTGGACGTGGCGACCGCGGCGTGGCTGGCCGCCGCGACAAGCACACCGGCGCTGCCGAGCGGCAATACCGTGCGAGATGTACCTGAGGAGTGGTCGCACGGCTTTAAGATGCTGACCTACATGCGGTGGATGGCGGGTAGCGACAGCGAGCCGCCGGCCCTGTCGAGCTCAGGGCTGAACAGTGCTGCCCGGATCACGGCTCTAGCTAGGTTCAGGATGGGGCTCCATGAGCTGCAGATAGAGCGGGGGCGCTACGCCGTGGCGGACAGAGGCAGCGACGCAGCCAGCGGGCGTGCTGCCTATGCGGTGGGCTAAAGGATGAGGCACACATGTTATTTGAGTGCCCTGCCTATGAAGAGGCACGGGTGCAGGCCCACAGCCTGTTTCGGTCCATCCCTCGCCCCGAGGAGGCCGATTTAGATGAGCGGATGCGAGAGTTTATGAATCCTCGGCCAGGCCAGAAGAACCCCAGGTTTTGGCACGAGCTGGCTGACTTCCTTGTCGCCTGTTTTGATACACGCACCGCGTGCACAGCAATCATGATGGCAGATGGCATGCTAGGGGTCTAATTTTGACAGCTGCCGGCCTCTTTCCTAGGGTCTAATGCGCCATCAAAGGCGTCCGACGGACTGTAAAATCGACCACGCACACACACACATGCACATGCATGCACACACACACACACACACACACAAACATGCATGCGCGCACACACAGGTGTGAGTGCAGTGTGTCCCACCTGCCCAGATGTCACACACACACACACACACACACAACACATGCACACACACACACACTTGCCTGCCAGCGCTGCCGCCCATGCTCAGCCCAATCCCAAGGGCCTGCTCAGGTGCACCCGCCATCATGGCCTCACACACACACACACACACACACGCAAACACACGCACACACACACACTCGCCTGCCAGCGCTGCCGCCAATGCTCAGCCCAATCCCAAGGGCCTGCTCAGGTGCACCTGCCATCATGGCCTCTCACACACACACGCACACACACACACGCACACACACGCACACACACACACACACACACTTGCCTGCCAGCGCTGCCGCCAATGCTCAACCCAATCCCGAGGGCCTGCTCAGGTGCACCCGCCGTCATGGCCTCCCACGCGGCGCGCTCTGCCTCGCGGCGCTCTGCCATGCGGCGTGACCGCGCGTTGATGCGGGGCTGTGTGTGTAGGAGTAGTGTGTGTGTGCGTGAGAGAGAGAGAGGTAGTGAGAGACAGAGAAAGAGAGAGGGAGTGAGAGAGACAGAGGGAGAGAGAGACAGGGAGAGACAGAAAAAGAGAGAGAGACAGACGGAGAGATAGAAATAAAGAGATAGAGAGACAGAGAGAGAGAGACTGATGAGCAAGGAGAGATGGAGGGAGCGCGCTCTGCCTCGCGGCGCTCTGCCATGCGGCCCGACCGCGCGTTGATGCGGGGCTGCATGTTAACAAGAGAGAAAGAGCGTTAGGTTGTGCATGCGTGGATGCGTGTGTGTGTGTGTTTGTGTGTGTTTGTTTGTGTGTGTGTGTGCAAGGAGGGAGAGACAAGGCACAGTTACAGAAAGAGAGAGGGAGAGAGCGACAGAGAGAGCTCTGCCCTGCGGCGCGACCGCTCGTTGATGCGGGGCTGCGTGTGAGAATGTGTTTGGGGGTTGTGCTTGCGAGCGTGTGTGTGTGTGTGTGTGTGTGTGTGTGTGCGAGGGAGGGAGAGAGAGGCATAGAGAGATCACCAGACGTAGGGAGAGAGAGAACGAGAGAGAGATAAGGAGATAAGGAGAGACAGAGAGACTGAGCGAGAGAGATAAAGAGAGAGAGTGTCAAAGACAGAGACACAAAGACAGACAAAGACAGAGACAAACAGGGAGAGGGATAGAGACAGAGACAGAGAGAGAGAGAGAAAGAGAGAAAGACAAACAGACACAGAGAGAGAGAGTCAGACAAAGGGAGTGCTTGACCATGCGGCGCGAGCGCGCATGGCTGCGCGGCTGCGTGCGCATGTGCGCGTGGGTGTCGAGGACTTTTGCAAAAGGCACACGGATCGGAATGGGACCAGCCGGGTGCCTGCGCAGGTGCCTGCATTTTCACGCGTGTTCCCGGTTGTGCCTCCCCCCTCACACGTACCCCCTTCCCCCCCCAAACACACACACACCTGTGCGCGGCGTGCAGCCTCCTCCTCTGCTGCCTGATCCTGTGCACGCTGCTGCTGAGCTAGCGACAAGTGCAGCGCGCGGCGGCGCTCCCACGCCTACGGTGTGTGTGTGTGTGTGTCTTGTGTGTGTATGCACGCGTGTGTGCATGTGTGTGTGTGTGTGTGTGCGTATGTGTGCGTGTGCATGTGTGTGTTTTTGCTACTGCTGCTGCTGAGCAAGCGACATATACAGCGTGCGCTGGCTCTCACACGCATGCATGGTGTGTGTGCATGTGCATGTGCATGTGTGAGTGTGGTGCTCCCACGCCCGCATGGTACACACATGCGTCATTTGAGTGAGTGTGCGTGCGGCAGCGTGGCGGCCGAGCCTCCAGAACTTCTAGATTTGTTTTCCCCATACTTACAGATCTTCCATTGAGCGGTGCACGTCGCGTGCCTTTTGGGGCAGCTCCGGCGTCTACGCCTTTAGAGGTTTCCAGACTGTAGCACCATCATTGTAAAGAGGCTCCCCAGAGCCTCTCTGGGTTTCTTTATTACCTGCAGGTCCTCCAGCGAGCGGTGCACGTTGCATCGTCATCGTTATGAGGCTTTCCAGAGCCTCTTTGGGTTCTCTATTACCTGCAGGTCCTCCAGCAAGCGGTGCACGTCGCGCGCCTTTGGGGGCAGCTCCGGCGTCCACGTCGGTGTCTATGCCTTTAGAGGTGTCCCGGACTGTAACACCATCATCATTGTAAAGAGGTGTGGGCTCTCTATTACCTGCAGATCTTCCAGCGAGCGGTGCACGTCGCGCGCCCTTTGGGACAGCTCTGGCGTTCCCGTAACCTCCCGCGCCTCCCGCTCTGCAAGCATGGCCTCCTGCCGCTGCGTTTGTGTGTGTGGGGGGGGGGTGTTTGTGTGTGTGTGTGTGTGTGTGTGTGTGTGTGTGTGTGTCCCGCCCTCAGTGTGCATGCGTGCGTGGAGGGGGGGGGGGGCATTGCCAATGCTGCCGCTGCTCAAAACAAACACACACACACACACACACCTCGGTGAACCGCTTGCGCAGCTCCCAGCTCGTCCTGGCACGCTCAGACCTGCTACCCACCTGCCCTTTGCCTCCGTAACCTCATACACACAGAATCCCACCAGAGCACGGCGAATCTCAACCTTGCAACCGCGCCGCCACAAATACGGAAAAGAAAAACGCTCACCTCGGTGAACCGCTTCCGCCGCTCCAACAGTTAATCCTGGCGCGCTCCGACCTGCTGCCCTGCTGCCTTTCGCCTCCCTTACCTAATAAACACAGAATCCCGCCAGGGCCTGGCAACCCGAAGCCCTGCCTCAAGACAGGTACAACCCCTCGCAGTCCCTGAACACCAGAAAATGCCTACCTCGGTGAACCGCTTGCGCCGTTCCAGCAGCTCATCCTGACGCGCGAGGAACTCGCAGCTGGGCTCGCCCGAGCCCCCCGCGGGGCTGGCGCCGGGAACAGGGTGTGGCATGGGGATCATCGAGCGAGTGCACAGGAGGTCGGGATGGGTGGCGGGGATAGGCATGTGGGTGCGGCAAGGCGCGCGGCCGCTCGGGATGAGTGGCGGGTGGAGGCTAGCAGGCCGGCCGGCAGGCCGGCCGGCCGGCGGGCGGGCAGGCAGGCAGACAGACAGACAGACGGACGGACGGACGGACGGACGGACAGACAGACAGACAGACAGACAGACAGACAGACAGACAGACAGACAGACAGACAGACAGACAGACAGACAGACAGACAGACAGACAGACAGACAGACAGACAGACAGACAGACAGACAGACAGACAGACAGACAGACAGACAGACAGACAGACAGACAGACAGACAGACAGACAGACAGAGACAGACAGACAGACAGACAGACAGACAGACAGACAGACAGACAGACAGACAGACAGACAGACAGACAGACAGACAGACAGACAGACAGACAGACAGACAGACAGACAGACAGACAGACAGACAGACAGACAGACAGACAGACAGACAGACAGACAGACAGACAGACAGACAGACAGACAGACAGACAGACAGACAGACAGACAGACAGACAGACAGACAGACAGACAGACAGACAGACAGACAGAACAGACAGACAGACAGACAGAGACAGACAGACAGACAGACAGACAGACAGACAGACAGACAGACAGACAGACAGACAGACAGACAGACAGACAGACAGACAGACAGACAGACAGACAGACAGACAGACAGACAGACAGACAGACAGACAGACAGACAGACAGACAGACAGACAGACAGACAGACAGACGAGAGCAAACCAAGCAAGCAAGCAAATACAAAACACACACACACACACACACACACACACACACACAAACACAAATATGTTAACACACACACACATACACACACACGCACAAACACACACACCTGCCGGCGACGGTGGGCATCGGCAGCGCATCCGGAGCAATGACCATGCGCTTGCTCAGTGCAGAACCGCATGGGCTGCACGCAGCTGCGGTTGCGGCGCGCGCGCCGCCCCCGCCCCCGCATGCGCGCTTGCCCGCTGAGGGCGGCGTCGCCGCCGAGCCAACGTCAGAGTCCATGACCCACATGCCCACGGGGCGCTGCCGCGTGGGCGGGGACGGCGGGTGCGCGGGGGCGTGCGCCGCCGCGCGCGCGGCGCGGGGCGGCCAGTGGTTGGAGCCGGCGTGCGCCGCCGCCGGCGCGTCGGCAGCGGCGCGCGCGCGCGGCGAGGGCGAAGACCCCGCGCGCGCCTGCTGCGCCTGCGCTGCCGGCTGCCTCTGCTGCTGCGGCCGGGGGGACGCCGGGCGGGCGGCGGCTGGAGTGGGGGACGAGGGCCATGCCCGGGCGTGGGGTCCGTGCGCCTGCGCCTGCGCCTGCGGCGATGCTGGCCGAAGCTGCAGCCGGGGAGACGCCGGGCGGGCGGCGGCAGCTGGGCCATGCCTGGGCGAGGCGGTCCGCGCGCCCGCGCGGCCGCGAGCGGGGCTCCATGCCGCGACGCGTGCGCCCGTGCTGAGTGGCGGCACGGGCCGCTGCTGCTGCTGTTGTTGGGGCTCGGACGCACTTGCAGAGGGGAGCCCGCTCGCACTCCCTCCGCCACCGCTGCCGCTGCCGCCACCGCTGCCGCCACCGCTGCGCGCACGAGCGGGCGACGCCCGCATGCGTTCCACGTGCCGCGCGGCAGCGTCGTGAGAGCGCCCGACGTCTACGTCTGCCGCAGCCTGCTCCGGCTCTGGCTGCGCTTGGTGCATGGTGTTGTGCTGTGGCCTACAGTTGACTGCGTTGACTGCATGCGCATGCGAGGCGTGATGGAGGGGTCAGCGTGCGTGCCTACGGACGACTAATGTGCACACACAGTGCTGCTGCACATGCATGGATGTGCTGCTGCACATGCATGTGCTACATGAAGTAACAGATGTGAATGATGTATCTATATGGGGTGCCCTTCAACTCCACCCCACCCCTCCCGCATGTGTGCTGCACAAATCAACCTGCTGCAACGATGGCGTGCGGAGGTGCTCGCCCTGCGTACGTGGTCGCAGTGGTGGGCTGCCACTGTCGGAGTCTCCTCTGCGCAATGGCAGATGGTGCGCTCAGCAGCACACAGGCTGGATTGACAGCCACGACACCACGGAGGGTATGCAAAGGGGAGGGGTCCTCGCCTTGGAGATCGCTCGAAAACCGATAGATGCGCTGTTGGAGTTGTTTCTCCTCCTCCAGCGACGATGGAGGCACAGTGCGTCTCGTATTCGATTCCCTCGCTTTGAGTGGCTTTGGAAGTCCAAGGAGGTCGAGTGGGCCTCCGCGTGGTTGGTCACTCGCAGGAATGAGTGAGAGTGTGGGGTGTCCGCCCACAGGCCTCGTATGGGCAGGAATCCCACCCCCTCGCAAGCCCATGGTGATATCTCTTTGACGTCGTGGGTGATGGACGCGCGGTGACACGTTGCGTGTACGAGCATAAAATGGATGCGCGCAAGGCCGCTGCGGCTGCAGCCGCAGCTGCAGCGGCACGTGAGGCAGCTGCGGCCCACGTTGCTCCAACCACCGGCATGTACTCTGCGGCAGCTCGGGCAGAGTTGGAGGATTTGTTCTCACATGCCAACGAGTCGGAGGGCGGTGGCGCGTCGATCAGCGGCCTGGAAGGAGCTAGCAGTATAGACCACCTGCTGGGGGTAGGGGGCGGGCTGGAGGACGCGGACCTAGACGACCTCGAGGACCACGAACTGATCAGAGGCATCCGGGAGCAGGGGCGTGTGCTCCAGGAGTACAGCAGAGACATAGACGCGCGGCTGGCTCAGGCGGAGCTCGACACGGTGGCTGAGTACATCCAGGAGGCGGACGGCATGGTCGCGCTGCATGACCAGGTGCCCCATGCAAACCCCATGCGCATGGGCTGGGCACACCCTCACACGCCCTCGCACACCCTCACACCCATGCATACGCCCTTACGGGCTTCGGACATGTGTGCACACACCTGTGCCGTGACGCTGCGAGCGCGTGCGTGGGTCCTTGTGGACGCTGCGCACGAGCAGGTCAACCGCTCCGGACATGCTCCGGATCACCACGACGCACGCGCGCGCGCGCGCGCACACACACACACACACACACACACACACACACGCCCGCGCTCACACACGCACTCACACACGCCCGCATACACGCGACCACGCAGATCCGCAACGCGGACGGCATCCTGTCGAACATGGAGTCGCTGCTGACGCGCTTCCAGGGCGACCTAGGCCGTGTGAGCGGCGAGATCCGGCAGCTGCAGGTGTGCATGTGTGCCAGCCAGTGTTTTCGTCAGCCAACCCGAAACCAGCACAAGTGCAAGTTTCCGGGTTGGGATCGGCCGATTCGGGCTGGCGCTGCGGGTTGAAATTGCGCGAATTCCGACCCGAAAAGTGCGAAATTGTCATTTTCACATCATTTCCGCAGAGAATCGCTTCTGGTCGAGCTGAGATTGAGAGTGAGCCGTGAGGCCCGGGTTGAGCCATCATTTCCCCAAGATCTTTAGCGGAACCACTGGTGTCGTCAACCTTAGCCCTTACCCTGTGTGCACACACGAGCACGCTGTGCCTGTCCGAGCACAGGCGGCAAAGCTGTGTTCAACGGCCGCCTCAACGCACCTTCTAGGCAGCTTCCGCGGCACCTTCTAGGCAGCTTCCGTGGCTCCTCCTAGGCAGCTTCCACCCGTCGTTCACACGTAGAACCCGTAGTTGCAGCCGGCAGCATCCATGGCAGCATCCATGGCCGGTGGTCAGTGATTTTCTTTTCAAGATTTTCAATTCATTATTCCTCAGCCGGATTTTGCTTTGACCGCGTTTACAGTTTTCCTCCCGTTGACCCATTTTCCTCGTACATAGGTCATTTGAAAGCTGTTGACGTGCTCTATCTAGCAGGCTTGTCAGACTAATAATCTTCTCGACGGGTTGAGCTGTATGCAAGGTCAATGCACAGCCGGAATACAGCCACATGGCTGTGCAGAGCCAAAAAGGAAATCACTGCCGGTGGTGCAACCCTGGTGCAACCCTGGTGCCTGTCTTCACGCGCACAGGTCCAGGGCCAGACGATGCGCACGCAGCTCAACAACCGGCGCCACGGCGGTTTCATCCAAGGCAGCATCCTTAGCCGGTGGTGCAACCCTGGTGCCTGTGTTCACGCGCGCAGGTCCAGAGCCAGACGATGCGCACGAAGCTCAAGAACCGCCGTGGCGCCGAGGCGCAGCTCGGGTCGTTCGTTGAGAACATGGTCATGCCGGAGCACATGGTGCGTGACCATGCCATGCCGTGTGGGAGCGTGCACGGGGGTGGGGGGTTGGGGGAGTTCCCCTGCTCGAGGTGGCCGTGCATCGGGGCGGAAAGGAGGGGGGGAGTGCCTGGGGGGGCAGAGTCAAATTGGGGCCACGGGTTCCGCACGCCCCTCCCGCCTTATCCAACAATGCAGAGCCGTGGCTCTGTATTTACCCTCCAGCCTGCAACAATGCAGAGCTACTTCGTGCCCCCTCCACACCCTGCCTCCACCCTCCAACAATTCAGAGCTTGCCAAACACACATAGCGTTCCTTGCCCCCTCCTCCCTCCAACAGCGTAGATCCTTCCATCCCCCTCCCCGCTCCCTCAATGCAGAGCTGTCCGTGCCTCCTCCTCCTTTCTCTCGACGCCACTGCCCCTCCACCCTCGAACAATGCAGAGCTTTCCATCTACGCAGAGCGTTCCTTGCCCCCTCCTCCCTCCAACAGCGTAGTTATTCTCACCCCCTCCTCGCTCCAACAATGCAGAGGTTTACATGCCTCCTCCTCCTTCCTTTTGAATCGAGCACCGCCCTGCTTACTGCGTGCCCCGACGTCCAATGCAGAGCTTCCCAACAGCGCAAGACTTTCCGTGCCCCCTTCACCCTCCTCCTCTTCCCCCTTGACTGCAAAGCTGCGTGCCCCCACGCCCACCAATGCAGAGAATTGTGCCTCTTCCTCCTTCCTCTTTCCCCCCGACTGCCCTGCTGCCTGCTTGCTGCCCCGTCTTCATCCACTCTGAAAACACGCCAGGGTGCTGGGAGTGGGCATTGGGCAAGTTGTGTCCCGCCCCCGACTGCACACCACAGGTGATTGGGATCCTGGAGGCAGATGTCAACGAGGCGTACCTGACGTACCTGCAGGTGGGTTTTAAAGCAACAGATTAGTTGGTTGTCGGTTGAAAGCAACTGAATAGTTAGTTGTCGGTTGGTAAGAGGCCGGTCACACTGGGGGTCCGTTAGGTTAGATTTGGCACCCACGTTAGGCTCCACGTTAGGCATGACGTAACGTGAAAATGACAGCCGGTCACACTCGGTTACATTAGGGTTCAGTGAGGAAAACGCCCGCACTGGATTCGCTCTCGCTGCCCTCCCGCTCCCCAGCAGAGGACCCCTCGTCGTCGACAATGCCATCGCCGGGGCGTGGGCCTCGTGGGCGCAGAGATTCGCGGCGGCCAACGGAGGTTGACGGCCCCTGCGCCCCGCGCCCTCGCGACGCGGACGCTCGTCTCTCCCCCTGTAACAGCTCGGTACAGGGTCCATGTGGTCACCCAGGGGCGGGGGTGGGTGGGGGGCCTAACGTGAAAACCTAACTTGAGGGGGGGGGGGCCAAGTTAGCATTTGCACCCCACGTAAGGTTTCCGCTAACCGCGACCAGTGTGATCGGCCCCACGTTTGCGAAAATCTAACTCTAATCGTAAACGGACGCCAGTGTGACCGACCTCGAAGTTGTTCAGGTAGTCGGGGTGCAGGGCTGGCTGGTTACGAGGGCCCTGTGTGGCAAGGGAGTCGTGGTTCCTGGTGCCTGTACAGCCCGCCGATTTGTCCGCTTTGTTTGGGGGCCTGTTTCAGAAGCACCGCCCTACCAAAATCCCGATGTCTGATCCGCGCAATTTAAGGCGCTCATAACGCCTGAGGCGGTCCGGGGTGCGCCTCATGCAGTGGTGGGTGCCTCAGGCGGCCGGGTGGCGCCTGAGGCGATCAAGGGTGCGCCTCAGGCGGCGCCTCAGGCGGTCGGCGCGCCTGAGGCGCCGCCTGATCCGCTCAAGTAAAAGCGCCGCCTCAGGTGTTGGGAATGTGGTAGGGCCGCTGGTGGTATAACGCCCCCCTCCTGCAACACATCGTGCCCATGCCCAAGTGGTGCCCATGTGCCTATACATAGTGCCCATGCCGCTGGTAGGCTGGCGTGCTGCGTGGCCTTGCGGGCTGTCCAAGTAGAGCCCCCCTAGGCGTGTAGTCAAGGCCTCAACTCACGCCCCGGGGTCCTCCGGGCGCGTACACGTAAAACCTTTGAAACCTGGTGCCCATGCCGATGCCTATGCCCATGCCTATGCCCATGTCTATGCCCATGCCCACATGCTCTCTTCTGCAGGAGCTCGATAAGAAGCTCAGGTTCGTGTCGGTGCACTCGGACTGCCAGTCGACGAAGGTACGGGGCAGCTGCGGCGGTCGGGATCCCACGCTGGGTCGGGTCTCATGCTGGGTCGGGTCTCAGAAGGGGGCCTGTGCCCCATGCACTGCATGTAGGGGCATGTATCCCATGTATAGGCGACGTGTATCAGTAAGTACACAACACGGTGTGGAGGGCTCTTGAAGACCACAGCCGTATCGAGCAGGTGTGTGTGTGTGTGTGTGTGTGTGTGTGTGTGTGCATCAGTGCTCAACAGGGGCACTGATGTTTCGGTGACTTCACAACACGGCTCCCGACGACCACAGCCGCATCGAGCAGGCGTGTGTGTGTGTGTGTGCGTGTGTGTGCGTGTGTGCGTGTGTGTGTGTGTGTGTGTGGAATGGGAAAAAAAAAAAAAAAACTCCACCAGATCATCCTTACCTGTTGGAACACCACCTCCATCCCCGCCGCGTGGAACCAAGCAGACATCTGCCCCCTCTACAAGGGCGCATCCTCGGGCCCACCCACGCGCAGCAAGTCCTACCGCGGCATCTCCCTCCTGCCCGTCGCTGGCAAGGTCTACACTCACATCCTCCTCAACCGCCTCAAGCTCCAGCTGGAGCCCACCCTCCACACTTCCCAGTTTGGCTTCCGTCCGGGCCGTGGCACCTCCGATGCCATCTTCACCCTACGACGCCTCCAAGAGGAGTCACACCGCGCCCACGCCCCCCTCCATGTGGCTTACGTCGACCTGTCCAAGGCGTTCGACAGTGTCAACCACGCCGCCCTTTGGAAAACCCTCCTCCACCGCGGCGCGCACCCTGCCCTCCTTGCACGCATCGAAAGCCTCTACTCTGGTGCCACCGCCAGAGCCCGAGTCAACGGCGCATACTCCGCCCCTTTCCCTCTCAAAGCTGGCGTCAAGCAAGGCTGCCCCCTCTCCCCCCTCCTCTTCAATGTCTACATCAACACAGTTGTCCGGTCCCTGATTGCCCAGCTCCCCAACGCTGGCATTCAAATTGGCTACATGATCGACGGAAAACTGTACACCCCTGAGTCCCGCAAGGACTTTTTGACCACCATCCTCCCCCTCCTTCTCTACGCCGACGACATCGCCCTGCTCGCCCCCTCCGAGGAAGACCTCCGCACCATGCTCACCCTCCTCGACCGCATCTGTTCAGACCTGGCCCTTGCGATCAACTACGACAAAACCGTGGCACAATCCCTCGGCCACCCTTCTGCCCACACCGTCCCCTCCGCCCCTATCACCATCCCCTCCAACTCCTCATCTACCCCCCACCTGGTCCACTCCACCTCCAAGTTCAAATACCTGGGAAGTATTCTGTCCTCCCCCGCCGCCCCTTCTGATGACGCTCCCAACACGTCTGATTCCGACATCCTCGACTCAGAGATCTCACGCCGGATCGGAAGTGCCTGGTACGCCTTCAACCGTCTCACTCCCCGGTTCTGGAACTCCAACTCAATCTCTCCCACTACCAAGATCCACCTCTACCACGCCTTTGTGATCTCTGCCCTACTGTATGGCTGCCAGACATGGACATTGAACAAGGCCCACATCCACCGACTTGAAGTAACCCACAACCGCTTCCTCCGCCTCATCAAGGGCATCCCTCCTCACACCACAGAGCACACCTCCACCGCCACGATGCATGCCTCCCCCCTTGTACGTTCCCCATCATCGACACGATCAACAAGCACCGTGCTACGTTCATCGGCTCCCTCATCCGCCGCCTCCCACCTCCCCCGTCCCCCCGCCCCTCCATCTCCACACACCCGCCCGTCCCTTCTCCCCCCCCACTCCCTCCCGACATCATATACCCCCCCACTGCCGCCCTTTTCGCGTACCGCCGACCGGACATGACTTCGCTCTATGCCGGCGGCGCCATCACATCCTACCGGCTCAGCGCCGGCGACTTTTTCGCCCACTCCGTCAAGTTCCGTTCCTCCGCAAACACCCACTTTTCCAACTTCAAACGCGACATCTCCAAGCACCCCGAGTTCATGGACCTCTTGTCCAAGCGAGTCACCCCCGAGTGGATCCTCTTAGCGAGATTTCCACAACTGTGGATGTCAATCTGCCGAGACCTAGTTTAAACTCAGTCGAAGCGGAGTGACGAACACAGCCGTTCAGTGACCCGCATTTTGCCCCTTTCCCCCACTGCTTTTTGAATGAGGTTATTCACCCTCTTGTTGGCGCACGGTTGGTCACCCGCCTCCAAATGGAATCTCCTCAATGATAACCAGAAACAGCCTATCTAGGTCTGCCGTGCAGAGTTCTCTGTAACGATATCTCTGTGTGTGTGTGTGTGTGTATCAGTGCTCGGCAGGGGCGTCCCGATCAGCGTCCCGATCAGCGTGATCATCGCGTACGCCCCCACCAACGTCTCCACCGACAAACTCGCCAAAGACGCGTTCTACGAGCAACTCCACGGCATCCTCTCTGACGTACCCTCACACCACTACCTCCTTGTGATGGGCGATTTCAACGCCACCACCACCGGCGCCTCCCCTACCACCCACCCATCGGTAGGCCGACACGCCTGCCCCACTCCCCACAGCACCCTCTGCCCCTTCCCCCCAAACCCCCGCCTCGCATCATACCGCCACCGCCCCAAAATCAACGACAATGGCCACATGCTCCTCGATCTGTGTGCCGCCCACAACCTTGCCATCACCCACTCTTTCTTCCCCAACCCCCCCCCCCGTGCATGCGTACACCTGGTACAGCAACAACCACAAGACATGCAGCATACTGGACTACATCCTAGTCCGCCGCTCCCACCTGTCCTCTATACAAAGTGTGCGCGCACAGTGCCCCATCACCCGCCCAATCCCCTCGCTTACAAAATCTGACCACTCCCTCGTCATCGCCGTCATCCGCTTCCGCTTCTCTTAAGCGTGGAGCCACGCACACTCCCAACACACACGCACCCCACCCCCCCGGCGCTACTTCACCGACCTTCTCCGCGACCCCGACACGCGGCAGAGGTACGCTGCGGCAGCCGCGACCGCCCTCGCACCCTCCCCTCCCCCTCCCTTTCGCCCTCCCTTTCCCCCTGCTCCCCGCTCCCCTCCACCCACCTTGACCAGCTGACAAACCGCTTCACCGCCGCCCTCCATGAGGCGGCCAAGAAGATCCTCGGCCCCCGCCCACGTGAGATCCCCGTCTCCTTCAACCCCTCCGACGCGTCACTCAAGCGAGCCCAAGCACTGCAGGCGGCCCGTGCCAGGGACGCCCCGCAGGCAGAGATCAAGCCCTGTGAGACAGAACTGTCGGCCTCCTTGCGTGACGACACCGACGCCCACTGGAACGCGACCGCCGTACGCGTCCAATGCGCCCTCGACGCACACAAACCTCACATTGCCCACCAGATACTGCAGAAGCTCATTGGTGACCGCCCCCTCGCCGCCGCCCCAGCCCTCCGCACAGATGCCGGCCTCCGCTTCGGAGCCCAGCCTGTTGCCGACGCGTTTGGGCTCCACTTCAAACAACTCCACACCCTCCCCTCCACAGTTGACGAGGCCACCCTCAACACCCACCTGGCCCACACGCCCACCGCCCCCCCTGCCCCTACCCTCCCTCCCGCCGCCGCCCCCCTCCCTGCCCCCGCACCCGCCCACGCCGCCGCCGACCCACGCCCTCACCCCCCACCCCCCGAGCCCACGCTGGACGAGGTGGAGGCTGCGATCAGAGTCCTCAGAAACACCTCCCCCGGATCCGACGACGTCACCGCCCCACTCATCAAGTGCGGCGGGCCCGTCGTCGCCTCTGCCCTCCACCGCATCATACGCAAGTGCTGGAACACCCAAACCACCCCCACCGCTTGGAGACAAGCCATCATCTGCCCCCTCTACAAGGGCGCATCCTCGGGGCCCACCACACTCGCCAAGGCCTACCGGGGCATCTCCCTCCTACCTGTCCCCGGCAAGACCTACACCCACATCCTTCTCAACCGCCTACGGCGACAGCTGGAACCCTCCCTCTCCACCTACCAATTTGGTTTCCGGCCTGACCGAGGCACCACTGCCCCCATCTTCACCCTACGCCGCATACAAGAAGAGTCCCACCGTGCCCAAGCCCCCCTTCACGTGGCCTACGTTGACCTCTCCAAGGCTTTCGACCGGGTCAACCACAACGCACTATGGGCAACCCTGCTCCACCGCGGCGTGCACCCAGACCTCCTCGCCCGCATCAAGAGCCTCTACACTGATGCCACCGCCAGAGTCCGAGTGGGCGACGCGTACTCCGCTCCATTCAACCTCGACACCGGCGTCAAGCAAGGCTGCCCCCTCTCCCCCCTCCTCTTCAACATCTACATCGATACTGTCGTCCGATCCCTGATTGCCCAACTCCCCGATGCCGGCATCCAAATCGGCTACATGGTCGACGGCACTCTCCAAACCCCTGATTCCCGTACTACAGACTACGCGACTACAATCCTCCCCCTCCTTCTCTACGCGGACGACATAGCTCTGATGGCTCTCGACATCGACGTCCTCAGAGACATGCTTGCCCTCCTCGATCAGATCTGCTCTGACCTCGCCCTCGAGATCAACTACGACAAGACTGTGCACCAAACCCTCGGCCACCCTTCTGCCCACACCGACGCCCCAGCACCAATCTCAATCCCTTCCACTTCCTCTGACATCCCCCACCTAGTCCACCCCACGGACAAATTCAAATACCTTGGCAGCATCCTGTCAACCCCCACCCCGTCCCTCGGCACCCTCGATGGAGAGATCTCCCGCCGGATCTCCTCTGCCTGCTACGCCTTCAACCGTCTCACACCCAGACTATGGAAAAGTAACGACATCCAGCCCTCCACCAAGATCCAACTCTACAACGCCTTTGTCACATCCGCCCTCTTGTACAGCTGCCAAGGCTGGACACTCAACGTCGCCCACACACACCGCCTGGAAGTGACTCACAACCGCTTCCTCCGCAGCATAAAGCGAATCCCCCACAACCTCTCCCCATCCTCCCCTCACACCTCCACCTCCGAGATGCACGCTAAGGACCCACCCACAGCGCCCATCATCAACGCCATCAACAAACATCGGATGTCGTTTATCGGATCCCTTGCCCGCCACCTCCCTCCCTCCCCCCCTCTCCCCCTTCCCCCCACCCACCTATCACCCCCTCCCCACACCTCAATCTTCCCACCTACTGCCGCTCTCTTTATGTTCCGACGCCCGGACGCCCAGATGCCTGACAGGGTGGGTGCCATCACCTCGTACCGTCTCAACGCCCACGAGATGTTCACGTCTGCCCAGTTCATGAGTGTCGTCAAGACGCTTTACGAGAAGGCCATCAAGGCACACGCCGAGGACCCTGCGATCACCCCTCCTGAGCTCGCCGCCATCCTGGAGGCCAGGAGGCTCCCTCCCAAGTGGACCACCCTAGCTAGGTTCCCACACCTGTGGGACAGCATCTGCCGCGGGGTAGCTGAGGCCGGATCAGCCCCACAACCGTAACCACACGCAGCAAAACCACAATTGACAGTTTCTGATGACAGTTTTTCGGATCCCGCAAACAACCCCAAGCCCACGGATATCCTCTCGTACTAGCGCATATGGTTGGTCACCCGCTACTGAACGAACTTAAGATCCAAGGGTCCTCGACTCATGAAACGATTGCCGGGGGGTGCTTTAGCACTGGCAAGAGCCGTTATCTAGGTTGCCCGAGCGGTGGGAACTGTAACGTATTTCTCTCTCTCTCTCTCTCTCTCTCTCTCGGCAGGGGCACTGATGTTGCGGTGGCTTCACAACACGGCTCTTGAAGACCACAGACGCACCGAGCAGGTACGTTTTGGGGGGTTGCATGTGTGTGGAGCTCAAGTTCGTATGGGTGCACTCGGACTGCCAGTCGACCCAGGTTCGGGGCAGCTCAGTGATCCCCACTTAGGCAGTATACCGCTCGGAGCGGAATCTGAGCGGATTTTGTTTATTAATTATTGTGTAGGCTATTCCGCTTTTCCGCTTTTCTGCTCGGGGGAAAATCAATTGTGCCGGGAAAAGGCCGGGAAAAGGCGGAATAATAATTAATTGCTAAATCCTTCCCAGGAGGCGGTCTCACTCAAGACATGTAACGACCAGGGGTTTCCTTGGGGGCTACCAGGCTGTCGGTCTTCCTGGAGAGGGCCTCCCAGACTCTCTGGGTTTCCGGCAGAGCTCCATCTGCGTTCTCCTGGCCGAAATCTTTTCCTTCTTTTGTGTGTGTGTGTGTGTGTGCATGTGTGTGTGTGTGTGTGTGTCCCTGCTCACAGGACCTGAAGCCCGCCCTGCGCAAGCTGTCCATCAAGTTGTCGCCGCGCACTCAACCTCACGCCTGCACACGCACACCCCTCGCGAAATGCGCGCTCGCCAAGCACCGCTGCGCACGCACCCCCACCCACCCCTTCACACACACATTGTACAACACGCGCACGCCATGCAAACTGCAGGACCTGGAGCCCGCCCTCCGCACGCTTTCCATCAGGGCGGCGCCGCAAAGCCACACAGAGAGAGATAGAGAGAGATATCGTTACAGAGAACTCTGCACGGCAGACCTAGATAGGCTGTTTCTGGTCATCATTGAGGAGATTCCATTTGGAGGCGGGTGACCAACCGTGCGCCAACAAGAGGGTGAATAACCTCATTCAAAAAGCAGTGGGGGAAAGGGGCAAAATGCGGGTCACTGACGGCTGTGTTCGTCACTCCGCTTCGACTGAGTTTAAACTAGGTCTCGGCATATTGACATCCACAGCTGCGGAAATCTCGCTAAGAGGATCCACTCGGGGGTGACTCGCTTGGACAACCACACAGCCTTGCACTCGTTCACACACGTTTTGTTGCGACACGCGCACGCTTGCTGGTGTGCCGCACGCGTAAGAGGCTGGGCAATCGATGGTGACACATTGTACGAAACGCGCACGCCATGCAAACTGCAGGACCTGGAGCCCGCCCTGCGCAAGCTGTCCATCAAGGCGTCGTCGCGCGTGCGCGACTTCCTGCTCACAAAGATCTGCCTGCTGAAGCGGCCCAAGACGAACGTGCAGGTGCGCACCCCCCTCTAGCCAGCCTCGCCTGTAGGCCCCACGACAGCCGCTGTGTTACAGTTACAGAAACCTTGGCCTTGCAGCAGAGGTCTTCTAGTCCTAGTGTGCGTCTTGCTGCTCTTTCAGGTTTGCCGGCTGAACCGGCCCACGACAAACGTGCAGGCGCGCACCTCCTCTGTATAATCCAGTATTTTGTTCTAAGGCTTAGGGTTGAAGGGTTCAGGGGGGGCAGAGGGGGGTAGGGTTCAGGGTTCAGCGACACATGACAAAACGTTCAGGTGCGCACCCCCCTCTCGCCAGCCTCGGTTTTAGGTCGCACGACAGCCGCTGTGTTGCAGTTACAGGGCGCCGGGCACTAGCACAGCTCTAGTACGCCAGGCATGGCGTCCGAGCAGTGGTCCCTGGGAAGGATTTTAGTCATTAGTTTTTTGCCGGCTCTAGCAACTTTGACCGCTCATACCAGGCACAATACACAGCGGGTATTCATGCAATGCATGCCGTTGTGCTGCTCTCGGCAAGAGCTTTCCAACGCATCGCTCCACGCCCTTGCCCACAAAGTGTAAGGTGCTTTTCTGGGAAATGGGAAATCCGGCTCGGAGCGGTATACGGCTCGCAGGGGAATTACTGCGTCCGAGATGAAACGAACTGACAGCAGCATCACAGACAAACGTGCCGGTGTGCACCTGCGCCTATAGGGCACGTGCACGCTCTGGCCTGCTCTCCCTCGCCCTCCCCCTCTCCCTCGCTCTCGCCCTCTCCCTCTCGCCCCCTCTCACTCTCCCTATCACACATACCCAATAACAATCACAGATCGTGCAACAGAGCAGCCTGCTCAAGTACCAAGTTCTCCATGCACTTCGTCTGTCTCTCACTCACACACACACACACGCACGCACGCACGCACGCACGCATCCACATGCGCCTCGTGCGCCGTCAATCACCTTTCATGTGTTCTTTTGTTTCTCCGCAGATTGTGCAACAGCGCAGCCTGCTCAAGTACAAGTACTGCATGCATCCCGTCTCTCTCCCACACACACACTCACACAAACACACGCGCGCACGCACGCACGCATCCACATGCGCCTCGTGTGCCGGCAATCACCGTTTATGTGTTCTCGTGTTGCTCCGCAGATCGTTCAGCAGAGCAGCCTACTCAAGTACAAGTACTGCATGCACCCTGTCTCTCTCTCGTGCGCGCGCGCTCTCTCGCACACACACATGCACACATCCACATGCGCATGCCTCCGCCGCCTCGTCACATGTCTTGTGCTTTTGTGTTGCTCCGCAGATCGTTCAGCAGAGCAGCCTGCTCAAGTACAAGTACTTCATGCACTTCCTGAGGGAGCACTCGCAGGAGGTGTACGGCGAGGTGGGTGGTGGCGGGCCTGTGAACCCCGGACGTGCCCCCACGGGGAGGGGACAGATCTGGGGGCCGAGCGCCCTGCCTAGGTCCATCCCCGACCCACTAGCCCCCCACCACCAGTAGCCAGCCACCCGTCTGCAGTGCTCAGGCGCTGTACGCCGAGCAAGGTCGAATACGCTGCCTGTAGGTGTTCGAGCGTCACACACGACTGTAAAATTCATCATCATGACAGCTGTGAGAAATTGGGATTTGGGGCTGGTTGCGGGGACACCAGTGATTCCCCTGCGAGCCGTATACCGCTCCGGGCCGGATTTCCCTTTTCCCAGAAAACCACTCCACACTTAGTGGGAGAGGGCATGGAGCGGTGCGTTGGAAAGCTGTTGCCAAGATCAGCACAACGGCATGCGTTGCATGAATACCCGCTGTGTATTGTGCCTGGTGTGAGCTGTCAAAGTTGCTGGAGCCGGCAAAAAAACTTATTGCTAAAATCCTTCCCAGGGACCACTGGTGGACACCAAGGGCTGGCCCAGGAGTTAAGCTCTGTGTGAGACCGAGACCACAAAGATAAAGACAAGAAAGAAAGCGGGGGGGGGGGGGCACCATGGGGGGGCGCTCGCAGGAGGTGTACAGCGAGGTGGGTGGTGGCGGGGTTGGTGGGAGTGGGATTCGCACCTAATGCACCCAATGGTTCCGAGCGCTGGCCCAGCAGTTTTGCTCGGTGTGAGACCGAGGCCGCTGGGGAAAAAAAACAAGAAAGAAAGCCGGGGGGGGCGGGGGGGGGCACTCGCACGAGTTACACCAGTACACCAGTAGGAGGTGCACCAGTACGGCGAGGTGGGTGGTTGGTGGGGGTGTGGGAGACAGGTTGCACGGGGCTGATTCCTGGCGTCCTATTGTCGGAACAGCCCCCCCCCCCCTCCTCCACCCCTTGCCGCAGATCCGCGTGAGGTCGCGCCGACCCTCTCTCTCTCTCTCTCCCTCTCTCTCTCTCTCGTTCTCTCTCGCTCCCTCTCTCCCTCTTTCCCCCTCCCTCTCCCTCCCCTCCCTCCCTCTGGCACTCACCCTCCCACTCTCTCTCCCTCTCCTTTTCTCTCGTTCTCTCTCTCTCCCAATTTCCCCATGGACCCCCCTCCTTGCCGCAGATCCGCGCTGAGTGCATGGGAGTGATGTCGCGCCAACCCTCTCTTTCTATCTCTCTCTTCCTCTCTCCCTCCCTCTTCCTCCCCCTCTTCATCTCCCTCCCCCACGGACATGCCCCCCCCCCCCGCCCCCTTGCCGCAGATCCGCGCCGAGTGCATGGGTGTGATGTCGCGCCAACCCTCTCTTTCTATCTCTCTCTTCCTCTCTCTCTCCCTCTTCCCTCCCCCTCTCCCTCCCTCTTCCTCCCCCTCTTCATCTCCCTCCTCCACGGCATGCTTCCCCCCCCTGTCCCCTTTACCGCAGATCCGCGCCGAGTACATGAGTGTGATGTCGCGCATCCTCGCGGCGCACTTCCGCATGTACCTGGTGTCGATGGAGAAGCTGCAGACGGCGGTGCGTTTGTGTGCGTGTGTGTGTGCTTGCGTGTATGTGTGTGTGTGTTTGTGTGCGTGCTTGTGTGTGTGTGTGCGTCTGCGTGTGTGCGCGTGCACGTGTGTGTGTGTGTGTGTGTGTGTGTGTGTGCGTGCGTGTGTGTGTGCATGCGTTTTTTTTACTGTGTTGAGAGAGAGAGAGAGAGAGAGAGAGCACCTCCGCATGCGCCTCGTGTCAATGGAGAGGCTGCTGGCGGCGGTGGGTGCACACTTTTTTGTTTTGTGCACACTGTTCACGAACGAGTTTTGTTTTGTTTGGTTGTTTTGTTTGCGTAGCATGTGCGTCCCCGTGCGTGTTTTGTGTGGTGTTGTGCTGTGGCTGCACACGCGTGCGCGTGTGTGTTTATGTCAAAGAGAGCGCCACCGCATGGACCTCGTGTCGAGGGAGAAGCTGCAGACGGCTTTTTTATGTAGCGTGGCGTGTGCTCCCGCGCGTGCGCGCGTTGGTGTTTTTTGTGCCGTGGCTGCACATGAGTGCGCGTGTGTGTTTGTGTCAGAGAGAGCACTTCCTTATGTCCACCTCGTGTCGATGGAGAAGCTGCAGACGGCGGTGCGTTTGTGTGTGTGTGTGTGTGTGTGTGTGCGTGTGTGTGTGTGTGCGTGTGTGTGCGTGTGTGTGTGTGAAGATGGCACCTACCTCGCATGTACCTCGTGTGCATGGAGAAGCTGCAGACGGCGTGTGCGTCTGCGTGCGTGTGTTTGTGTGTGTGTGTGTGTGTGTGTGCGTGCGCGTGTGTGATAGTGTTTGTGTCAAGAATAGATGGAGAAGCTGCAGACGGCGGTGGGTACACACGTTTTGTTAGCGTGGCGTGTGCACCCGCGCGCGCATTTTTTTGTTGATGTGCTGTGGCTGCACATGCATGCGCGTGAGTGTGTGTGTGTGTTAGAGAGCGCCCCTCCGCATGTACCTCGTGTCGATGGAGAAGATACAGACGGTCGTGGGGACTGTCTGCAGCGCACGCGTGTGCAGTGGTACCTGTGTCGTGGTGCATTGTGTGTGTGTGTGCGTGTGTGTGTGTGTGTGCACGCGCGCACTTTCGCACCTACCTGGTGTGCGTGGAGAGGCTGCAGACGGCCTCATTCGTGCAAGTCAAGGCGGCGCCTCAGGCGTTGGGAGTGTGGTAGGGCTACCTGTGTGCATCTGCATTGCCCCGTGCTCCGACGCAGGTTGTTGGAAAGAGCGACGTCCTCGGCGTTATTTACTCTGACAGCTCACCCGTAAACCACCACCGTTCTGTCTGTGTGCGTGTGTGTGTGTGTGTTTGTGTGTGTGCATGCGTGTGGCCGACATGCATCCCCACCTGTGCGCCAACACAGGTTGCCTGCAAGGGCGACGTCATCGGCGTGATCCACACCAACAACCCCAAAATCTTACTTAACCCTTACTCAACCCTTACTTAACCCTTACTTAACCCCTCTTGAAAACCCTCCCACACATAAGTTGCCTGCAAGAGCGGTGTGATCGGCGTGATCCACACTGGCATCCCACTCCCCAAACCACCACTACCCCGGTGTCTGTGTGCGCGTGTGTGTGTGTGTGTGCCTGTATCTGCACATGTGGCCGACCTGCATTCCCCCGTGCTCCGACGCAGGTCGTCGGGAAGAACGACGCCATTGGCGTGATCCACTCTGAAAGCTCACCCCTAAGCCACCACCCCTCTGTCTGTGTGCATGGGTGTGCGTGTTTGTGTTTGTGTGTTTGTGTGTGTACATGCGTGTACCTGCGTGTGCACATGTGGCCGACCTGCATTCCTCCCGCGCTCCGACGCAGGTCGTCGGAAAGAGCGACGTCCTTGGCGTGGCCCGCCCCGACAACCCTCCACCCTTACGTTACCCTTAGCCCTGAAACCCCTCCAACCCCAGCCCCCCACACATAGGTTGCCTGCGAGAGCGCTGTCGTCGGCGGCCCGCTCCGACAACTTTCAATTAACCCTTACCTAACCCTCAAACGCCGCAAACCCTCAATCCGTTAACACAATGGTTGCCTGCGAGAGCGACGTCAATGGCGTGATCCACTCCAATAACCCGGAACTCAGCCAAAGCCTACCCCCCCCCCCTCAAACCCTGAACCCTCCCACACATAGGTTGCTTGCGAGAGCGACGTCATCGGCGTGATCCACACTGACAGCTCAACAGTGAGCAAGATCAGCGGGCTGTTCCAGAAGGTGGGGGGGCAGCACACACACACTGGGGTGTTTGGCAAGTACCACCGGTCGTGTAGCCAATTCCGTGAGCCAATTCTCTCTCTAAAAAAAAGGGCACAAACAGACACACACACACACACACAAACGCACACACACGCACACACACACAAGATCAGCGGGCTGTTTCATAAGGTGGGTGGCAGCACACACACACACACAGAACACACCCACACAGACACAACACACACACACACACAAGATCAGCGGACTGTTCCAGAAGGTGGGGGGCAGCACACACACACACACATACACACGCACACATGCTCACACACATGTGCACACACACACACACACAAGATCAGCGGGCTGTTCCAGAAGGTGGGGGGCAGCACACACACACGCACACACACATACACACACACGCTCACACACACGTGCACACACACACACACACACAAGATCAGCGGGCTGTTCCAGAAGGTGGGGGGCGGCATGCACACACACACACACACACACGCCCACACACGCGCACACACACATACACACGCACGCGCACACACACACACACACTCACGCTGCCCGCCCCCCCACTCGCCCCCCACCCAGCTCATGCATGCTGACTGGCTGTCACACAGACACGAATGCACGCGTTCAGTTTATGACGAAAAACGAAATCCACACTCTCCCCACTCCACACACTCCCACACACTCCACATAACAGGCCACGCGCGGCACCACGCCCGAGCGCGTGTTCGTGCTGGCTGTCGCACAAGACACGCATGCACGCGTTTGTTTCTGACGAAAAAATGAATCCACACTTTCTCTTCACACTTCACACACTCCCACACCCTCCACACAACAGGCCACGCACGGCACCACGCCCGAGCGCGTATTTGAGCTGGCTGTCACACAGACACGCATGCACGTAGTTTGTTCATGACGAAAAAGAAATCCACACTTTCCACACTCCCCACTCCACACGCCCACACCAGCCACACAACAGGCCACGCGCGGCACCACGCCCGAGCTTGTGAAAAACGAAATCCGCACTTTCCACGCTCCCCACACTCCCACACCCTCCACATAACAGGCCACGCGCGACACCACGCCCGAGCGCGTGTTCGAGCTCGGGGAGCGCGTGGGCGTGCTTGCCGACCCAGACGAGCCAGCGGTGATTCCGCACGTCGCGGAGAATGCCGGCGCCAAGCTGCCGTACGAGGTCATCTTCAGGTGTGTGTGTGTGTGTGTGCGTGTGTGTGTACGTGTGTTTGCGTGTGTGGGCGGGGATGCATGCATGCGACCGGCTGCCACACACACGTCATACATGGGAGGAAGTGGGGCAAATAATGACGGTTGGGGATTTTCCCCAGATCTCGCTCAGTACTGCGTCCCTGAAAAGGCTGGGGACGGTCCCAGAGAGCTGTTTCTCGGGCCTTTCCAGTGGTGTATTTGGCTTGGCAGTGAGTGGCCCACATCTCCTACAATTTGGTTTTGAATCTTGTTATTCAAAGTGTGCTCAAAGTGTCACAATATCCCCTGTGTGATTGTTTCCCAATTGTTTCCCCTAAAAACCTCCTACACGCAGGAGTGTGCACAAGCTGCTCATGGACACCGCCACGAGCGAGCACTTCTTCTGTGTCGACTTCTTCGCCGACGGGCCTGCGTTCAAGGAGCTGCTCGTGCCGGTGGTCGCGGTCGTTGAGGCTGCGCTGGCGCAGGCGATGACGGTGCGTGTGTGCGTGTGCATGTGTATGTGTGTGATGGTGCGTGTGTGTGCGAACATGTTGCTGACAGCTTGTGGCCCCTCCTGTCATGTACAGTAACATATGGCGGTTGTTGGGGCTGCTCTGGCGGTCGTTTGGGCTGCGCTGGCGGCCCCGGCCGTCAGTAACAGTAACATGTAGCGGTCGTTGGGGCTACGCTGGCACAGGCGACGACGGTGCGTGTGTGTGCATGTGTGCGACGTGGGCGGCCCCTGCCGTCAGCTTTCCACCGCAAGTCGAATTGCTCAAATCCACGCAGAACAGGGGGAGTTGTGGCCGAGTGCGGGCGAAGAGCGAGTCCGGGCAGTCCAAATGGAGCCGCTCGTGCCACACGCACACGCACGCATGCGCACACGCTCGCATGCACGCGCGCACACGCACGCACACACACACACACACACACACACACACACGCAGACCAACTGGGACATGGTCGGCTGCCTGCTCATGATCCGGGTCAACCACTCCCAGCGCGGCGTCATGTCGCGACGCCGCGTGCCGTGTCTGGACGACTACCTCGACCGCGTGCAGCTGCTGCTGTGGCCGCGCTTCAAGGTCTGTGATTAAGGGGGAGGGAGGGGGGAGTTGGATCCCGGTACAGTGTTTGTTTATTTTCTGTTGGGGGGCTCGGGGTTTGTATGCATGCCGCCGCGTGCTGTGTCTGGACGACCACCACGACCGCGTGCAGCTGCTGCTGTGGCCGCGGGTCAAGGTGCGTGCTCCTCAATGCGACTTTGCGGGTGTACAGGATTAGGGCTTTGGGATCTTTGAATTCGGGGTTTTGAGGGGCATGGATGCCGTGCCTGGTCGACTTAATCGACAGGTTGCAGCTGCTTCTGTGGCCGCGACTCCAAGGTGCGTGCCCCTCGATGCAGCTCTGCGGGTGTACAGGATTAGGGCTTTCGGTCTTGGAATCCAGGTTTTGAGGGGCCCGGATGCCGTGTCTGGATGACTTCCTCGAGATAGGTAGTACTGCTGCTGAAGCCGCGGTTCAAGTCCGGGATTGAAGTGGGGAGGGCGGAGTTGGATCCTGGTATAGAACTTGTGTTTTTTCTGTTGGGGGGACTCGGGGTTTGTATGCATGCTGCCGCGTGCCGTGCCTGGACGACCACCACGACCGCGTGCAGCTGCTGCTGTGGCCGCGGGTCAAGGTGCGGCGCACAGACGAGAACAACAACTGCCCAAGGCAAGAGAGGCTCCCTGTGAGTATGCTCGAAGCATTCTCAAATGTTGACTGGGAGACTCCGTGTTGCAGTGTTTGTGTTTTTAAGGTGACCCCGCGCGCGGGGGACAAGCAAGCGAGGCCGTTTTCCCGTTTTTTGTGTTGCCAGTTGTGTGGCTCATGCTTGGGTGGGGGAGGCCAAACAACACTCAATTGCCATTCAGTTACAGTTACATCGGCTTTCCAGCGAAGACTACCAATTGCCATTCAATCCGTTGAATCTGTTGAATCCCCCCATCCCCCCATAGGTGCTCTTCGACCTGCAGCTCTCGTCCCTCAAGTCTGCCTCTGACCGGCACCTTGCATCGGACAGCCCCGACGTGCACATCGTCGTGCGCCGGTACGCCGCGCTCGCCGCGTCGATGCTGTTCCTCATGGCAGAGTACGACTCTGATGACACAGGTGTGGAAGTGTGGACGAGTGTGAGGTGTGGGGTGGGAAGGCGCTGACCCCTCCCCCGCCCATCCCCGTCCCATCCCGCGTGTAGTGGCCAACACACGCGTGCACACACATGCGTGCACACACACACACACACGCACACACACACACACATGCGTGCACACACAAACACACACGCACGCGTGTGCACACACACATGCACGCACATGCCCTGTGCAGCGCTCTTCAAGGCGCAGACGTTCTACGACATGATGGACCGCCTGTGGGCCGCGATCTTCGACCTGCTGCTGCGAATGTCCAACCTGTTCAAGGTGTGGAGAGTGGAGTGTGACGGGGGGGTCAAGGTGTGGAGAGTCAAGGTGTGGAAATTCAAGGTGTGGAGAGGTGTGGAGAGTCAAGGTGTGGAGAGTCTAGGTGTGGAGAGTGGAGTGTGAGGGGGGGGCTTCATCTGCACGCACGTCGCAGCAACTGACCACCGCCACCCCTCCTCTCCATCCCCTTCACCCCGTGCACACTCAAATACCAGGATCGCCGCTCTAGCATCATTTTCCTGACCTCAGCCCCCCCCCCCCCCCCCCCCCCCCATGAGTACTAGGATCGCCGCTTGGGCATCATCTTCCTGACCTCAGCCCCCCGTCTCTCTCCCCCCCCATGCGTACTAGGATCGCCGCTCTGGCATCATCTTCCTGACAGTCAACTACGCCCACATCGTGTCAACGCTCCGCACGGCCGACACCTCCGCCAGCCCCTCGCTCCCCTCGGGCCCAGGGTCGGCAGCATCGGCAGCAGCGTCGTCATCAGTCCCCGGGGGGCGAGGTGGGTGTGGAGCACGAATGTGGATGGGGCGTGTGTGGGGGGAGGGGGCGACTCCCCCCCGCAGGCCCGCAAGCAGCAGCGGCGGCAGCAGCATCAGCATCAACCCACGCAGGGGGGGGAGGGGGGGGCGGTACGTTGTGCACGCACGCACAGCACACGCACGCAAACGCACGCGCGACACATGCGAGCGACGCACCGCATACACCGGCCCCCACACTGCCCCTCCCCCACCCCACCCATCCCCACACTTCAACACACACAGGCGGCATCGGCGGCGGCGGCGGAGCGGCGGGCAAGGCGCGCAGCGGTGGCGAGGCTGCAGGCGCTGGCGGCGGGGGGCGCGGCACGGGAATTGGCAAGACGGGCGCGTCTGCGATCAAGGAGTGCGAGGACCAGTTCCAGACGTGCATGGGGCTGTACGTGGAGGATCAGATGGCGCGGCGCTTCCAGTTCATGGTGGACTTTGTTAAAAAGGTGCCGTGTTGCGTGCCGTGCTGCGTGCTGTGCTGCGTGCCGTGCTGCGTGCCGTGCCGTGTTGCGTGCTGCAATGTCACGTGGCGAGATGTGCTGTGTCGTGCTGTGATGCGTCCGCCTGCCGCTGGACCCTCAACCCAATCCCGTGACCCTGAACTTGCGATGTCACGTGGCGAGATGTCCTGTGTGCTGTGCCGTTCTGCGTGCTGCCCTGTAACTGCGTGCTGCGCTGCGTGCCGTGCTGTGCTGCGTGCTGTGCCGTGCTGCGTGCTGTGCTGCGTGCCGTGCTGCGTGCCGTGCTGTGCTGCGTGCCATGCTGTGCTGCGTGCCGTGCTGTGCTGCGTGCTGTGCTGCGTGCCGTGCTGTGCTGCGTGCCGTGCCGTGCTGCGTGCTGCGATGTCACGTGGCGAGATGTGCTGTGCCGTGCTGTGTTGCGCCCGCCCGACGATAAACCCTCGACTCAGACCCGTAACCCTTTTAACGTGCCTGGTACGCGCAGGCGGAGCAGCAGCAGAAGCGGGGGTCAGTGCCTGAGGGGCAACCCATCCCGAGCTTTGGGCCGGCGCAGGTGTGTGCACGCGTGCATGCGACCCCTCGCACACACTCGCACACACGCGTGCGTACAATCGCGTGCGCACCCACCTCCACGCACGCATTCCCGCTCCCACTCCGGCCCACATACACGCATTCGCTCCCCCTCTCCTTTGCCCACCCAGGCCGGCCCCATTCTGCGCGACTTTGCGTCGCGGTGGAAGGGCGCGGTGGAGGCGATGCACCGCGAGGCGTCGACCGACTTTGCGCGCTCGCCGTGCGAGCGGGATGTGCTGCAGGTGGGGGCTGGGGGGCTGCCGTGTGTGTGTGTGTGAGTGCGCGCGAGTGCGGTGGTGGGTGGCTGTGGACGCGGCGGTGTGCGGGCGCTTCCCGTGTCGCGTGTCGCGATCACACCACGCGCGCGTACACACGCACACAGGGCATCGATCACACACTTCAACACACACTCACGCACTTGCTTGCGTGCCCCCCCGTGCGCCAGGCATCGATGACTGCGCTGCTCAAGTACTACACGCGCATGCTGGAGCTGGTCAAGCACCAGGGGCCAGAGGGCGCGGCGATGGCGCGCGACGCGGTCAACGTGCCGTCGATCATGTACGAGATCAAGCGCATCAGCAAGAGCTGACGCGACCCCTCTGCTGAAAGAGGGCGAGATGGGCGGCGGCATGCGGGCGCCGCAGCGTGCGGGCGCTCCGGTTGCTCCAGCATGGGCGCAGCGATGGCGGCTGGCTGTTACTAAGTTGGTCCCTGTGCGCCTTGTTGTGTAACACCCCCAAACTGCGCCCGGTTCATTGTGAATCCCACCAGCGCCACTCGGTGACTGGAATTAGCACCAGCCGCTCCCTCAGCTCAATCCCGAGGCATGCGTGGAGTTTAAGCCTTGCGTACCATCGCCTCGCGCACAAACCCGAATCGGCCGTAAACGCGCCTCGTCTTACCACGCAACGGCCACTTTGTGCTGCACAACCCTCAGTTGTGAGCACTGTGGACACCCTGCTGTCTTCATTCGCTGCTTGCATCCTCCTTGTCAGTGCTGCCCGCGTCGCTGTCCTTGCCAGTTCCCTTGCAACTGTCATTGTCAGTCCCCTCTTCGGTGCTGCCCACGTCGGTGCTGCACTCATCATCAGCCTCGCCCTCCTCAGCATTGCTGCACTCATCATCAGCTTCGCCCTCCTCGTCGGCGCTGCCCTCGTCATAAGCCTCGCCTACCTCGCTGCCACTGCTGCTGTCCCTCCTGCTACCACCGACGTGGCCGCCATCCTCCCCCTCAAAAACACCACCTCCCCAGAGTCATGGCCCAGTCCATTTGGCAAGCGCGGCGGCTCCTCAACAAACACGCTAGAGCCGCCAATGCCGTGCATGGCCTCTGAGAACTCTGGTGACTTCACCAGCACATCCACCACCTCGGCGACTGCACCCAGCAGGGCGCGGCACTCTCTGTGAGCGTCCTCGAGGGCGGCAATGTCGCCAGGCAGAGCACCGTCAACCGCGGATCTTGCGAGCTGCTGCTGCTGCGGCGGTGGCGGCGCAGCGGCCGGGCACACGCGCCTCAGAAGAGGGCGGTAGCGTGCGATCCCCAGGCCGCCCTTGGTCGCCGCGCCTACGCGTACGCGCCGCACGGGCTCACCCGTCGCCTTGCTCATCGCCTCGATGGCCTCGGTGACAGCGAACTCCCCACGCAGAGCTGCAGCATTGAGGCTGCCCAGCAGCCGGTTCTGTGCGTTGGGCTTGCGCTGTGGCTGCGGCGACGCAGCCTGGTGCGGCGCCAGCACAGACCCGGCGTTGCTGAGGTCGTGATCCTCCAGCGCTGCGGGTGCCTCACTGCTGGTGTCCCCCGCGGTGGCAACCAACAGCGCACAACCGTCGCTGCTCTGCTGCCTCCTGCACTCGCCGCTCGCTCCACCGCCAGAGCTGCTAGTGCCCGGCCTGTTGCTGGTGCTGGCGCCCAGGCTGCCGACGGGCGAACCGAACGTCTGGCTGCTGCCGTCAAGACCAGAGGTCATGGTTGGCAGGTAACGCGGGGGCAATCTACGCGTATGCTGCTGCTGCTGGGACTGCTGCTGGTGCTGCTCTACCTGCTGCTCAGGCTGGGCGACCGCGATTGCAATTGAGCTGCACACGATCGTCATCTCCTGCGCGACGCGCACCAGCAGCCGCGGCAGCATCAGCGCCGGGTGCTTGTCGGGCGGCATGTCCAGCTGCACCAGCAGCTTGGCTGCGTCGTCAGTTGTGCAGACCATCGCCTTGCAAGAGCACGCCGCGTCTGGGTGCACACTGTGCGCGCCTCGACTGTCTGTCCATGATGTGTCCCTCGTCTCTGAGCGCGGCGGCGGTGGCGGCCGTGCTGCGACGATCGCAGCGCGCCACACGTCCGGCTGCAGCGCCATGATCTTGGCTGCGCTGGGAGAGCACAGCACTGCAAGCGTGTTGTTGTTGCGCGTCACCGCATGCACCGCTAACGCCACCGCCGCCCGCTCCAGCTTTGGCTGACTGTCTGCTCCCAGTAGCAGGCTCGAAAACGTGTGCGAGCATGATGTCGCCGACGTTGCTGCGCCCAGTGTCTTCGAGCAGCGCGTGTGCAAAGCGGTGCGCAGCGACAGCGGCGTCCACGATGGCCGATGCACTACGACCTGCGTGGACACATGAGCCATACATGCAAGTGAGTTTGAGTTTGAGTGAGCCACCATAAACGCACCACCACCGGCGCCGCCCCTTCTCTCCAGATTACTACATTTGTTCAAGCATGACATCCCAAATATAGTTCTACTATACGGTGACTATACGATACAGTCTGCACTCATGAAAGTAGGAGTGTCGTCCGTGACAGGATCAGATAAGACAGCGCGCTGACTGAGTGTGCACAAACGCATAGTGTGCTTGCCTGTGTGCGCTCCCAGCTCGTCAATGTGTTGCTCCCCCGTCGCGCCACCCACGCCGTCCACTGCCTCCTCCTCCCAGATGGCCAGCGCCTCGGCCGCGGCAGCGCCCGCGGCTCTCAGCATTCCGTTTGCTGCGCGCAGCCAGCCGCCCGCGAGTGCCATCAGAGCAGCGGCTGCAGCGCACGCGCGGCGTGCACGCATGCGCACAAGTCGAGTGGCGTCCACCTTCTGCTGCCTCGCCATCGTGTCCTCGTGCTCGTTCACATGCTGCTTGCGGTGCTTCGCCGGCGCCGCTGCCTGCTCTGCCTGCGGCACTGCGTCCTCCACTTTACAGTCCGGCTGGGTGGCGTTGAGCGCAGCGTCCTGCTTGAGCAGCGGAGCAGACGCCTCCAGCAGCACCCAGATCCAGTCGCCTGCGCGAGCCATCAGCTCCAGCACATCCGTTGACTCCAGCTTCTGAAGCAGCAGCAGCGCGGCCAGGCCGCGCTTCTGCTGCGACTGCAGTGGCGCTAGCACCACAGCGCATGCCTCAGCCACGAGATTTAGCGCAGCAGCGCCAACGCCTCCGATGTGCTGAAACTGCTCCAGCTGGAGGAGGATCACGTGCTCCTCATGGTAACGCTTCTCACTCTCCGTCAGCTTGCGCACGTTGCTGCCTTCCTCCTCGGCCTTGGTTCTCGCAGCAGCCTTTGCCCTCGTCTTTGCCATGGCTTCAAGCTCAGCCTTGGCCTTCTTGATCTCCTTCCTGCTGCCCTCCTTGGCTGTCTCAGCAGCAGTCTCAGCAGCCTTGGCATCAGCCTCAGCGTCAGCCTTGGCCTTGGCCTTGCTCTGGAGGGCTTGGCACCTCTCCTTCAGCTTCCTGAAGTACTCGGGCTGCGACCAAGGCAAGGGATTTGAGTGGTTGGATTTGAAGGTGCTTACTAGCTAGTATAGCTAATAGCTATAGTAGCATCGACAGCTGCTGGTGACGCACGCAGGTGGTGGGTGAACCTTACCATCTTGATCGCATCAATGTTGGAGTCGAGCACGACTGCACCGAGCGACGTGATGGCTGTGAGCAGATGCCACGCCCCGCGCGCGCGGTCTGACAACTGCTGCATGCGCGGCAGCAGGAGCACGCATGCACGCTCAAGGTCCTTAAGCAGGGTCAGCATGGACTCGGGGATGCCAAGCCAGCCGTAGTACGCGACAAGGAATTTTGCCGCAGCGGCCTCTGGTTCTGTTGTGCAGAGGTCCAGTTCAGACCGGGCTGACAGGAACCTGCTACGGAAGCCGAAGACCGCGCTGTCAACTTGGTCCACCATGTGGATGACGGTGTGGCTCACGCCAGTAAGTGCATCCCCAATTGCGTATGGCTGCTTGTCGTGCTTAATTGCGACCACCATCAGCAGGCGTGCCAGCTGCGATATCATCTTTGACTTGGTCAGCAACGACTCTGCATTGTCGTACGGCTCATTGGGGACCTGAGTAGCTGGGTAGGTAAGCAGCCTCGATTGCAGTGCCCACGCCGGCGGAGTAATAATAAGAAGCTGGACTGAGTGCAGCATCCACAGCACCTCAACAGCCTTCACGCGTATCGTATCGAGGTCGGCCGAGGCATGTCGACGCACGTCTGCATCCATGTCGTCGGGTGGCAGTGGGTCCAGAGCCAGCGCGGCCCACGCAGCATACGCGGCATCGTGCGCCACTACCACCAGCGCGCAATAGCCCTCTGCATCTCCCCACTCTGCCAGCGCCCTACGGAGCAGCGTATCCAGCCTGCACAAGCCAAAGGCCACTTGACGCTCAGTTAACTCAGCCAGTCGACGCTCCCCATCGATTTCCTGGAGCTGATAGCCCTGCTGGATGGGCCATGGGTCTTTGCCTCCCCATTGTAGCCCGCCTCACATGTCCCAGCTCACACAGAACACCAGCTGAGTGCGCAGCGTTGCCAGCAGTCCTGCGGTGCAATCAGACAGGCGGGTGCGCAGGCACATTAGGAGGTGACAGGTGCGCACTAGTTGGAGTGTGTGCACAGCGGAGGATGAGCACACCTTGCAGCAAAAGCAGTGTGTCTGGGACAATGTGTTGCAGGTCTTTGCTTTCCAGGATGTGGTAGAGGACATCGCTGAGTTTCACAGCGCCTGCGTAGACCTCACGCGTCACACGCTGGGATGCGGCTGTATTCAGCTGCGGTGACGCGATTGTCGGCACGCGGTTGTCAAAGAGGAAGCGCGCCAGCTCGCTCTTCCCCCGCCAAAAAGAGTTGTCAAAGGTGATGAGAGGCTCGTGGGTGCGCCCCTCCATTCCAGCTGCCACAGGCCCTTGCTGAGTGTCAGCACGGCGTCCACAACTCCGCGCGTGACAAAGCACTTCATGTCGGACTTCAGCGTGTCCAGCATGAACGCCAGCACACTGGTAGCCACACATGCAGCCTGCAGGATCGTGGCATAAAGTTGCAAGGGTTGAGGCAGGGTCGAGGGCTGCTTCAGGGCAACAGGCGCGCGAGAGATGACTGGGCGCAAACATCCCATGCGCGCGCCCCCATGCGGGCGCCGTCTGTGGCCGCACCTTGCTCAGTGCCGGCAGATCGGCAGCGCTGGCGATGCTCCATACCTCTGCAACGGCGGCCATCAGGTCGGGCATCACTCCGCTGGCAACGATGTGCTCGAGCAGCGCGCCCATGGAGCCATGCGAGGCGGCGTCCGGCCTGAATCCAAGGAGCCTGTCGAGCACCACCCCCGCCCACCTCAGCGCTTCCACAACATCACCGTCCAGTTCCTGGAGAGATGTTTTATTCAGGACATCCAGCGTGAGCGCCAGCACACTGCGCAGCTGCTCCATGGGTTGGGTGCCATTGCTCGGCAGCAGTTCTGCACACCCCTCCAGCGCGCTGTGGATGCGCTGGAGCACGACCTTGACACCACTTATGCTCGCCGCCGGGGGCGGCAGCTGCGAAGCCTCCGCGGCATCGGTGGCCGCTTGCATGCACGCCGCCGTTCCAGCTTCCATCAACGGCGGTCTCAGGGGGAGGCTTTGCGTTGAGGGGGCGCAAGCGTGCGGTGGAAGATAGCTCGACCGCCTTGATTGAAGACTGCACAGCATGGCTGATGTGCGGAGGCTCAAAGTGTGGGAGGTGTGCTTTGGTGGACACGTTTGTTGTGTTTTGGACACGTTGTCGCCAATCCCCATCACCTCGTTGGCGCTCTAATATCCACCGTTGCGTGGGTTGGAGGGTGGTGAAGAGTGGCCTGCGGCAATGCTCTAGATCTGGCCTGTAACTGTGACTGCTCGACTTGCTCAGCGCGTAGAAATGGTTGCAGCAAGTGGGGCAGCGTCGAGGAGGGGGCTGCCTGGTGCAGCTATCATGAGGAATCATCCCCAGGCCACACTCGCCTGCTGGCAAGGGACCCTGCATATGCCCCCGTGACCGCCCCCCCCCGCCCTGGGCGCCCTCTCGCGCATACCCACGCCAGGAAAGACAAAGGCATGCCCACGGCCTCGCCACACGGATCTGCGGGCTCCCTGGCAGCGTACAGCCTGTGTAGAGGGGACGGAGGCGTTCGGTGCATTCGACACGCACACACACACACACACACGCACAACTCCGACAAGTGCAGGGAACACATGGAGGGCTCGAGGTCGTGCAGCTCACCAGTAGAGCATGCCTGTAGGGCTGAAGCAGCCCCCGCCACACCCTCCGCGCTTGCTTTACAACGCCACCATCGTGCCCCCCAAACTGCGCGTCTGCACGACGTGCAGATCCCACCAGCAACTGCTGGCCCCGGGCTGTGGGCCGACAGCTTCTGTTTTGAGAGAAGCACACTGCTAAATCCGGGGCATGGGGTGAGCCTGTGCACCATTGCAACGCGCGCAATCCCGAATAAGCCACGACCGCCACCGCTTGGTGGCGCCTCGTCTCATTGCCCAGCGGCCATTTTGTGCTGCGTCCGCCCCGACTCGTGAACACTGTCAACGACAGGCTGCTCGCCCTGCCTGCTTTGTTGCTGCCCTTATCTCCCTGTGCGCGTCGCTCTACCGCTCGCTGGTGTCCTGCTTGTTGTCTGTGCTGCCCTCACCTCGCCTGCCTTGCTGCCCCTAGGCGCCTGATGCTTCCTCTCGTGCTACCCCTACCACTAGCGCATCTCGTCGATCTCTGCAGGCGCGTGCAGCACCTGCTCAGTGGACACGCCAGAGCCACCACTGTGCATGGCCTCTGCGGCCTCTGGTGACTCCGCCAGCGCCTGCCTTGCGGAATTGAGCACCTCGGCGACTGCACCTAGCAGGGCGCAGCACTCTCTGTGAGCGTCCTCGAGGGCGGCAATGACGCCAGGCGGAGCACCGTCAGCCGCGGATCTTGCAAGCTGCTGCCGCTGCGGCGGTGGCGGCGCAGTCATCGGGCCCACACGCCTCAGACGAGGGCGGTAGCGCGCGATCCCCATGCCGCCCTTGGTCGCAGCGCCTACGTGCACGCGCCGCACGGGCTCGCCCGTCGCCTTGCTCATCGCCTCGATGGCCTCGGTGACAGCAGACTCCCCACGCAGAGCTGCAGCATCAAGGCTGCCCAGCAGCTGGCTCTGCTCGTTGGGCTCGCGCTGTGGCTGCGGCGGCACAGCCGGGTGCGGCGCCAGCACAGACCCGGCATTGATGTCGTCGTGATCCTCCGGCGCTGCGGGTGCCTCGCGCCAGGTGTCCCCCGCGTTGGCAAGCAGCAGCGCAGCACCGCCCCTGCTGTGCTGCCTGCTGCAATTGCAGCTCGCTCCATCGCCAGAGCTGCTAGTGCCCGGGCCGTTGCTGGTGCTGGCACACGGGCTGCTCGGGCTGCTTGTGCCCAGGCTGCCGACAGGCGAGCCAAACGTCTGGCTGCTGCTGCCATCTCCATCATCAGAAGCCACGGTCAGCAGGCGACGGGGGGGCACTACACGCGTCTGCTGCTGCTGCTGCTGGCACTGCTGCGCCTGTGGCTGTGCCTGCGCCTGCGCCTGTGCCTGTGCCTGTGCCTGTGCCTGTGCCTGTGCCTGTGCCTGTGCCTGTGCCTGTGCCTGTGCCTGTGCCTGTGCCTGCGCCTGCGCCTGCGCCTGCGCCTGCGCCTGTGCCTGCGCCTGCGCGTGCGGCTGCGCGTGCGGCAGCGCGTGCAGCTGCGCCTGCGGCTCTGCCTGCGACTCAGGCTGGGCGGCCACGATTGCAATTGAGCTGCACACGATCGTCATCTCCTGTGCGACGCGCACCAGCAGCCGCGGCAGCATCAGTGCCGGGTGCCTGTCGGGCGGCATGTCCAGCTGCACCAGAAGCTCGGATGCGGTGGCGGTCGTGCAATTTGGCGAATCGCACTTGCACGCCCGCTTACTGGCGCCTGTGGACGAGTCCTCTGTTCGGGCCTCCTTCGCCTCTGCGCGCTACGGCGGCGGCGGCGGCGCTGCGTTGATTGCGGCGCGCCACACGTCAGCCTGCAGCGCCATGATCTTGGCCGCAAGGGGAGAGCACAGCACCGCGAGCGTCGCGGATTTGCGCGTCAGCCCCGCGACCGCCTCCTCCACCACCTGCTGCTGCTGCTCCGGGCTGCTCTTGGTGGAAAGCTGAGCCGAGCCTGTGGGCTCAAAGTGGTCAGCGAGCGGGTGCTCGCCAACGTTGCTGTGCCCAGTGTCCCCGAGCAGCGCGTTCGCAAAGCGGTGCGCAGCGACAGCGGCGTCCACGACGGCCGATGCACCACTACCTGCAGGGACGCATGAGAGTGAGTTGGAGTTTGAATGGGCCCCCATTAGCGCACCATCACTGGCACCACCACCTTTTGGCTTTCCTGTTACTACTCATGGCCATACATAATACTACTGTGAGGTACAGTCTGCACCCATGGTAGTAGGAGTGTCGTTCGTGACAGGATCAGATAAGACAGTGTGCCGACTGAGTGTGCACAAACGCAAAGTGTGCTTGCCTGTGTGCGCTCCCAGCTCCTCCGCTTGCCGCTCCCCTGTTGCGCCACCGCCCGCGCCGCCCACTGCCTCCTCCTCCTCCCAGACGGCCAGCGCCTCGGCCACGGCAGCACCCGCGACGCTCAGCATACCGTTTGCTGCGCGCAGCCAGCCGCCCGTGAGCACGATGAGAGCAGTGGCCGCAGCGCACGCGCTCCGGGTGTGCGTGTGTGCAAGCGAAGCAAGGATGACGTCTTGCTGCCTCTGCGCGTGCGCCTCCCTCAGGCCCATGTGCTGGGCCTGCCTGTTGTGCCCCATGCCCACCGCCTGGCCTGCCTGCTCTGCCACAGCGTCCGCTGCTCTGCAGGCCGGCTGAGTAGCATTCAGTGCAGCGTCCTGCTCGAGCAGCGGAGCGGACGCCTCCAGCAGCACCCAGATCCAGTTGCCTGCGCGAGCCATCAGCTCGAGCACACCCGTCGACTCCAGCTTCTGAAGCAGCGGCAGCGCGGCCAGGCCGCGCTTCTGCTGCGACTGCAGCGGCGCCAGCACCACAGCGCACGCCTCAGCCACGAGGTTGAGCGCCGCAGCGCCGACTCCTCCGATGTGCTGAAACTGCTTCAGCTTGAGATTGGTCATGTGCTCCTCATGCTGGCGCACGACGTCACAGGGCACGTGCAACTCGCTGCCGCCGCCTGAAGCCTCGGTCGCAGCCTGCTTGTTGGTGCCCTTGTAGCAGCCCACCTTTCCCTTGGCCTCCTCAAGTCGGGATTCGATCCCCCAGCACTTCTCCTTCAGCTTCCTGAAGTACTTGGGCTGCGATCAATCAGGCAAGGGAGTTGAGCATTTGGATTGTCTTGCTAGGTGCCGATTGGTGGCATCAGCAGCAGCTGGTGACGCACGCAGGTGGTTGGTGACCCTTACCATCTTGATCGCGTCAATGTTGAAGTCGAGCACGACTGCACCGAGCGACGCGATTGCTGCGAGCGGATCCAGCGCTACGCAGGAGCGGACCGGCGGTTGCTGCACGAGCGGCAGCAGGAGCATGCACGCACGCTCCAGGTCCTGAAGGGATACCAGCATGCACTTGAACATGTGAAGCCAGACGTTAATGACAGCCTCGGCTTTGGACAGGGCAGCCGCAGTGGCCTCTTTCCAGGGTGCACCGAAGCGCGGTGCATTGAGCTGTAGGCTGGTCTCCAGCATTGTCGACAGGAAGCTGCTACGGAAGCCGGTGACCGCACTCTTGATCTGGTCCACCATGCGGATGACGGTCAGGCCCACGCCAGAGAGCGCAGCCTCCACTGCGCCTGGCTGCTTGTCGTGCTTCATGGAGACCACCATGAGCAGGCGTGCCAGCTGCGATGCCATCTCTGACTTGGTCACCAGCAGCAATACCGCATCCTCGCGAGGCTCCACGAGAAACTGCGCGGCCGAGTATTCGAGCAGCCGCGGCTGCAGTGCCCACACCGGCGGAGCAACAGCGAGGAGCTGGGCTGCGTCCAGCATCAGAAGCACCTGCGCAGCCTGGCTGCGTGTCGACACGAGCACATGCATGTCACGCGCCCCGGTTGTCAGTGGTTCAAGAGCCAGTGCGGCCCATGCAGCACACGCGGCGTCATGCGCCACTGCCGCCAGCTGCAGTGCGCCCTCCCCGCCCTCCCTCAGCTCTGGCAGCACTGTGCGGAGCAGCGTCTCCAGCAGGTGCATGCCAATGGACACGCTTTGTTCACTGAACTCCGCTTGAAAGCGCTCCTCATCGTTCGGGGGTCGGCTGTTCAGATGCAGCGCGCCCCACATGCCCCAGCTCACGCGGAAGACCAGCAGCGTGCGCAGCATTGCCAGCAGTGCTGCGGTGTGGGCAGGCATACCAGTGAGGTGTCAGGTGCGCATTAGTGCATGTGCACAGCCGGAGGATGGTCGCACCCTGAAGCAGAAGCAGCGTATCTGTCACAACGTGTCGCAGGTCATTGCTCCCCAGGATGTGGTTCAGCACGGCGAAGCAGTTTGTGGCGGCCTGATAGACCTCACGCGACACACACATGCCACTCCGCATAGGCACCGCCATTGTCGGCTCGCGGTTGTCGAAGAGGAAGCGCACCAGCTCACTCGTCCCCGTCAAAAGAACCTCCTCAAAGGTGGGGAGAGGCTCGTGGGTGCGCCCCTGCAGCTCCAGCTGCCAAAGGCCCTTGCTGATTTTGAGCACGGAGCTGACAGTGTCGCGCGTGGCGAAGCGCTTGATGTCAGACGTCGGCGCGTCCATCATCTGCGCCAGCAAACCTGTGGTCGACACGACGACCTTCAGGATAGCGGCATAATGTTGGCAAGGGTGAAGGCTCTGCAGGGAAGGCGAGAGACGACCGGGCGCAAACATCCCATGCGCCCCCATGCGGGCGCCGCCCCCCATGGGGCCGCACCTCGAGCTCGCTCAGTGCCGGCAGATCGGCAGCGCTGGCGATGCTCCAGACCTCTGCAACGGCTGCCATCAGATCGGGTATCACTCCGCTGGCGATGATGCGCTCGCGCAGCGCGCCCATGCAGCCATGCGCACCAGCCTCCGGCCTGAATACAAGGAGCCTGTCGAGCGCCACCCCCGCCCACTTCAGCGCTTCTACAGCACCATCGTCCCGGAGAGAGGCACCGTGTATGATCTGCAGCGTGAGCGCCAGCGCACTGCGCAGCTGCTCCATGAGCTGGGTGCCATTGCTCGGCAGCAGCTCTGCATACCCCTCCTGCAGCGCGCCGTGGATGCGCTGCAGCACGACCTTGACACTAATGCTCGCCGCCGGTGGCTCCGACGTCTCCGCGGCATCGACCGTGGCGGCCGCAGGTGTCAGCAGCAGAGGATGCATGGAGCAGACACCGCCTATCCAGCTCCAGCTTCCATCGACGGCGGTTTTCAAGGGGGGGGGGGACGCTTCGCGCTGAGGGGGGGAGGGGCGTGAACGTGGTAGCTCGAGATCACGACTTTGGCAGGCCGCATTCGAGTTGATCTCATGTGCGATGTGCGGAGGCGTCAAACGTGGGAGGTGTGTTTTGGACGCGTTGTTGCTCGCCACTCCCCCATCACCGCGTCGGCGCCCCGATGTCCACCGTTGCGTGGGGCAGACGAGGGTGAAAAAACAAGCGTGCCTGCTTTTGGCTGTCATGTTATAGATCTCAACTGTTGCTCGGCGTGCAGTGGTTGTAGCAGCGAAGGAGACAGCGGCAAGGAGGAGGGCTGCCTGGTGCAGCCATCATGAGCGGCATACCCAGCGTGGGAGGAGGGGGGCGGTCAAGCAGCATTCCATCGAGGCCGCCCTCCCCTGCAGGCTCCCATGCAGGCACCATGCATGCTGGCGACCGCCCCCCCGCCCTGGGCGCCCTCTCGCGCATACCCGCGCCAGGCGAAGACAGAGGCACGCCCACGGCCTCGCCGCACGGATCTGTAAGCGGGCACGGCCTCTCGGACATTGGCGCCGCGCCATGGGGTGACCAACAACCCCATGCGCGCCATGCGCATGGGGTCATCAAGCGCATGAGCTCCTGCGGCTCAGGGGAGGGCCCAAGCAGCCGGGCGCCATCCAACAGCGGCTCCGACGCAGCCCCCGGGCCGGGTAGCAGCCGGCCGCCGGCGCACGCGGCAGCGCTCACGCCCCCGTCCAAGATGCTCAGCTTTGTGCAGGTGCACGGGCTGGCGAGCGGCGACGGCGGGGGCAGCAGCGGCGGCGGAGGCGGCGGCGGCAGCATGCGCGGCTCGGCCGCGTCGACACCGCGCCGCCTGGGCCTGCCCCCCACGCCGCTCGGGGGAGGCGCTGCGGGCGGCGGCGCGTCACGCGGGGGAGGCGCCGCGGGCGGCGCCACGCCGCCGCCGTACCCCCCGGCGCTCTCGCGCGAGGGTTCGGCCTCTGGGCTGCTGTCCGCGTACGCGGCCGCGCACGCGGCCGCGCCGCCGCCGCCGCCGCCGCTGCCGCCACACCCGCGGTCTGGACGCAGCAGCCACACAAACGTTGCGGTGCGGCTGCGCCCGCTGAGCGAGCGCGAGCGCGCGCGCG
>VFSX01000137.1:42500-65000 GCA_016618255.1 Chlamydomonas sp. UWO 241 | reverse complement strand
CGACGCCGGCTGTTGCTGTTGCCGCAGGTGCTGGAAGATCGAAAGAGCGGCCTGGTCGTGGTGGAGGGGCTGAGTGAGGACGGGGTGGCGTCTGCAGCACAGGCGCTGGCGGTCGTGGGGCGAGGAGAACGGCAGAGAAAGGTGCGTGGCTGCGATCACTCCCTCCCCTCTTCACACGCACGCACACACACACCAAACCCACACACGCACACATGCACGCACACACACCACCGCCTCCACCTGCCCCTCGGGAACGGGGAATGGCAAATAGAAGTGTGCCCGGACGGCTGTACTCATACAAAGCTCACAACCCTTGCGACCCTCCTTCTGTGTGCACACACACCATGTGTACAGGTCGCTGCAACATCGTTCAACGAGGATTCGAGCCGCAGCCAAACGATCCGCCGTCTGGGCATGACCCCCCCCAAACTGCCTTGAATCTGCCCAAATCCGCCCCCAATCCTGATTCTAAAACGTTCACAACCTTGACAGCCCTCCTGTGTGCACACACACCATACTTGTGCAGGTCGCGGCGACATCGTTCAACGAAGACTCGAGCCGCAGCCACACCATCTGCCGCCTGAACGTTGAAATCCACCGAGGGGGGGCGGTCACCTCTTCGGTGCTCAGTCTGGTTGACTTGGCTGGGTCTGAGAGTGCAAAGGTGCGTGTGTGTGTGTGTGTGTGTGTGTGCTGATTGCTTGTGTGTCAGGGGGGTGCGTGTCAGTGTTGTGTGTGCCCGTGTGTGTGTGTGTGGGGGGGGGGCGTGGGTGCTCAAGTCTCATTGACTAGGCTGGGTCAGAGAGTGCAAAGGTGCGTGTGTGTGCGTGGGTGGGTGGGTGGGGGTATGGAAGAGTGTTTGTGTGTGGGGGAAGAGGGTGCGTGGGTGGGTGCTCAGTCTCATTGACTTGGCTGAGTCTGAGAGTGCAAAGGTGTGCGTGCGTGCGTGCACGTGTGTGTGTGTGTGTGTGTGTGTGTGTGTGTGTGTCGACTACGACTACCGCTGTTCGGACACGACTTCGCTCTATGCCGGCGGCGCCATCACCTTCTTCCGGCTCACGCCGGTGACTTTTGCGCCCACTCCGTCACGTTCCACGCCCTCCGCAAACATCAATCTCTTCAACTTCACACGCGACATCCCCGAGCGCCCCGAGTTCGCCGAGCGAGTCACCACCGAGTGGATCATCTTCGCATGATTTCCACAACTGTGGAAGTCCTTCTGCCGAAACCTAGTTTAAACTCAGTCAAGGCGGATTGACGAACACAGCCGTCAATGACCCGCCACTGCCCCTTTCCCCCACTGCTTTACGAATGAGGTTGTTCACCCTCTTGCTGGCGCACGGTTTGTCTCCCGCCTTCAAACGGAATCTCCTCAATTGATGACTAGAAACAGCCTATCTAGGTCTGCCGTGCAGAGTTCTCTGTAACGATCTCTCTCTCTCTCTCTGTGTGTGTGTGTGTGTGTGTGTGTGAATGAGAGAATGTGAGCATGGGGCATACTACGATAGACGTGCGTGTTTGTATGCACTCTCTCTTTCGACACACACGTACACCCACACCCACGTGTCCCCTCTTACACGCAGGCCACATCCACCGCCGGCCGCCGCATGGGCCCTCCTTTATCAAAAAGTCTCTGCTCACCCTCTCTCAACACACACACACAGAGGGACGCACGCACACACGCACACACACACACACACACACACACCCCACACACGCCCAGGCAACATCCACCGCCGGCCGCCGCATGGAGGGCTCCTTCATCAACAAGTCTCTGCTCACTCTCTCTCTCAACAGTCACGTACAAACACATACGCACACACACACAGAGAGAGAGAGAGAGAGAGAGAGACACACACACACACACACACACACACGCACACACACACACACACATACGCAGGCAACATCCACCGCCGGCCGCCGCATGGAGGGCTCCTTCATCAACAAGTCTCTGCTAACGCTCTCGACAGTCATCAACCGCCTGAGCCAGGGGCGGCGCGGCGAGCACGTACCGTTCCGCGACTCGAAGCTGACGCGGCTCCTGCAGGTGTGCGTGCGTGTGTGTGTGTGTGTGTGTGCGTGCGTGTGTGCGTGCGTATGTGTGCCAGCGGAGAGGGGTGGATTGAGTGTGTGTGTTTGTGTATGTGGAGGGAGAGGGGACGGCGCGGCGAGCACGTTCCGTTCCGCGACTCAAAGCTGGCGCGGCTGCTGCAGGTTTGTATGTGTGTGTGTGTGTGTGCGTGTGCGTGTGTGTGGCAGCGGAGAGGGAGTGTGTGTGCTTGTGTATGTCGAGGGAGAGGGGACGGCGCGGCGAGCACGTTCCGTTCCGCGACTCGAAGCTGACAACCGAAAGTGACCGTTTGCCCCCCCCCCCCCCACCCACTCACCCTCACAAAGCTCAATGTCCGGCCCCGGACACCTCTTCTCCATCGTTTGCACCATCACGCCGGCCACCCATGCACCCCCCTAACCCTGAATGCCCCACTGAGCGAGCGTGAGATCTGAAAAGGCACAGTTTTGAGTGGGACAATTTGCCCCATGCCCTCCTACTAACCGAAAATAACCGAAATTTACCCTGCCCCCGCCCCCCATCAGAGCTCAATGTCTGGCCCCGGCGCCCTCCTCTCCAGCGTGTGCACCATCACGCCAGCCAGCCACCCACGCACACCCACCCCTCCCCCCCCCGCTCCCCCCAACTTAAAATCCCCCCAAATGTCCGTACCGAAAGTCATTGCTCCTGTGTTGTTCAATGTTTTTATTGACCACATAGTGAAAAAAGCGCTAGACATGATGCCAGAGGGGGCTGGCGTGTCAGTCGTGACCCGAGCCGGCGGCTCTGTGTTGTCGTCGTCGGTTGAGCGCAAAGTAATGCTGATGTATGCCGACGATTTATGTTTGTTCTCGCATGACCCAGCTCAGTTGGCGCTTATGCTGAAAATCCTTGACAAAGTGTCCTCTAGCTTTGGCATGCAAATCAACGCCGCCAAGACAGAAGTGATGATTTTGCCAGCAGATTTTGACGCGGATCTGCCCACGTTTGCGCTGACTGGTGGTGAAGTGAAGACCGTCTCTGCATTTAAGTATCTAGGGAGTTGGATAACCCAGAGTGGTGGTGTGGAGAAGGAGATCGGTGTGCGTGTCGGTCGCGCGCTGGGCGTGTTTGCGTCTTTTGATAAGATTTGGGCCAGCAAGAAGATGCAAGTGCAGTCTAAGATGCGGGTTTACAACACTTTCGTGCTGCCCCACTTTCTGTACGGCTGCGAAACATGGGCCCCTACTAAAACACAACTGACTCGATTGGAGGTTGCCCACTCTAACTGCCTTCGTCGCATTCTGGGTGTGCGCCTGGTCGACCGGCACAGATTAACTTATATTCGGCAGGCGTGCGACACTGAGCCAATTGAGAGCCTTGTGGCAAAGCGATCAATGCAGTGGCTAGGCCATGTGATGCGCATGCCGGCTTCTCGTCTTCCTCGTACGACTTTTGACTGCACAATGGATGTGGCTCGGCAGCAAGGCCGGCCTCCAGCCTCCTCCCGACACTATTTTCTTAAGCTACTGATTCAGCAGCTAGGCGAAACTAGTGGCACTCGTTCTGATTGGAAGACTTTTTCGGACACGGCGTTTGAGCGTGCTCAGGATAGGGTCGGGTGGAGAGCCGTGGTGTACGGTCCGGCTGCCCCTCAGGCGCCGGCCCCTCCACCACGGCGGTCAAGTAGATTGGCAAGCGCCACTTGACCCCCTATCCCCTAGAAGCAGTTAGGACCTATTTTGGAGGCGTCGCACAATAGCTCTCCTTTTTGCTCTGGGACTACACGTTGGCAGGCAGCCGGCTGGTGGCTACCGCCCCTCACAAGTAATTGTTAGGGCCAGAACTGGACTTGGGTCTAGGCGGTGGTACTAGGACTAGAGGTAGTCTTTGCTGGAAAGCCGATGTAACTGTAACTGTAACTGATTCAGCAGCTAGGCAAAATTAGTGGCACTCGTTCTGATTGGAAGACTTCTTCGGACACGGCGTTTGAGCGTGCTCAGGATAGGGTCGGGTGGAGAGCCGTGGTGTACGGTCCGGCTGCCCCTCAGGCGCCGGCCCCTCTACCACGGCGGTCAAGTAGATTGGCAAGCGCCACTTGACCCCCTATCCCCTAGAAGCAGTTAGGACCTATTTTGGAGGCGTCGCACAATAGCTCTCCTTTTTGCTCTGGGACTACACGTTGGCAGGCAGCCGGCTGGTGGCTACCGCCCCTCACAAGTAATTGTTAGGGCCAGAACTGGACTTGGGTCTAGGCGGTGGTACTAGGACTAGAGGAAGTCTTTGCTGGAAAGCCGATGTAACTGTAACTGTAACTGTAAATGACCGAAAGTTACCGTGTGCCCCCCCCCCCCAACCACCACAGAGCTCAATGTCTGTCCCAGGAGCCCTCCTCTCCATCGTTTGTACGATGATCTCCCCCACCCCCCACCCCCACCCCTTCCCCGAGTAACCGAACGAAACGGTGACCCCCCCCCCCAACCACCACAGAGCTCAATATCTGGCCCCGGCGCCCTCCTCTCCATCGTTTACACCATCACGTCACACCACCCACCCCGTGAATAACCGAAAGTAACCAAACACAACCGTGCCCTCCCCTCCCCCCCACGCCCCCCCCCCCCCTCATCAGAGCTCAATGTCTGGCCTTGGGGCCCTCCTCTCCATCTTTTTTACCATCTCCCCCACCCCCACCCCCTTACCCCGAACAACTGAAAGTAATTGAACGAAACCGTGCCTCCCCTCCCCCGCCACTGCCCCATCAGAGCTCAATGTCTGGCCAAGGAGCCCTCCTCTCCATCGTGTGTACGGTCTCCCCCACCCCCACCCCCTTATCCCGAATAACCGAAAGTAACTGAACGAAACCGTGCCCCCCCCAACACAGAGCTCAATGTCCGGCCCCGGAGCCCTCCTCTCCATCGTTTGCACCATCACGCCGGCGAGCGCACAGAGCGACGAGACAGCCAACACGCTCAAGTTTGCAACGCGCGCGAAGCTGGTGGCTGTCACCGCGAGCAGGAACAAGGTGGGCTGTCCTTAACTCCGATAGGCCACGATACGCGTGCTGTGATGTGCTGTGTTGGTTGGGAATCTTGATTCAGAGCTTGGGGCCGTGCGGGTTACACAGCAAACACGCTTGATTGTGCGACGCGTGCAAAGCTGGTCGCGGTCACCGCAAGCAGGAACAAGGTGGGAGGGGCGTTTGCTTTCTTGCAGTTATTTCAGGACATCCACACACACACACACACACACACATTCCATTCCATTCCATAGTGTTGCACGACTGCAACAGCACTACACGTACTCAAGTTCTGGCAATGTTTCAGAGTCCCAAAGGCACATGTGTGTCGGTCTACAGCGGTTGACCAATCAGCGCTAAGAAGGGTACATCACGTGGCGGGACACACACACACACACACACACACACACACAGACTCTCGACGACGCTGCCATTGTGCGTAGCCTGCCCCCTAGATGCACACACATACACACACACACACACACACACACGCACACACATGCAAACAAACACACACACACACACACACACACACACATGCACGCACACACACACAGACTCTCGACGACGCTGCCATCGTGCGTCGCCTCCGCGCTGAGATCACCGACCTCAAGCGCCAAGTTGCGCTGTTGATGGAGAATGAGAATGAAAAGGTGTGCGTGTGTGCGTGTGTGTGTGCGTGTGCGTGTGTGTGTGTGTCTGTGTGTGTGTGTGTGTGTGTGTGTGTGCGTGCGCGCTTGTGCGTATGGGCGTGCATGCATGCTCGTTTTTTTGTTTTCTCTTGTGTTCTCTTTCTCTGTGTTTGTTTGCCAAGGCCCAGCCGCTTGACACACAGGCGGAGTGAGGGCGAGATCGCGGAAGATTAGTTAGGAGGTACCCCCCATAGGTACCCACAAGAGTTGCCGCCAATACTGAGTGCCGTGTCTCCATTAATATCAGCAACCCAATATTGAGTGAGATCTGTGGGGGCAAAATTCAAAGTGAGACAATTTGCCCCTCCCCCTCCTAGGTACCCACGAGAGTGGCCGCTTGACGGTGCTGTGCAGCGCAGGCAGCGCTGCCAGAGCCGCGGTTGCCAGGCTCCGGCGGCAGCAAAGATAAAGGCTCTGATTCGATTCAGCTGACGGCTCTGGTTCAGAAGGGCACACCCTTAGCGAGCGACTTGCGAGACTGAGCCTGTTTGCCTATTGTGCACCTTGCAGGCGGCATTGCCATGACCGCGGTCGCCCGGCTCCGGCGGCAGCAGCGGCGGCGGCACGGGCGCAGATAAAGGCTCTGATTCAATTCAGATGACGGCTCTGGTTCAGGAGGGCACACTTTTAGCAAGCGACTTGCGAGGTTGAGCCTGTTTGCCTCTTGTGCACCTTGCAGGCAGCGTTGCCAGAGCCGCGGTCGCCCGGCTCCGGCGAATCCTAAACCCTTAACCTTAAACCCTTAACCCTAAACTATAAACAGCGGCAGCGGCGACGGGCGACGGCGAGAGGACGAGCCCTGCCGAGTCGATACAAATATACAAACCACGCCCTAAACGTGGTGTACATAATAAGAGCGTGTCCCCTTGCCGGTGCAATGTGCAGGCGGCATAACCAGAGCCACGGTCGCCCGGCTGTGGCAGTGGCGGCGGCGGCGAGGGCGAAGAGGCGGGCCCTACCAAGTCGATTCAAACAGACAGGAAAACACGTCCTTTACGTGGGGTACCTAGGGAGTTGGATAACCCAGAGTGGTGGTGTTGAAAAGGAGATCGGTGTGCGTGTCGGTCGCGCGCTGGGCGTGTTTGCGTCTTTTGATAAGATTTGGGCCAGCAAGAAGATGCAAGTGCAGTCTAAGATGCGGGTTTACAACACTTTCGTGCTGCCCCACTTTCTGTACGGCTGCGAAACATGGGCCCCTACTAAAACACAACTGACTCGATTGGAGGTTGCCCACTCTAACTGCCTTCGTCGCATTCTGGGTGTGCGCCTGGTCGACCGGCACAGATTAACTTATATTCGGCAGGCGTGCGACACTGAGCCAATTGAGAGCCTTGTGGCAAAGCGATCCATGCAGTGGCTAGGCCATGTGATGCGCATGCCGGCTTCTCGTCTTCCTCGTACGACTTTTGACTGCACAATGGATGTGGCTCGGCAGCCAGGCCGGCCTCCAGCCTCCTCCCGACACTATTTTCTTAAGCTACTGATTCAGCAGCTAGGCGAAACTAGTGGCACTCGTTCTGATTGGAAGACTTTTTCGGACACGGCGTTTGAGCGTGCTCAGGATAGGGTCGGGTGGAGAGCCGTGGTGTACGGTCCGGCTGCCCCTCAGGCGCCGGCCCCTCCACCACGGCGGTCAAGTAGATTGGCAAGCGCCACTTGACCCCCTATCCCCTAGAAGCAGTTAGGACCTATTTTGGAGGCGTCGCACAATAGCTCTCCTTTTTGCTCTGGGACTACACGTTGGCAGGCAGCCGGCTGGTGGCTACCGCCCCTCACAAGTAATTGTTAGGGCCAGAACTGGACTTGGGTCTAGGCGGTGGTACTAGGACTAGAGGTAGTCTTTGCTGGAAAGCCGATGTAACTGTAACTGTTACGTGGGGTACAGAATACGAGTGTTGACCCCTTGCCCGTGTTCTGCATTGTGCAGGCGGCGTTGCCAGAGCCGCGGTTGCCCGGCTCCGACGGCAGCAGCGGCGGCGGCGCGCGCGAAGATAAAGGCCCTGGTTCAATTCAGATGACGGCTCTGGTTCAGGATGGCACACCCTTAGCGAGCTACTTGCGAGACTGAGCCTGTTTGCATGTTGTGCACCTTGCAGGCGTTGCCATGACCGCGGTCGCCCGGCTCCGGCTTCAGCAGCGGCGGCGGCGCGCGCGAGGAGGCGGGCCCTGCCGAGTCGATTCAAACTGTCAGAAAACACGCCCTAAACGTGGGTACATCATACGAGTGTTGACCAGCACGATTGACGCAACGCAGGCAGCGCTGCCAGAGCCGCGGTCGCCCGGCTCCGGCGGCAGCAGCGGCGGCGGCGCGCGCGACGAGGCGGGCCCTGCCGAGTCGGGGGAGCTCGGGATGCTGCGGCGGCTGCTCGCGGAGGAGCGCGCGGCACGGGAGAAGTTGGAGACCGAAAAGGTGAGTTTTCTTATTTTTGTTGGGGCTTGGGGGCTTGGGGGCGTGGGGGCGTGGGGGCTTGGGGTGTGGGGCGTGGGGCGTAAAACTCGTTTTAGTTTAGGCCTTTGCGATGCTGCGGCGGCTGCTGGCCGAGGAGCGCGCGACACGGGAGAAGTTGGAGTCTGACAGGGTGGATTGCGAGCAAGCATACCGGAAGGCGGCAGCAGCAAGCGGCAGCAGCAAAACTGTGTGTGTGTGTGTGGTGGGGGGGGGGGGTCGTTTAAATAGTAGGGAGTGCTGCGTCGGCTGCTGGCCGAGGAGCGTGCGGCACGGGAGAAGTTGGAGGCAGACAAAGTGGGCGATCTATTTTTTGTTGGGGCTTGGGCTTGGGGGCTTGGGGGATTAGGGTTTGAGGCGTGGAGCGTAGTTTTGGTGTAGGTCATTTAGGCGCTGCAGCGGCGGCTGGCCGAGGAGCGCGCGGCACGGGAGAAGTTGGAGGCCGACAAGGTGGATTTTTTTTGTTAGGGATTTGGGATTGTGGATTGGTGCTTGGGGGCTTGGGGTGTGGGGCGTAGGGCGTAAACTCGTCTTAGTGCTCGCTTGCTCGCGGAGGAGCGCGCTGCATGTGAGAAGTTGGAGGCCGACAAGGTAGGTGGAGTTGGTTAATTGAGGTAAGTTCGTTTTGGGGGGCGTCTACTAGGGTGTAGTGCCTGCTTGATTCCAGGTGCAGGCTGCTGGCTGGGGCGCGCTACGCGGGAGAATTTGGAGGCTGACGAGGTTGTGGTTTGTTAGTGCTTGGGGCTTGGGGCTTAGGGCGTAAACATGTCTTAGTTTAGGCCTTTGCGGTGCTGTGGCGTCTGCTGGCGGAGAAGGGCCTGGCAGGAGGGGGCTCGCGCGCCTCCTGCGGGACCCCGCGCGCGCCGCGCGCCGCCGCTCCCGACACGCCCCCCCCCTTTCCCCCCACGCACAGTCGCTGCTGGAGCTGCGCCTGAGGGGGCTCGCGTGCCTCCTGCGGGACCCCGCGCGCGCCGCGCGCCGCCGTTGCTGACGCGCCGACACCCACCACTCCATCACCACACCAGCTATTTTGAACCCTGAATCCCTCCCCACCCACCCCAACACACACGCACACACACACACACACACACACACACACACACACACGCAGTCTCTGCTGGAGCTGCGCTTGCGGGGGCTCACGCGCCTGCTCCGCGACCCCGCGCGCGCCGCCGCCCCCGACACGCCGACGTACGCGCAGCCGCGGGGCGCGCGCGGTGGCGGCGGTGGCGGCGGGGGGTTGCTTCCGCCGCATGTGTCTGGCTCAAGCGGTCGACTGCTGTTGGGACCAGAGGTGGAGGCTCTGCTGCAGGTGTGTGGGGAGGTGTGGGAAGTGTGGGAGGTGTGGGGGCAGCTTCCGCCGCATGTGTCGGGCTCGAGTGGTCGACTGCTGTTGGAACCAGAGGTGGAGGCTCTGCTGCAGCTGTTGCTGCTGCTGCTGCTGCTGCTGCTGCAGGTGTGTGAGGAGTGTGGGAAGTGTGGGAGGTGTGGAGGGTGGAGGGTGTTGGGCTCGAGTGGTTGACTGCTGTTGGGACCAGAGGTGGAGGCTCTGCTGAAGGTGTGTGGGGAGGTGTGGGGAGTGTGGAAAGTGTGGGGAGTGTGGGAGGTGTGGAGGGTGTGGGCAGCGTCGGCTGCTGTTGGTGCTGTTGGTATTGTTGCTGCAGAGGTGGACCACCATACACGCACACAAACACACACACACGCACGCACACACGCACTCACGCGCGCGCACACACACACACACACACACACATGCACACACAGGGCTATAATGATGACAAAGACCCCTCCACCCCCACCGCCGCCGCTGCCTCCACCGCTGGCCCAAGCCACGGCCCGAGGCTCCCCACCCCCAGCCCCGCGCAAGCATGCACACACACGCACGCACGCACACACACACACACACACTGTAAAATCTACCCCCCCACGCCCCCCCCCCACATACAGGGTTACAATGATGACGACGACCCCTCCACCACAGCCGCCGCCGCCGCCTCCACCCCTCGCCCGAGGCTCCCCACCCCCAGCCCCACACAAGCACACACACACACAGACACGCGCACAGACAAACACCCCCACACCCCCACACACAAACAAAACAGGGCTACAATGATGACAAAGACTCCTCAACCACAGCTGCTGCTGCCTCCACCCCGGCCCAAGCCACGGCCCGAGGCTCCCCACCTTCAGCCCCACACAAGCACGCACACACGCATGCACACACACACACACACACACACGTACATGCACGCACACACACACACACACATACACTGTCAAATCGACCCCCCACACACACACGCACCCCCCCACACACACAGGGCTACAATGATGACGAGGACCCCTCCGTCGCCGCCGCCACCTCCACCCCCGGCCCAAGCCACGGCCCAAGGCTCCCCACCTTCAGCCACACACAAGCACGCACACACACACACGCCCCCCCCCCACAGGGTTACAATGATGACGAAGACTCCTCCGTCGCCGCCGCCACCTCCACCCCCGGCCCAAGCCGCAGCCCAAGGCTCCCCACCCCCAGCCCACACAAGCACGCACAGACACACGCGCACACACACACACGACCCCCACCACACCACACCACACACACACACACACACACACAGGGCTACAATGATGACGGAGACCCCTCCGTCGCCACAGCTGCCTCCACCCCCGGCCCAAGCCACGGCCCGAGTCTCCCCACCCCCAGCCCCGCACAAGCATGCACACACGCACACGCACACACTCCCCCCCCCCCCCAGGGCCACAATGATGACAAGGACCCCTCTGCCGCCGCCGCCGCCTCCACCCCCGGCCCAAGCCACGGCCCGAGGCTCCCCCCCCCCAGCTCAAGCGCCCCTACTGCGACCCACTCTCCCCCCCAAAACAAACAAACCTCTCTACCCAACCCAACAGGGATACAATGAGGACGAAGACTCCTCAACCACAGCCACCGCCGCCGCCTCCAACCCTGGCCCGAGGCTCCCCCCCCCCCCCAGCCCAAGCGCCCCCTACAGCGACCAGCTCTCCCCCCCCAAAGAAACATACCTCCTTACCCCATCAAACAGGGCTACAATGATGACGAAGACCCCTCCGTCGCCGCCGCCTCCACCCCTGGCCCAAGCCACGGCCCAAGGCTCCCCACCCCCAGCCCCACACAAGCACGCACAGACACACGCGCACACACACACGACCTCCACCCCACCCCACCACACACACACACACACACACACACACACACACACACACACACACAGGGCTACAATGATGACGAAGACCCCTCTGTCGCCACAGCTGCCTCCACCCCCGTCTCAAGCCACGGCCCGAGGCTCCCCAACCCCAGCCCAAGCGCCCCCTATAGCGGACCGCTCTCCCCTCTGGGTCGCTGCTCGTCGCCACAGCCACCGCCCCCCGGGAAACTGCAGCGCTCGCACTCGACCACGGGTGTGCCTCAGGGAGGGAAGCAGGTGTGCGTGTGCGTGTGCGTGTGTGTATGTGTGTGAGGGGGGGAGATGCTGCAGCGCTCGCACTCGACCACGGCTGTGCCTCAGGGAGGGCAGCAGGTGCGTGTGTGCGTGTGTGTGTGTGTGTGTCTCGGTCGCTGCTCATCGCCACAGCCACCGCCCCATGGGGTGCTGTAGCGCTCGCACTCGACCACGGCTGTGCCGCAGGGAGGGCAGCAGGTGTGCGTGCGTGTGTGCGTGTGTGTGTGTGTGTACGTGTGTGTGTGTCTGTGTGTGTCTGTGTGTGTGTGTGTGTGTGTCGGTCGCTGCTCGTCGCCACAGCCACCGCCCCCCGGGATGCTGCAGCGCTCGCACTCGACCACGGGTGTGCCTCAGGGAGCTGGGAAGCAGGTGTGCACACGTCTTGTGCCCCCCCCCCCAATCTGTGAACACACACACGCACAGACGCACGCACGCACGTGCGCACACACGCACACACCCAGGCACTCACGCACACGCACACGCCTGTCTCTCTCTCACGCACGCATGCGCACACGCGCATGCACACGCACGTGATCCCCCCTCATACACACACACGCACACGCACACACGCATGCACACTCACACATCCCCCCCCATACACACACACACACACACACGCACGCACGCACACCTCCTACCCCAACCCGCAGCTCGATAGCCAGCCACAGGAGGCGTCGCGTGGTGTGGGTGTCCCAACGCCGGGGGGCGAAGGCCCATCAGGGCGCACCAGCGGAGCAGGGGGCAGGGAGAGCGGCGGCGGCGAGGGGGGGAGCAGCGACGGTGTGTTGCGTGTGTGTTGCGTGTGTGTGTTGTGCAATATACTGCTTTGCCTTGTTGTGCTGGGCCGGAGGGTGTGTGTGTTCACCCGGGGCTGTGTACGACCGACTTGGGCCCACCTTCGCGTGGCTTCCGTCGGAAGAGTGACGCGGAAAGCCTGAGCGCTCGGGCGCTAGGGGGCCGCTCAGCCCCTCCTGAGAGACCTAGGGGATAGGGAGGCGGGCAGTCTTTTGATGGGGCTCCTGGGAGCCATTGAGAGCCATTGGCTACTGACGATCCCATCAGATAGAGCTCAACCAACCAAGTTGCTTGGTAATCTGACAATCCCATCAGAGAGAGCTTGCCAAGAGCTTCAAAATGGTCTGTATGTGACGGCCAACGGTCATCGCTGAGGCAGCGGTCAAGGCGGTCAACGGGCTGGCCGGCTCCCAGAAAAACAAAAAAATGAACAAAGTCACTCGAGGCGGGCCACGCACGCGCTGTGTCAGCACGGTCGGCACGGGAGGCCCCAGACGGACGTGCGGGCAGGAGTGACCGCACACTTGTCCTTATGCGCGCTTCGGCCCGCCAGCCTTAAACGCCACGTGTGTGTATGTTTGTGCGGGTGTGTGCGGGTGTGTGTGTGGCGATGGCCCACGAGAACAGGCCAGCAGAGGGGGGGGGGGCAGGGACGAAGGCGGTGGCAGCAACAGCAGCAACAGCAGCAACAACAACAACAACAACAACAACAACAACAACAACAACAACAACAACAACAACAACAACAACAACAACAACAACAACAACAACAACAACAACAACAACAACAGCAGTTACAGTTACAGTTACATCGGCTTTCCAGCAAAGACCACCTCTAGTCCTAGTACCACCGCCTAGACCCAAGTCCAGTTCTGGCCCTAACAATTACTTGTGAGGGGCGGTAGCCACCAGCCGGCTGCCTGCCAACGTGTAGTCCTACAGCAAAAAGGAGAGCTATTGTGCGACGCCTCCAAAATAGGTCCTAACTGCTTCTAGGGGATAGGGGGTCAAGTGGCCCTTGCCAATCTACTTGACCGCCGTGGTGGAGGGGCCGGCGCCTGAGGGCAGCCGGACCGTACACCACGGCTCTCCACCCGACCCTATCATGAGCACGCTCAAACGCCGTGTCCGAAAAAGTCTTCCAATCAGAACGAGTGCCACTAGTTTCGCCTAGCTGCCGAATCAGTAGCTTAAGAAAATAGTGTCGGGAGGAGGCTGGAGGCCGGCCTGGCTGCCGAGCCACATCCATTGTGCAGTCAAAAGTCGTACGAGGAAGACGAGAAGCCGGCATGCGCATCACATGGCCTAGCCACTGCATTGATCGCTTTGCCACAAGGCTCTCATTTGGCTCAGTGTCGCACGCCTGCCGAATATAAGTTTATCTGTGCCGGTCGACCAGGCGCACGCCCAGAATGCGACGAAGGCAGTTAGAGTGGGCAACCTCCAATCGAGTCGGTTGTTTTTTAGTAGGGGCCCATGTTTCGCAGCCGTACAGAAAGTGGGGCAGCACGAAAGTGTTGTAAACCCGCATCTTAGACTGCACTTGCATCTTCTTGCTGGCCCAAATCTTATCAAAAGACGCAAACACGCCCAGCGCGCGACCGACACGCACACCGATCTTCTTTTCAACACCACCACTCTGGGTTATCCAACTCCCTAGATACTTACATGCAGAGACGGTCTTCGCTTCACCACCAGTCAGCGCAAACGTGGGCAGATCCGCGTCAAAATCTGCTGGCAAAATCATCACTTCTGTCTTGGCGGCGTCGATTTGCATGCCAAAGCTAGAGGACACTTAGTCAAGGATTTTCAGCATAAGCGCCAACTGAGCTGGGTCATGCGAGAACAAACATAAATTGTCGGCATACATCAGCATTACTATACGCTCAACCGACGACGACAACACAGAGCCGCCGGCTCGGGTCACGACTGACACGCCAGCCCCCTCTGGCATCATGTCTAGCGCCTTTTTCACTATGTGGTCAATAAAAACATTGAACAACAATAACAACAACAACAACAACAACAACAACAATAACAACAACAACAACAACAACAACAACAACAACAACAACAAAAGCAGCTGCTGCAGCAACAATAACAACAACAACAACAACAACAACAACAACAACCAATCTCAAAAACCAAATCCCAAATCCCAGGCGGCGAGTGGAACGCTGAGATCGATGAAGATGCAGCAGCAGAGGCGGCGATGCTGGTGACAATCATGGCAATGCAGGTGTGTGTGTGTGTGTGTGTGTGGTTGATGTCACAATCTGTCGGACGCCTGTGATGGCGCATGTGTGCGTGTGTAGTGAGGGGGGGCGTGAGGTGATGAAGACACAGCAGCAGGGACGGCAATGCTGGTGGCAATCATGGCAATGCAGGTGTGTGTGTGTGTGTGTGTGTGTGTGTGTGGTTGATGCTACAGTCTGTTGGACGCCTGTGATGGCGCATGCGTGCGTGTGGGTGCGTGTGTAATGAGGGGGAGCGTGAGGTGTTGAAGACACAGCAGCAGAGGCAGCGATGATGGTGACAAGCATGGCAATACAGGTGTGTGTGTGTGTGTGTGGGTGGGGGGGCCGAGTTTACAGGCCGTCAGACGCCTTTGGTGGCCTGTGCGCGTGTGTGTGCGTGGCTAGTGGGGAGTAGGAGGAGGACTATGTAAGGCAAGGACGCAACAGCACCCCATGAACACAGCCAAATCGGCGAAATCGGCAGGGCAGCAGCTACGCCCCACGGAAACGGCCGCTCGTCTATAGCAGCGACTCCCCACAGAGACAACCACTCGACCGCCGCGATACCTCGCGCTTTGGCACGCACGACCTTACGCCCCCCCCCCCCCCCCTGTGCTGCTGCGGGCGCAGGACGATGTCGGCAGCGGGACCGCAACTCCCCACGGAGACAACCAATCCTCTGCCGCGATGTCTCGCGCCCCGGCACGCACAATCCAACGACCCCCCCCCCTCCCATGCCACAGGAGGAGTTCGGGAGCGGGGCGACAACTCCCCACGGAGACGGCCGCTCGTCTGCAGCATGTCCGACAGCATGCACAAGCCCCCCACCCCCCCACCCACCCTTTCCCATGCCACAGGATGACATCGGCAGCGGGACGGCAACTCCGCATGGCGACAGCCGATCTTCTGCAGCTTAAATCCTCGCCACTACACGCACAATCTAACGCCCCTCTAACGCTCCCCCCTATGTCGAGCAGCAGCACTGCAGACACAGGATGAAACTGGCAGCAGGGCAGACACTCCCCACGGCAACGGCCGATCGTCCGCCACGATGTCTCGCGCCACTACACGCAAAATCCGACGACCCCGCCCCCCTGCCTCCCATTTTTACAGTTTTTACAAGTACGCGCCCGGAGGACCCCGGGGCGTGAGTTCAGGCCTAGACTACACGTCTAGGGGAGTTCTACTAGTAGAGCCCGCAAGGCCACGCCACTGCCTCCCGCTCCCATGCCACAGGACGAGTTCGGCAGCGAGACAGCAACTCCCCACGGAGACGGCCGATCTCTGCGATGTCTCGCGCCACGGCACGCACCATCCAACGACCCCCCCCCCCCTCCCATGCCATGCCATAGGATGAGATCAGCAGCGGGGCGGCAACTCCCCACGGCGACGGCTGCTCGCCTGCCGCGATGTCTCGCGCCACTGCACGCACAATCTAACGCCCCCCCCCCCCCGCTCCTATGCCACGGGATGAGTTCGGCAGCGGGACGGCAACGCCCCACGGCGACGGCCGCTCATCCGCCGCGATGTCTTGTGCCACGGCACGCACGAGCCAACACCCCCCCCCCCCGCTCCCATGCCACAGGATGACATCGGCAGCGGGGCGGCAACTCCCCACGGCGACGGCCGATCTTCCGCAGCTAAATTCCTCGCCACACTCCAACGTCCCCCCCCACCCGCTCCCATGCCACAGGATGAGTTCGGCAGCGGGACGGCAACTCCCCACGGCGACGGCCGCTCGTCCGCGGCGATGTCGCGCGGTGGTGGGGGCCTCCCTCCGGCGCCGTCCGCGCCCGAGAGCATGATTGGGGATGGCGATAAGGACCTTGAGATCCAGGTTCTGCTGGCTGATCGCGAGGTGTTGCAGGACCAGGTGCGAAGCTACAGTTATGAGGGAGCGTGTGTGGGTTGGTGGTGGTGGTGGTGGGTGTGGTGGTGGCGTTGGGCTAGGTTCCAGCTTTTGGCAAACAAATGTTTTTTCAAAATCCAGATTTGCCAAAACAAAAAAAGGTTAGCGCCCGTTGTAACCGCCTTATTTTGAATTTGAACAATCTAATACCACCATCAGAAAGCCACAGCTACAAACTGTCTGACGAGCCGCCCCATGTCCCAATCGTCCAACCACAGCTCTTGTGCCATGCATCCGAGGTTTTGTTGAAAAACGTATCAACCGTCATACAGGGAGGTCGTCAACTAAGATTAGGTGACAGAGAAGTGCTGCAGGAACACGTCGGCAGAGGGGAAGGGGTGGGTGTGGGTGGGTGATGTGGGGTTGGGAGGAGGCAGTGATTTTCTGTTCGTGAATTTTAATTCATTCTTCAACAGCCGGATTTTGCTTTGACCGCGTCGCCCGTTGCCCTCCCGTTGACCGCTTGCCCTCATATGTAGTTCATTTGAAAGCTCTTGGCGCTTTCTGTCTGGCGGGCTTGTCAGACTACCAATCCACTGAATGGGTTGAGCTGTGTTTAAGGTCAAAGTACAGCCGGAATACAGCCAAATGGATGTGCAGAGCCCAAAAGGAAATCACTGGGAGGAGGGCAGGGTAGGAGAGAGCACTGCAGGACAAGGTACAACGGTTGCAAGCCCCCCCCCCCCCCCCCCCAACAGAGAGAGAGAAAGAGAGAGATATCGTTACAGAGAACTCTGCACGGCAGACCTAGATAGGCTGTTTCTGGTTATCATTGAGGAGATTCCATTTGGAGGCGGGTGACCAACCGTGCGCCAACAAGAGGGTGAATAACCTCATTCAAAAAGCAGTGGGGGAAAGGGGCAAAATGCGGGTCACTGACGGCTGTGTTCGTCACTCCGCTTCGACTGAGTTTAAACTAGGTCTCGGCAGATTGACATCCACAGTTGTGGAAATCTCGCCAAGAGGATCCACTCGGGGGTGACTCGCTTGGACAAGAGGTCCATGAACTCGGGGTGCTTGGAGATGTCGCGTTTGAAGTTGGAAAAGTGGGTGTTTGCGGAGGAACGGAACTTGACGGAGTGGGCGAAAAAGTCGCCGGCGCTGAGCCGGTGGGATGTGATGGCGCCGCCGGCATAGAGCGAAGTCATGTCCGGTCGGCGGTACGCGAAAAGGGCGGCAGTGGGGGGGTATATGATGTCGGGAGGGAGTGGGGGGGGAGAAGGGACGGGCGGGTGTGAGGAGATGGAGGTGCGGGGGGACGGGGGAGGTGGGAGGCGGCGGATGAGGGAGCCGATGAACGTAGCACGGTGCTTGTTGATCGTGTCGATGATGGGGAACGTACAGTGGGGGGAGGCATGCATCGTGGTGGTGGGGGTGTGCTCTGTGGTGTGAGGAGGGATACCCTTGATGAGGCGGAGGAAACGGTTGTGGGTTACTTCAAGTCGGTGGATGTGGGCCTTGTTCAATGTCCATGTCTGGCAGCCATACAGTAGGGCAGAGATCACAAAGGCGTGGTAGAGGTGGATCTTGGTAGTGGGAGAGATTGAGTTGGAGTTCCAGAACCGGGGAGTGAGACGGTTGAAGGCGTACCAGGCACTTCCGATCCGGCGTGAGATCTCTGAGTCGAGGATGTCGGAATCAGACGTGTTGGGAGCGTCATCAGAAGGGGCGGCGGGGGAGGACAGAATACTTCCCAGGTATTTGAACTTGGAGGTGGAGTGGACCAGGTGGGGGGTAGATGAGGAGTTGGAGGGGATGGTGATAGGGGCGGAGGGGACGGTGTGGGCAGAAGGGTGGCCAAGGGATTGTGCCACGGTTTTGTCGTAGTTGATCGCAAGGGCCAGGTCTGAACAGATGCTGTCGAGGAGGGTGAGCATGTTGCGGAGGTCTTCCTCGGAGGGGGCGAGCAGGGCGATGTCGTCGGCGTAGAGAAGGAGGGGGAGTATGGTGGTCAAAAAGTCCTTGCGGGGGAGTCAGGGGTGTACAGTTTTCCGTCGATCATGTAGCCAATTTGAATGCCAGCGTTGGGGAGCTGGGCAATCAGGGACCGGACAACTGTGTCGATGTAGACATTGAAGAGGAGGGGGAGAGGGGGCAGCCTTGCTTGACGCCAGCTTTGAGAGGGAAAGGGGCGGAGTATGCACCGTGGACTCGGGCTCTGGCGGTGGCACCAGAGTAGAGGCTTTCGATGCGTGCGAGGAGGGCAGGGTGCGCGCCGCGGTGAAGGAGGGTTTTCCAAAGGGCGGCGTGGTTGACACTGTCGAACGCTTTGGACAGGTCGACGTAAGCCTCATGGAAGGGGGCGCGGGCGCGGTGTGACTCCTCTTGGAGGCGTCGTAGGGTGAAGATGGCATCGGAGGTGCCATGGCCCGGACGGAAGCCAAACTGGGAAGTGTGGAGGGTGGGCTCCAGCTGGAGCTTGAGGCGGTTGAGGAGGATGTGAGTGTAGACCTTGCCAGCGACGGGCAGGAGGGAGATGCCGCGGTAGGACTTGCTGCGCGTGGGTGGGCCCGAGGATGCGCCCTTGTAGAGGGGGCAGATGTCTGCTTGGTTCCACGCGGCGGGGATCGAGGTGGTGTTCCAACAGGTAAGGCTGATCTGGTGGAGGGCGGTTGCGGTTGCGGTGCCGCCGTGTTTGAGGAGGGGGGAGGTGATGTCGTCAGAGCCGGGGGCAGAGTTTCTGAGGGATTTGATCGCGGAGACCACCTCGCTCAGAGAGGGAGGGGAGGCAAGGGGGGGAGGAGGGGAGGGGGGGCGAAGTGGGGGAGGACGGTAGGAGAGGGGAAGGGGAAGGGGAGGGACTTGGAACGGGAGGGGGAGGGAGGGGGGGGAGGGGGAGGGGGAGTCGGAGCTCCCCCTCGAGGGGGGGACGGGGAGGGGGAGGGGGGTGGGAGGGAGGGACGGAGGCGGAGCGGGGGTAGTGTAGGAGGAGGAGGGGGAGGGAGACGGGGCGGTGCGGGGGTGGTGGGTGTGCAGATGAGGAGGGAGGCGAGGGTGGCTTCGTCGACTTCCGAGCGCAGTGGAGTGTGGAGGACACGGAAATATTCTCCAAATGCGTCTGCCACCGCCTGAGCTCCAAAGCACAGGTGGTCGCCGACACAGAGGGCATGGAGGGCGGCGGAAGGGGGGCGGTCGACGAGTTTGGACAGCATGCGGTGGACGGAGTGGGGGTTGTTGTCGTCAAAATCGTGTTGCACGCGTTGAGCGACACCGTCCCAGTGCTTGTTGGTGGCGCGTGCGATGGCGGACTTGAGCGGCAGTCATGCGAGCCTCCTTGGGGGCGTCGGAACGCATGGACTGAAGGTCGTGGGCGAGTTTGAGAGTCTCGGGGGGGAGGTAGAAGTGGATGGGGACCTCGCGTGGGCGGGGGCCAAGGGTGGATCTGGCCGCTGAGTGGATGGCCGCGGTGAGGTGGCTCGTCATCTGGTCCAGGGTGGGGGGGGTCGGGGAAGGGAGGAGGGTGGCGAGGGCCTCCTCGACTGCTGCCGCGAAGCGGAGCCGCGTGTCAGGGTCTCGGAGCAGGTCGGTGAAATAGCGGGAGGGCGGAGGAGGACGGCGGGAGTGGGTGATGTTCCAGGCTCTGGAGAAGCGGAAGAGGATGCGCGCGGTGACAAGGGCGTGGTCAGAGCGGGCAATGGTGTCAAGTCCTCGGGTCTTGGGGCATCGTGCTCGCACGTCTTGCACGGAGCCCAGGTGAGGGCGGCGGACGAGGATGTAGTCTTGGATGTTGCAATCCTTTTGGGTGTTGCTGTACCAGGAAAATACGCTCGAAGGGGGATGGGGGAAGAAGGTGTAGGTGACGGCAAGATTGTGGGCGGCACACAGGTCGAGAAGCCGGTGGCCGTTGTCGCTGATGCCAGGTTTGTGGTGGAACCCGGCAAGGGGAGAGTAGGGAGGGAAGAAGGAGGAGGGGCGGTGGAGGGGGGGGCAGGCGTATGGACCCACCGACGGGTGGGCGTCGGGGGATGCCGCTGTGATCTTGGCGTTGAAGTCGCCTAGGACCAAAAGGAAGTGGGTTGCAGGGGTTTGGGAGAGCACGTCGCGGTGGAGTTGTTCGTAGAACGCGTCCTTGGCGACTGCGTCATCCGCGGCGTCTGTGGGGGCGTAAGCGATGCCTGCGGTGACGGGAGGGGCGCCGGCGGGGCGGAAGCGTAGGACGAGGATGCGGTCGCTGAGTGCGGCGTAGCCGCCGTCTTTGAGGAGGAGCTTGGCGGTGTCAGGGCTGAGGAGGGCGCCGACGCCGTGGGTGTGTTTGGTCCCACCGGACCAGATGAAGTGGTAGCCATTCTCTTCGAGCGGCTGGCTACCGGAGCTGGGGTGCCGCACCTCTTGGAGGCCGCATATGTCGATGCGGAGGTGTGCGAGGTGTTTGGCGAGAGCAAGGGGTGTGCCATGGGGTTGAAGCGTGAGCCATCTGCTGCACCCCAGAGGGTCCAGCAGTTGTAGGTGGCCGCGATGAGCTCGTGGCGTGGGTGAAGGAGGTGGGGGCGCTTGGTAGCCGGGGGGGCGGATGGTACAGGGACGGTGGCTAGTCGTCCTGCCCGTCGGTGGGGTGGGGCCCGCCTACTCCTGCCCCACCTTGGGGCCGGAGGGGGGGAGCTGCTCGAGGGACATGGAGCGGGTGATGGAGCGGGTGATGCGCTGACCAATGCCTGCAGATGCCTCGCGGATCTTGATGGCCTCGATCATCGAGCCCTTGCCCTTGCGGGTGACAAAGGCCGGGGACTCGTGCGTGGAGGGGCCGCCGTAGTCTGCGAACCCTGTGCCGGGGTTGGAGAGCTCGGAGGGTGTGTGCGCGTCGGTGGTAGTGAGGGCGTTCTGGGGGGTGGTGGGCGAGTCGGCGGTGCCGGCTGCGTGGTCCCACCCCTGGAAGGAGGGGGAGCCTGCAGTGGCGGGGGTGGGGGCGGCGGGGGCGGCGGAGGGGGCGGGAGTGGTGGAGGTGGGGGATGTCGGGGCAGAGGGGGTGAGGGAGGTGGGGAGGAGGGAGGTGGGGAGGAGGGCGGCGGCTGCGGCAGATGCGACTGCGGCAACAGAGAGAGAGACACACACGTACACACACACGCCTGCCTCTCTTTCCCCCGCCCCACTCGGACCAACGAAGTGGACATGGCCAACGAGACCCTCATCTCAGAGAACGAGGAGTTTCCTCGCCTCTCTCTCCCCTCTCTTTCTCACCCCCACTCTCTCTCTCTCTCTCCCTCCCTCTGTCCTTCTCCCTCTCTTTCTCTCTCCCCCTCTCTCACACACTCACACAAACTTACACTGCCTCTCTCCCTCAGATCATCAAAGTGGAGATGGCCAACGAGTTCCTCACCTCAGAGAACGAGGAGTTGTGCGTCGAGGTCTTTCTGTAACACACACACACACACACACACCACGCACACACACACTGCCACCCTCTCTCAGATCATCAAAGTGGAGATGGCCAACGATGGCCTCACCTCAGAGAACGAGGAGTTGCGTGTGGTCTTTCTGTTAAAGACACACACACACACACACACACACACGCACTGCCTCCCTCTCTCAGATCATCGAAGTGGAGATGGCCAACGAGTGCTCACCTCGGAGAACGAGGAGTTGTGCGTGGAGGTCTTTCTGTCACACACACGCACACACACACACACACACACACTGCCTCCCTCTCTCAGATCATCGAGGTGGAAATGGCAAACGAGTTCCTCACCCTAGAGAATGAGGATTTTCCGTGTTCTGTCCTCTCTTTCTCCCTCTCGCTCTCTCTCCTTCTTCCTCTCTGTCTCTCTCCCTCTTGTCTCCCCCCCACACACACACGCGCACACACTGCCTCCCTCTCTCAGATCATCGAAGTGGAGATGGCCAACGAGGTGCTCACCTCAGAGAACGAGGAGTTGCGTGTGGAGGTCGGCACGCTG
>VFSX01000137.1:20000-37500 GCA_016618255.1 Chlamydomonas sp. UWO 241 | reverse complement strand
TCCTAGTACCACCGCCTAGACTCAAGTCCAGTTCTGGCCCTAACAATTACTTGTGAGGGGTGGTAGCCACCAGCCGGCTGCCTGCCAACGTGTAGTCCCAGAACAAAAAGGAGAGCTATTGTGCGACGCCTCCAAAATAGGTCCTGCTCCCATGGGACAGGGGGTCAAGTGGCGCTTGCCAATCTACTTGACCGCCGAGGTAGAGGGGCCGGCGCCCGAGGAGCAGCCGGACCGTACACCACGGCTCTCTGACCGACCCTATCCTGAGCACGCACAAACGCCGTGTCCGAAAAAGTCTTCCAATCAGAACGAGTGCCACTAAGTTCGCCGAGCTGGCAACCAGGCACCTATTCATATTCCCTCGTCCGTGTCATATTCCCAACGTTTGAGGCGGCGCCTCAGTCGGCGCCGTCACTTGCGTGGATCAGGCACGCCGAGACCGCCTGAGGCGCACCCCAGAGCGCCTGATGCGCACCCCCGAGCGCCTGAGGCGTCACCTCAGGCGCCACCTTAGGCGCCCACCACCGCCTGCCCTAAACAGCCCCTGAGGCGGTCGGCGCGCCTGGGGCGCGGCCTGATCCGCGCAAGTAAATGCGCCGCCTGAGGCGCTGCCTCAGGCGTTGGGAGTGTGGTAGGGCTGGGGCACACCCCGACCGCCTCAGGCGTTGAGAGCGCCTTGACTTGCGTGTCACGTTAGGGCGGCAAGTCGTAGGTGCATATGGACTGGCGCAGCCCTACCACATTCACAACGCCTGAGGCGGCACCTCAGGCGTCCCATTCCATGGCGCGGATCAGGCGGCGCCTCAGGCGCTCCGACCGCCTGAGGCGCCGCCTGAGGCGCACCCCTGATCGCCTCAGGCGTCGCCTCAGGCGTTACCCAAACCGCCTCAGGTGCCACCCCGACCGCCTCGAGCGCCCACCACCGCCCGAGGCGCACCCCGGACCGTCTCAGGCGTTATGACCGCATTCCATGGCGCGGATCAGACGTCGGGATTTTGGTAGGGCAGCCAGTGTGATGACCCCACACACACACATGACCAGTGGTTCCGCTAAGGATCTTGGGGAAATGACAACTCGACCCGGGCCTCACGCTCATTCCGCCAATCTTAACCCAACAGAAGCGATTTTTCGGCAGGGAAAGTGTGAAAATGATGACAATTTTCACACTTTCCGAGTCGGAATTTGCGCAATCTCAACCCGACGCGCCAGCCCAAATCGGCCAATGTCAACCCGAAAGTGCACTTTGTCGGGTTGCGGGTCGGCTAACGGAAACACTGATGTGGACGCTCCATCGCCATCTCCTCTCCGTCCTCTCTCCGATGATGACCCCCCACACCCACACACACACACACCACCAGTGATTTTCTTTTCAAGATTTTTAATTCATTTGTTCCACAGCAGGATTTGACTTTGACCGTGTTGAGCGTTGACCTCCTGTTGACCGTTTGTCATCATGTAAAGGTATTTTGAAAGCTCTCGACAAGCTCTGTCTGGCGGGCTTGTCAGACCACCAATCCACTGAATCAGTTGAGCTGTGTTCAAGGTCAAAGTACAGCCGGAATACAGCCATATGGCTGTGTAGAGCCAAAAAGAAAATCACTGCACACCACCCGCCCCCCTGCTTTTGAGTGCGCAGGTCGATCGCCTGGAGCAGCAGGTCGTCGCAGCGATTGGCTCCGCCGTCGCGCGCAATACCATGCTGGAGCAACGAGTCACCGGGCTCAAGGTGTGTTTGGGGGGAGGGGGCATTTTTCAACCTAGATAGGGTTCAGGCCCTAGGGTTTTCAACGCCGAGCTGTAGTCGAGCGTCAGTAACAGTAACACGGGGTTTCCAGCTAAGCAGGCTACTCTTCTGCTAGAGACACCCGCCGATACTCCAGCACACTTAAGTACTAGAGTACCGCCGGCTCCCGGCCGATAGACTACCGGAAGACCGAAGACGATGTTGAGTTTCAATCCAGAGGGCGAGCACCTCAAACACACACACACACACACACACACACACACACACTCCCACGCTTCCCCCTCTCCTTCCCCTTCCCGCCCGCCACTCCTTGACCCTGGCAGAGAACCGGACTCTTTAAGAGCAGTCTCTGCAAGCTGCTCCTCGAGGCACTGAAGACGGGCACCCCCCCCTCTCCCCTTGCCCCTCCCCAACCCGCACCCCCCCCCTTCCCTCTCCTCCTCCACCCTGTCCCCTCCCCAAGGCAGAGGACCAGGCACTGTAGGGAGAGGCTACGCACGCTGCTGCTCGGAGCACTAGAGACGGGCACCTCTAGCCCCCCCCCCTCCCCTTGCCTCTCCCCAACCCACGCACCCCCCCCTCTCCTTCACCCCCAACCCCCACCCCAACCCACGCCCCCCCCTCCTTCACCCCCTACTCCCCCAGGCGGAGAACCAGGCACTACAGGAGGAGGTCTGCACGCTGCTTCTGGGAGCAGACGACGAGGACGACAGGGGCGCGGGAAACGGTGGCGCGGCGTGATTCATGTTGTCGGGTGTTGATTCATGCTGACGGGAGTGCTCCGTCGCACATTCGGCGTGATCTCGAAGACACGTTCAGGAAATATGGTGGCGCGCACGCGTGCGGTGTGCGTGTGTGTGCCGGCCTGCGCCTGGCCTGGCCATGGCAGGCGGCTCGTGACCAATCGCAAGACACTGTGATCGCACCCCGCGTAGACACTTGTGATCGCATCCCGTGCAGAGCAGGCAGTAGGGGCAGGCAGTAGGAGCAGGAAGTAGGGGTTGGCGTCGCACGACCGCCGCGTGTTGAGACTCGCATCGATATCGCCTGTTGACGTCGTCCATCCATGTGGCAGAAGGACATTTGGAGAACATCAGAGTAAGGGCACGGCCACAGATCGCAGACATCTCGAAGCCGTGCTTAGTGACTCACTCTGAACTTGCTCAGTGGTGCTGCAGGCTGCTCACTACTCTGGAACTGCTCAACTGTACCCCTGCGCCTGTGATGCACGCCCCCCCGGAGGAGTTTTTACAGGTTTAAAACGTGTGCATCCGGAGGACCCCAGGCCGTGATTTAAGGCTTAGACTACACGTCTTGGGGGGCTCTACTAAGAGAGCCCACAAGGCCACGCAGTGCGCCAGCCTACCAGCTGGTCCTGCAGGACCCCCTCGCAAGAGCTTGATGGCAGCCGGTGACGCAGATCAGCTAGGTGCGAGTGTTGTACCACCGCCGCTGCTGCGTGTGCGCCCGTCAGAGCAGAGCTGATCACCAAGAGTTTGACAGGCTGTACCTTCCCGACCTCTGTCAAACGAGCATGTGATTGATCCCGTCTCATCCTCAGAAGAATACCATGAGAGGCAACTCCCCGACTTCAATCCCGCGCCCTGAGGGTTGCCCGAGGGTGCGTTCTCACCCTCCTCAAAACCAAAAAAACACGACCGTGGCAACCCGGCAGCAGCAGTGTCACAGCGAAACTAGTGGGGCGTGTTGCACGTTGCACCAGTGGCATGTTGCCGCCTATGGTAGCCCCCCTCACGAGGTCTCTCCCTCACCCCCCCCCCCACCACCAAAACACGTGGAACGTAAACAGCCACCGCCGCGCGCTTGCAGTCCTTCCATCAGCACGTGAGGGCACACAGCCACCCCCCTTGAGCACAGCGTGCGCGCGCGCGGACACACTATTGCTGCTGCTGCGCCTTCAGCAGCGCGCACGCGGGCGCGTGCGCCGCCGCCGAGTCACGCAGGCATTTTTCGTTGCAGTACACCACGCGCCTGCATGCGCACACCACCAACTCGGTGGTCCCGCCGCCGCCGCGCGCCGTCCTCGTGCACGCGGGCGACCCACAGATATGCGACGCGGGACCAGACGCCCCGACGCCCAGTCCACCGTTCACGCACGCCCAGTCGTGGCGCCCCGAGGTCGCGCGCGCGGTCGCGGCGGCGGCGAGCGCGCGCGCGCCAGAGGCTTCGGGGGACTCGCCCAGCTGGATGCCTCTTGCTGCCACCGTGGCGAATTCCTCCTCCGACCACTGTTGTGTGTGTGTGTGTGTGTGTGTGTGAGAATGCGTGCGAGTGCAAGCGTGTGTGTGTGTGCGTGTGTGAGTGCAAGTGTGTGCGTGCGTGTGTGTGTGTGCGTGCGTGTGTGTGAGTGTGTGCGAGTGCAAGCGTGTGTGGGTGCGTGTGCTGTTACAGACATTCCCGGTGCATGTTAACTGTAAACTGTAAACTGTAAACCCGGTGCATGCGGTGTAAAGTTTTGATGGATTGATGGGTGGATGTGGCTGTGCTGTGGATGTGTGTGTGCTTTAGTGCCCTGGTAGGCTGGCGCGCTGCGTGGCCTTGCGGGCTCTCTTAGTAGAGCCTCCCAAGACGTGTAGTCTAAGCCTTAAATCACGGCCTGGGGTCCTCCGGATGCACACGTTTTAAACCTGTAAACACTCCTGCGGGGGGGCGTGCATCACAGGCGCAGGGGTACAGTTGAGCAGTTCCAGAGTAGTGAGCAGCCTGCAGCACCACTGAGCAAGTTCAGAGTGAGTCACTAAGCACGGCTTCGAGATGTCTGCGATCTGTGGCCGTGCCCTTACTCTGATGTTCTCCAAATGTCCTTCTGCCACATGGATGGACGACGTCAACAGGCGATATCGATGCGAGTCTCAACACGCGGCGGTCGTGCGACGCCAACCCCTACTTCCTGCTCCTACTGCCTGCCCCTACTGCCTGCTCTGCACGGGATGCGATCACAAGAGTCCCCCTAGACGTGTAGTCTAGGCCTTAAATCATGCCCCGGGGTCCTCCGGGCGCGTACGTGTAAAACCTGTAAAACCTGTGCTTTAGTGTTTGAGACTGAATGTGTGGCAGTGTAGTGTACCGTGCACGCGTGTGTGTGTGTGTGCGCGTCCCTGCGTCTGTCTCTCTGCGTGCGCGTGCAGTGCAGTGCCTGGTCGCGCGCACATCCAAACACACACCTGCTTCGCGCACGCGCCCATTGGCATTGGCGCACATGCGACCACAGCCACGATGACGGTATCCAGCACCCCCACTGCAGCGCGCGGCTGGGGGGCCCCTGCAGCGGCGTCCCTCCAGAGCGACAGCGCGTGTAGCGCGCGCAGGGGGTCACCGCCGCACGCGCGCACCGCGGCGCGCCCGGCGTCGACAGCCACGCGCGCGCATGCAGCCTCGAGGGACTTGCGCGCTGCGGCGGCGGCCTGCGCGCATGCGCAACGGTGAGGAGTGAGTGGCCACCAGTCATTGTGTTTTGGGCTCCTGGGAGCCTTTCGGAGCCATTCGGGTACTGACGATCCCATCAGATAGAGCTCGTCAAGAGCATGAGAATCACCCACATTTGATGGTCAACGGTCAACGCTAAGGCAGCGGTCAAGGCGGTCAATGGGCCGGTGGTCCGCGCGCCGGCTCCCGGAAAACAACTAGAAAGACTGAAAGCAACATCACTGGTGGCCACAACCACCACCGCACCAGTGGCGCAAACACACTCACAAGCCTCGGCTACTTCACTACAGCAATCTACAGGCCCTTCCCAGGCTAGCTCGTACCAAATTGGTGCCACACTTGGGAACACCCCAAAACGCCCCCTCGCGTGCCCCCCGATTACACATGGCCTGCATATGCTATTACAAGGTTGTGCCGCGCGATGCAGGCTGTACAGCTCACAAATACCGTACAGGGCCTGAGCCTTCGCGGGGGGGGGGGCGAAAACATCATGGTTTAATCTTTCCGCGGGGCTTGTTTTTCGTCGATTTCAGTCGATTTGACGTCCAAATCGCGATTTTCGCGATTTTTCCATTGTTGTCAGCTTCGCGGGGGGGTCGAAAGCAATACTTACTCGCGGAGGCTCAGGCCCTGTACGGTACAGCACTACGTCACTAAAGGCAGCTCGCGCGCGCATTGCCGTACCTCAGTTGAGCTGTTTGCCATGTCGGTGATGTGCGCGAGCGCGCGCACAAGCAGCGGGGCGGCCGCGCCAACCGGCCGCGTGATCTGCGGGGCATGGCAAGCGTGTGTGTATGTGTGTGTGTGTGTACATGTATAATACGCCGCGGTTGAGATTGAATGTGTGCGAGAGCGCGCACGCGACCAGCGGGGCGGCCGCGCCAACCGGCTGCGTGATCTGCGGGGCATGGCAAGCGTGTGTGCGTGCGTGTGTATGTGTGTGTATGTGTGTGTGTGTGTGTGTGATACACCGCGATTGAGGTTGAATGGAGTTGAAAGTTAAAGTTGGTTGGCCTGAGTGGCAACCCCACCTGCCATGTGATGGGCGCCCCTCTTAGTGCTGATTGGTCACCCGCTGTAGACCAACAAACCTGTGCCTTTTGACCTCTGGAACATTGCCAGTACTCACTACGGGCATACCCGCCGGTAGTGCTGTTGTATTCGTATAACACTATGGAATGGAATGGAATGTTTGCAAGGTGTGTGCGAGAGCGCACGCGCGCGCGATGCGCGGCCGCTAGCTCCAGCCAGCCGCAGCAAACACTTGAGCTCGCTCACGAATGCAGAGTCCCGGGAGTGGGGCCTAGATAGGTAAGCCCCCCCCCCCCCCCCGTACTCTTTCAGCGCACCTCGGGCGAGACCGCCAGCTCAATCAGAAACGTGCGCCTGCTCTTTGCATGGGCTGCAGCCGCAGCCTGTTGGGCCGCGGTCTTCGGTCCATCCATCAGGGCGTCTGGCGCCTGCGTGTGTAATATGTGTGAGATGGAGAGTGTGAAGGGGGGGGGGTCACGGGGGGATGTGCACAACTCACCTTGATAGGAAACGCATTGATGGTCTCGCGGAATTGCGGGAAAGCCTGGGACAGCGCGACGCCCGCGCGCGTGAGCAGGCACAGCGCGGCCTCGCCGCTGTCGGCGGCAGACACGAGGAACGGCGCGCCGCCGCCGCCACCGCGGCCGTCCGCGCGCGCCGCCGACTCAGCGCCCCTGACCGACTGAGCAAGGCTCCCGCCCGCCACCGCGCCGTCTGCGTAGTCGACGAGGGAGACCTGCGCCCTGCGCGTGCGAGGGGGGTGGCAGACCCAGCATGCAGCACAAGGGGGGAGATCCGTTTTGGGGCTTGGATAGGAATGTTCTGGGGGGCTCTCCAACCACTCAGCCTCCCCCACACTCACACTCTCTGTAGGAAGCCCAAGGCACGTTTTTGCCTGGTGCCTTGGGCGCCCATCCATCCCCACTCATGGCTGGCACATTCCAGGGCCTGGTTTCGACTATATTTCTGGTGTTTAATAAATCCGGTTTGAGCGGCAAGGCAGGTGGTGGTGAGATGGACGGCATGTGGTGATGGACGGGGCATGACGAGGGGCGGCGTAGCACACGCTGGTGATGGATGCAGATGATGTTGCTGCTGCTGCTTTAACTCCCATTGACCGTGTGCCCTCATACATAGGCAATTTGAAAGCTGTTGACGTGCTCTGTCTGGCGGGCTGATCACACTTTCAATCCACTGAATGGGCTCAGCTGCGTTAAAGGTCAAAGTAAAGCCGGAATACAGCCAAATGGCTGTGGAGAGCCGAAAAGAAAATCACTGCTACTGTTGCTAACCTGTTGCCTTAACATAAAGCGACATGTGTTAACTGTTACTGATGTGTTAAGGCTGCTGCCCACTGTAGCCATTGCCCTGCCGACTGTTGCCATCACCAATGCCCTGCTGCTGGTATGTTATTGTTACCCCCCCCCCCGGTGCATGCAAGCGGCACGTGCTTAGGGGTCGGCAATATAACACCTGGCCAATAATTATAATGTTATTATAACGTTATTAATAACATTAATAACATTTATAACATAATAAATGCGTGTTATATAGTAAATGTTAGAACAGAGTCCCACACCTCTCCACACTACTTTCCGCACCCCTTATGACCCCAAGTTGTATGAATCTCCATGCCATTGTGTTATTCTTTTCAAGAGCTTTCCAGAGAGCACAGTCTCGTCTGAATCCATGCAGGTTTGACAGAGATACAGCCCGTGACCTGCCCCCCCGGCCCGGATTTATAGCATGTCGCCGGCGAATTATAACGTTATTATAACGTTATATTATATAACGTTATGTTATATGATGCCGACCCTTACACGTGCTGTTGTTACTGTCGCGGTTGCTTTAACTGTTAATGTGCTGTTGCTGTCACTGTTGACCTGTTGTTGCTGCTGCCCTGTTGTTGCTGCTGCTTTCCATGCTGCTATCCCTGCTGCTATCCGTGTTGTCCCTGTTGCCCTGTTGTCGTCCCTGTTGTTGCCCTGTTGTTGCCCTGTTGTTGTCCCTCCTATCCCTGCTGCTACCCCTGCTGCTATCCCTGTTGCCCTGTTGTTGCTGCTAGTACTGTTGCCAAAGCTCACCTGCATGCCAGCGACATGTGCGTCAGGGCGCGCTGTTGCTGTCACTCTTGCCCTGTTGTTGCTGCTACCCTATCCCTGTTGCCCTGTTGTTGCTGCTGCTCCGTTGTTGTTGCTATCCCTGTCGTTCTGTTGTTGCTGCTGCCCTGTTGTTGTTGCGATTCCTGTTGCCCTGTTGTTGCTGCTGCCCTGTTGTTGCGATAACTGTTGCCCTGTTGTTGCTGCTGCCCTGTTGTTGTTGCGATAACTGTTGCCCTGTTGTTGCTGCTGCCCTGTTGTTGTTGCGATAACTGTTGCCCTGGTGTTGCTGCTGCCCTGTTGTTGTTGCGATAACTGTTGCCCTGTTGTTGCTGCTGCCCTGTTGTTGTTGCGATAACTGTTGCCCTGGTGTTGCTGCTGCCCTGTTGTTGTTGCGATAACTGTTGCCCTGTTGTTGCTGCTGCCCTGTTGTTGCTGCTGCCCTGTTGTTGTTGCGATAACTGTTGCCAACACTCACCTGCACGCCAGCGACACGTGCGTCAGGGCGCGCTCAAGGAGCGCAAGCACCCCAGTGGCCCCGAGCGAAGACCCCTGCGTGCGTTTGTGTGCGCGCGTGTGTGTGTGTGTGCATGTGTGTGTGCATGTGCGCGTGCGTGTGTATGCGCGCACATGTGTGCGCGTGCATGTGTATGTGTGTGTACACGTGTGTGTGCAGGTGTGCGCGTTTGTGTGTGAATGTGCGTGTGTATGTGTGTGTGCATGTGTGTGTGTGTGTGCGTGTGCATGTGTGTGGTCGATTTTACAGTCCGTCGGACGCCTTTGATGGCGCATTAGACCCAGTGTGTGTGTATGTGCGTGTGTATGCGTGCGCGTGCGCGTGTGTGCATGCGTGTGTATGTGCGTGTGTATGCGTGTGTGTATGCGTGCGTGTGTATGCGTGTGCGTGTGTGTGTGTGCGTGTGTGTGTGTGTGCGTGTGTGTGTATGTGCGTGTGTGATTAGGTGTTCTCTGTGTGTGCGTGTGTGCGTGTGCGTGTGTGCGTGTGTGTGTGATTAGGTGTTCTCTGTGTGTGCGTGTGTGTGTGTGCGTGTGTGTGTGTGTGTGCGTGTGTGTATGTGCGTGTGTGATTAGGTGTTCTCCCAGTCCAGATAGATGTGCCTGCCGTAGTCCTTCCAAGGCGGTTCTGTAGCGAAAACCGGCGACAGCTTGTCAGTGGTTATGCTAAGGATCTGGTGAAATGATGGCTCATCCCGGGCCTCACGCCCAACTCCCCAATCTCAACCCGATGGAGGCGATTTCTTTTTGCGAAAAGGGCGTGGAAAATGTAATTTTCACACTTTTCAGGTCGAAATTTGCGCAATCTCAACCCGACGCGCCACCCCGAATTGGCCAATCTCGCCCCGAAAGTACGCTTTCTCAGGCTGCGGGTTGGCCAACAGAAACACTGATGCGAGTTGGTTGCGAGTTGGTGGGTGGAAAAATGGTGAAGCGGAAGTAACCCAACTGTGGTGGGACCCACAAGGTGCACCGCTGACCAAGCTGCTGAAAGAACGATCGCACATAGTTCCGTACGTGCGGTTTGCCTTTGCGAATAGCTATCGTTTTAGATCCCCCCCCCCGCCCCCCCACACACGAAGCTGAGAAACTGATGTAAATCGTCGGAAATCGCGATTTGGACGTCAGAATGAGTGACAACTTCAAAAACGACCCCCGAAATTGGTTGAAACAATTGTAGTTTCGACTCCCCCCTCCCTGTGAAGGCCAGCAATATGTACGGTATGTATCACGTGGTATGTACATATATGTGTTGTGTCATACCTGGTGTTCTTTTTCGTGGACTGGGCACGCAAACATCCAAACAGGACACAGCGACGAAGCGACGTCGAGGAGACCCTCCTGCGCGAGTGTGTGCGTGCATGTGTGCGTGTGCATGCGTGTGTGTGTGCGCATGCGTGTGTGCAGTTGTTCGTGTGTGCACGCGCGCGTGTGTGCGGGTTGGGTGGTCGGGTGAGGTTACGGATGTAGGGGATGTAGCAGACCCCCCCTCCTTCCGACACCCACACCCACCTGCACCTGCAGCAGCGCACACCCCACCACCTCGGTGCACCACAGCGCAGCTTCGTGCACACACACACACACACACACACACACACACCTGCAGCAGCGCACACCCCACAACCTCCGTGCACCATAGCGCGGCTTTGCACACACACACGCACGCGCACACACACACACATGCCCCGCACATGCAGCAACGCACACCCCACCACCTCCGTGCACCACAGCGCGGCTTTGCACACACACACACACACAGAGAGAGATATCGTTACAGAGAACACACACACACACACACATACACAAGCACCTGCAGCAGCGCGCACCCCACCACCTCCGTGCACCACAGCGCAGCTTCGTGCACACACACACACACACAGAGAGAGACATCGTTACAGAGAACACACACACACACACACACAAACACACACACATGCAGCAGCGCACACCCCACCACCTCCGTGCACCAAAGCGCGGCTTCGCACACACACACACACACACAAACACACACACAGAGAGAGAGAGATCGTTACAGAGAACACACACACACACACGCACCTGCAGCAGCGCACACCCCACCACCTCCGTGCACCACAGCGCGGCTTCGCACACACACACACACACACAGAGAGAGATGTCGTTACAGAGAACACACACACACACACACACGTGCCCCCCCTCCACACACGCACCTGCAGCAGCGTGCACCCCACCACCTCCTTGCACCACAGCGCAGCTTCATGCGCGCGCGCGCCAGCCACGCACGCTGCCACGCAGCGCTTGACGCGCGCGAGCGCGCGCGCCACCGCCGCCGCATCCCCCTCCTCCCCGCCCCCGCTGCCGCTGGCGTCCTCCTCCCCTCGCCCTCCCGCTCCCCCGCCCCCTCCTCCCCGCCCCTCCTCTCCCCCGTCCCCCCCCGCCTCCGCCCCTCCCTGCTGCCGTCCTCCTCGGCCCTCGGCCCCCTTCTCCGCCGGCCCACCGCCCCGCCCCCGCTCCCACACCCCGGGCGCCCCCTCGCTGACGTCGGTGTCGTCGCCGCTGCTGCCGACACCATCGCCGCCGTTCCCTCGGGCCCCCCGCCAGCCCGCGCCACCCCTGCCCCGCCCGCTGCCGCCCGCACCGCTGCCGCCACACTCGCTGCTGCCGCCATCGTCAATGGTGACGGCTGCAGGGGGGCGCGTTGATGGCCTGCCACCGCCGCTACCGCCACCACCGCCATCAGAGCCGCTACCATCAGAGCCGCCACCTGAACCGCCGCTGCTCCTCTGGCCACAGCCGCCGCCACCATAACCACCACCGCCACCATCAGAGCCGCCACCATCAGAGCCGCCACCAGAGCCGCCACTGCTCCTCTGGCCACCGCCGCCGCCATCATAACCACCACCGCCACCATCAGAGCCGCCACCAGGTCCGCCACTACTCCTCTGGCCACCACCGCCGCCACCACCGCCATCACCACCATCAGAGCCGCCACCAGAGCCGCCACCTGATCCGCCGCTGCTCCTCTGGCCACCACCGCCACCGCCACCACCGCCATCAAAGCCGCCACCAGATCCGCCACTGCTCCTCTGGCCACCACCACCACCACCATCACCGCCATCAGAGCTGCCACCAGAGCCGCCACCAGAGCCGCCACCAGAGCCGCCTGCAGTGCCGCCACCAGAGCCGCCGCCAGAACCGCCACTGCTCCTCTGGCCATCACCGCCACCACCACCGCCGCTCCCTGAGCCTGCCCCAGAGCCGCCCCCCTGCTGCCCGCTGTGCTGCCCGGACAGTGGCTCGTCGAACAGAGACCTCAGGATGCGCTGCGCGTCGCACGATGCCTCCGCGACCGCGGTCGCGCCGAGTCGGATGAGGCCGTCCAGCTGCGTGCGTGCGTGTGCGTGCGCGTGCGTGTGTGTGTGTGTGCGTGTATGCGTGTGTGTGTGTGCGCGTTTGTGTCTTCGAAAGCTTTGACTAACAACTTGTTTTTACCGTGGCCGATGACGACAGCGACCGCATGTACTCCACGCGCTCCGCGCTTGCCTCGTACTCGACACCAATTAATCAAAACTTACATTGATTGAGAGAAAAAACTCAATAAAAACCTGTTTTCAACCCACCGTGGCCGTCGACAGCGTGCGCATTCACCCCACGCGCTCCGTGCTCGCCTCCTTCTTTACACAAATGAATCAAATGTTACAGTAATTGACAAAAACACAATCAATTACACCAAAGAATTGCTCAATCAAACCTGCTTCAACCTACCGTGGCCGTCGACAGCAACCGCATGTACCTCACGCGCTCCGCGCTCGCCTCCTTCTTTACACCAACGCACAAACTGCATTTCATTCAGCAACCCAAACGTTTATGAAACGAAAGCTAAACGAAAGCAGTTACTAATAACGATTATGAAACGAAAGCTAAACGAAAACAGTGACTAATAACACCAACTTTTTTTTTACCGTGGCCGAAGGCAGCGAGCGCATGTACCCCACGCGCTCTGCGGTCACCTCCTTCTTCACACCAATGAATCAAGTACCGTCCGGGCGGTTGGCCTTTGCGTATAATTATCTTTTTTGCCCCCCCCCCCCCCGAAGCTAAGAAACAAATATAAATCGTCGAAAATCGCGATTTGGGGCGTCAAAACGAGTTAAAACGACGAAAACGACCCCCGCAATCGCATTAAACAACTATGGTGTCGACCCCCCCCGCGAAGGCAAACAATATGGACGGTATTACATGAATTAAAAAAACTCAATAAAACCTGTTTTCAACCTACCGCGGCCGTCGACAGTGTGCGCATGTACCCAACGCGCTCCGCGCTCGCCTCCTTCCTCACACCAAAGCAAAACTTGTTCAGTACTTGAACAAAATGTCAAGTAAGTGAAAGTTGAACAAAAGCATTTACTAACAACATCATTTTGTTTACCGTGGCCGTCGACAGCGTGCGCATGTACCCGACACGCTCCGCGCTCGCCTCCGCATGAGAAAGCTCGTGGTCTGAGCGTGCAACCGCAGTCCGGTATGCTGCGCTGCCGTCGCCCAGAGAAGACTTGGACTGAGTGTGTGTGTGTGTGTGTATGTGTGTGTATGTGTGTGTGTGTGTGTGTGAGTGAGGATGGGGAGGGGTCATATCTTCCGGCGCGTGCGACCGCAATCCGGTATGCTGCGCTGCCGTCGCCCACTGAAGGCTTGGATTGCGTGTGTGCGTGCTTGTGTGTGTGTGTGTGCGCGTGTGTGCGTGTGTGTGTGATGATGGGGGGGGGGGGTCATATCTTCCGGCGCGTGCGACCGCAACCCGGTATGTTGCGCTGCCGTCGCCCACAGAAGACTTGGACTGCGTGTGTGTGTGCTTGTGTGTGTGTGTGTGTGCGCGCGTGTGTGCGTGCGTGTGTGAAGATGGGGGGGGGGGTCATATCTTCTGGCGCGTGCGACCGCAACCCGGTATGCTGCGCTGCCGTCGCCCACAGAAGACTTGGATTGCGTGTGTGCGTGCTTGTGTGTGTGTGTGTGAGCGTGCGCGTGTGTGTGTGTGTGTGTGAGGATGGGGGGGGGTCATTCTTCCGGCGCGTGCGACCACAACCCGGTATGCTGCGCTGCTGTCGCCTAGGGAAGACTTGGACTGCGTGGTGTGCGTGTGTGTGTGTGTGTGTGTGTGTGTTGGAGGGCAGGGGGTTACGAGGGGCACACGAGGGGGTGAGCTGGCTGCAACACAATGCCCTACCCACCCACCCCCACACCCGCCTACACCCACCCACACCACCACACTCACTCACCCCCACACCCACCCACCCACTCACCACACAACCGCCCTCGCACACACTGCCCTTATGCAATGCTGCCCTTACACGCACAGACAGACACACACACACACACACACACACACATATGCACACACACATGTAACACACTTGTGCACACAAACACAGACACACACAGACACACACACACACACAAACCTGCCCCTTGCATAAATCTGCTAGATTCTCCTTGAGAGCTGCCTTGACACACACACACGCGCACACACACACACACACACACACACACACGTGCCCCTTGCGTAGCTCCGCCTATTTCTCTTCGAGAGCTGCCTCGACACACACACACACACACACACACACACTGGTACACACACACACACAAGCACACACACACACACACCTTCCCCTTGCGTAGATATGCCAGATTCTCTTCGAGAGCTGCCTCAACACACACACACACACATGCACACACGCACACACACACATACACCAGTGCCCCTTGCGTAGCTCCGCTTGTTTCTCTTCGAGAGCTGCCTCAACACACCCACACCCACACCCACCCACCCCCACACCCACCCACCCACCCACACACACACACCTGCCCCTTGCGTAGCTCTGCCTGTTGATCTTCGAGAGCTGCCTCGACACCCACACACCCACACCCACACCCACACACAAACACCCACCCACACACCTGCCCCTTGCATAGCTCCGCCTGTTTATCTTTGAGAGCTGCCTCGACACACACACACACACGCACACACACGCACGCACACACACACAGATACACACACCTGCCCCTTGCGTAGCTCTGCCTGTTTATCTTCGAGAGCTGCCTCGACGGCTGCCTGGTTGGTGGCACGCAGCTTGGCGACATCCTGCGTGTGTGTGTGTGTGTCTGCGTGTGTGTGCGTGTGTGTGTGTGTTTGTGCGTGCGTGAGTGGCCGCCTGGTTGATGCCACGCAGCTTGGCGACATCCTGCGTGTGTGTGGTCGATTTTACAGTCCGTCGGACGCCTTTGATGGCGCATTAGACCCTAGGAAAGAGGCCGGCAGCTGTCAAAATTAGACCCCTAGCATGCCATCTGCCATCATGATTGCTGTGCACGCGGTGCGTGTCTTAAAACAGGCGACAAGGAAGTCAGCCAGCTCGTGCCAAAACCTGGGGTTCTTCTGGCCTGGCCGAGGATTCATAAACTCTCGCATCCGCTCATCTAAATCGGCCTCCTCGGGGCGAGGGATGGACCGAAACAGGTTGTGGGCCTGCACCCGTGCCTCTTCATAGGCAGGGCACTCAAATACCATGTGTGCCTCATTCTCTAGCCCACCGCATAGGCAGCACGCCCGCTGGCTGCGTCGCTGCCTCTGTCCCGCCACGGCGTAGCGCCCCCGCTCTATCTGCAGCTCATGGAGCCCCATCCTGAACCTAGCTAGAGCCGTGATCCGGGCAGCACTGTTCAGCCCTGAGCTCAACAGGGCCGGTGGCTCGCTGTCGCTACCCGCCATCCACCGCATGTAGGTCAGCATCTTAAAGCCGCGCGACCACTCCTCAGGTACATCTCGCACGGTAGTGCCGCTCGGCAGCGCCGGTGTGCTTGTCGCGGCGGCCAGCCACGCTGCGGTCGCCACGTCCAGCAGGTTGGTGATGCGTACCGGTCCCTCCTGGTCCCACGCCAGGGTGTGCCCCACAGTTCCGAGGCACACCTGCAAGCGTGCCGCCCAGCACGTCCCCCCCGCTTCGGCCAGCCCCCAGCTCTCCCGCATTGCATCTTTAAGCAGGTCACCGTCAGGCCGCCCCCGCGCCTTATCCCAAAAGCGCGTCGCCTGGCGCAGCCAATCTGCCGCCAGCGGCCGCCACCCCGCCTCCCGCGCCAAAATCCCCAGTTGCTGCCCGTTGCTGCGGACTCCTAGGGACGCACGGGTAAATTGCAGAAGCACTTCCTCCAGGGTGCGCCATCCGTCGCGTGCGGCCTTAGCACCCCTCCCACTCCTGCCTCTCTCCCACCGTCCGCCCGCCCCGACAAACACGCCCCCCCCAGCATCCGCCATCATCGCAGGGCCCGACAACTCGCGCCCGTAATTTAGCACAGGCCGTACTTGCGTGTCGAACAGGTGGGCCTTAATGCCAATATTGTTAAGGCGTATTATATATAGGATCTGCGAGTTAGCGCGTATCTGGTGCGCTGGCCCCTAGAGCGTCGGGTGCCCACGTCCCCCCCCACTGCCCGCCGGTGGTGAAAGAGCATGCCCAGATATGGGAACTCGTGTGTCATGGGTAGATCTGCTCCTGCAAACTTCAGCGTTACCCTCCCCCCTGCCGCCCCGACTGGGCAGAACTGGTCATTGAACACCACCCCTTTTGACTTCTTAACGTTTACTGTTAGTGCGCGCGTGCCGCAAAAGGCGTGCAGAGTATCTAGCATGCGTTGAAGCGCTTCGGGCGTCTCTGCCAGCAGCGTCAAGTCATCAGCGTACAGCAGCAGCCGTAGTAGCTGCCCCGCCATCTCCACCCCATCACCCGGGAGCTCTGCGTCTAGTACTCCCTCCAATGCGTCAATAAAAAGCCCAAACAGCAGCGGTGACAGTGGGTCGCCTTGCATGAACCCCTTGTGTGAAGGAAACGCGGGTCCCACTTTCCCATCGATGCGCACACACATTGCGGACCCATCGTACATGGCAATCAGCGCCGCCATGAACTCCCCATGTACCCCCAGGCTCCTAAGGCACTCCCAAAGCAATGGGCGGTGCACGCAATCGTAAGCCTTCCTGAAGTCAATAAAGGCGGCGTACAGCGGTTTGCGCTGGAGGCCGCTCTTCTCAATAAGGTGTTGCAGGATGAAGGCATTATCTGGGGTCCCCCTCTTCTTCCGGAAGCCTGCCTGGCCCCGCGCCCTGTACCCCTCCCGTTCTGCTAAGGCGTCCAGCCTGTTCATAAGCACCAAAGCTGTATAGCTTGGCGAGGGCATTCCCCACCGTGATCCCTCGGTAATCGTCCCGCACGTCTAGGCTGCCTTTCGGCTTTGGCACCTGCGTGGTTGCCCCAAGTGCCATGCAGTCGGGTACCCCTCACGGAAGACCCGATTGAGCAGGTGTGTGATGGGGCCAGCGAGCAGGTGCTCCTCATCCACAGCACCCGTTGCATCGCCCCCCTCTGCCGCCCTAGCCCATGCCCTCTGATAGAACTCTATCGGCATGCCGTTTACGCCTGGGGCTTTGCCCGCGTCCATGCCCATCAGTGCCGCATACACCTCCGCCTCAGTAAATGAATTATTTAGCGCTGCCGCCCGCTCCGTGGCCGTCGTCGTGGGGAGGGCAAACGGGGCCCCGTGCCCATGGTCAGTGGCATCATCCGTGTTAGTCGTATTAGTCGTATGAGTCGTATCAGTGGCGTTAGCATGGTTGTCCCCCAGCAAATCCCAA
>VFSX01000137.1:0-15000 GCA_016618255.1 Chlamydomonas sp. UWO 241 | reverse complement strand
CGCCAGCCCTGCGACCGACAGAGCCTGGCTGTCCACCTGCTGTATGATCCCCATCGGATTTGCCTCCTCCTGTGTGTGTGTGTGTGTGTGTGCAAGTGTGCGTTTTTTTTGTGTGTGCGTTTTTTTGTGCGTGTGTGTGTGCCAGGCCCCCCAGTCCCCCACAGCTCTTGCTCTCCAACGTGAAGACCGGCAGAGCCTCGCCGACTGTCTGCTGCATGATCCCCATCAGAGTTGCCCTCACCCCGTGCTCACCAGTAATGCCCTTTGTGTAAGTGCACCATCATGGTACCATGTGGGTGCCATGTGGGTGCTTATTTGAGTACCCGGTACTTGTTTAAGTACCCTACCTTGCACCACATACAACGGGCATGTAGAGACCACCAAAGAGCCCCCCATGAAAAGTATGTAAGTTTACACCTTCACCTCGAGCGCCACAGACAGGTGAGGCGATGCGCCCACCCCTGCCCCACTTGGACACTGTCGCAAGGGGGCATTTTTGGGCCACATGGCGGGCGAATGGGGGGCGAGCGAATTCCAGCGCCCCTTCAGCCCCCCGCTGTGGTGGCAAACCCGGGAAATGGGGGGGGGGGCGGGAGAACTGCGCGGGGCGAATCGCGGATTTTGCTCCGAAAAGTGTGGAATTCGACGATTCTCACACTTTTCCGTGCCCCCTCCTGCGGGAGCACTTCGGCATGTTGCCCTCCCATGTTCCAGGACAAACACGACATTCTTGGTTTCATTAAGGACACCACTGCTGCAACTGCTCCTGGGACGCACCCTCGGGCGCTTGCATTGTGCCGACGCTGGCGAGACTCCGATGAAACCCCGAGCCCCCTGAAGAAGCTCTAAACCCTAAACCCACAAACCATCAACCCCACGCCGTACCCACACACCGTCAACCCCCAGGCCCTACACCCACGCTTTGAGTGCGTTGTGCCGGCGCTGGCGAGCCCCCAAGGAAACCCCGAGCCCCCTGAAGAATCACAAAACCCCTAAACCCCACTACACCCCCAAAACAACCAAAGCCCCGAGCCCCGAGTTCACACCCTTTGCCGAGTGCGTTGTGCCGGCGCTGGTGAGACCCCAATGACACCCCGAGACCCCTGAAAAAGCCCCAAACCCTAAACCCTTCTACGCCCTGAACACAATCAAAGCCCCGAGCCCCGAATTCGCACCCTTCGCCGAGTGCGTTGTGCCTGCGCTGATGAGGTGCACGATGGCAAGGAGAGCATCCGTGGAGTAGTCGTAGATGGCCTGTGTGTGCGTGTGCTTGTGTGTGTGTGTGTGTGTGTGTGTGTGTGTGTGTGTGTGCGTGTCCGTGTGTGTGTGTGTGTGCCTGCGCTGATGAGGTGAACGATGGCGATGAAAGCATCCCTGGAGTATTCGTAGATGGCCTGTGTGTGCGAGCGCGCGTGTGTGTGTGTGTGTGTGTGTGTGTGTGATTGTGTGTGCGTGTGTGCGTGTGTGCGTGTCCGTGTGTGTGTGCGTGTGTGTGTGTGTGTGTGTGTGTGCCTGCGCTGATGAGGTGAACGATGGCGAGGAGAGCATCCCTGGAGTAGTCATAGATGGCCTGTGTGTGCGTGTGTGTGTGTGTGTGTGTGTGTGTGTGTGCGTGTGTGCGTGTGTGCGTGTGTGTGCATGCCTACGCTTGCCCGTCGCCCCATCGAGGAGCTGATCCGACGTCCTCTAGACCTGCCTACCCCCAACTATCGCCCCATGAAATTAACCAGCCCGTGGGGGGATGATACGCCGCGATTGAGGTTGAATGAAGTTGAAAGTTGAAGTTGGTTGGCCCGAGTGGCAACCCCCCCCCCCCCCGCCATGTGATGTACCCCTCTTAGCGCTGATTGGTCCCCCGCTGTAGAACGACACACATGTGCCTTCTGACCTCTGGAACATTGCCAGTACTTAAGTACGGGTTAACGGAGGCGCGTTCTCGTCGCCGAGCCCTGGACCCTGCAATGCGGCGCTGCTGGTGACGAGGATCTCCGTGCCGCTGACGAGCGGGATAAAATACGACTGGCCTGGCTCCTGCTAGACTGTCCCTCGGTGGAAACTACAGGAGCGGCTTGCCCGGCGCTGTCATGGCTTGGCGAGTAGCCGCGGCGCTGCCGCGACCCGTGCTGGGAGACGGCCCTTATCCTCCTCCCATGCAGGACGCCATGCGGCACCGATCTCGACGAGTTGATCGACGAGCGGAGGAGCTGGCGCCCGTCAATGCATGCTGGACATCGGTCAAGATGGCTGCTCGTGGGGGCGAGCTACCATCAGGGCTTCAGCGGTGGTGACCGCCGAGGCAACAACAGAGTTTATCCGCTTCACCATCGCAGCGTTTGTCACCGCGCTCACCCTCGGGGGCACTCGTCTGCCGGTGACTGGCGTCGGCATTGGTCTTCAGGCAGCCTGCCATGACGACTCTGTTTGCCCAGGCCCCCTGGAGGGTGGGACCTGGCCATGCATGACGCATGGGGCGCAGGCAGAGCCCCATGCATGGAGTTGGACAACCATGCACCATGCCAGGCGGGACTTTTCTGCTTCAGCGCCGCCAGTCGGCACAGCCGGCGTGGTTGGCCTCAAAGGCCAGGAGGAGGACAGTCCTTTCCTATACGCTCCTTGCCAGACATGTCCCTCAGGGACTTGTTTGGGTCTAAACTAGCCGGCGGGAGCGGTAGTCTAGACGGCAGGTAACCGGCTGGTGGCTATCGTCCTTCACAGGGCGGTGGCACTAGGACTAGTGTTGTCTTAGCTGGAATGCCATGTAACTGTAAGTACGGGTAGTGCTGTTGCAGTCGTGTAACATTATGGAATGGAATGGAATGTGCACGCGTGTGTGTCTTTGTGTGTGCATGTGTGCATGCGTGTGGGTGCGTGTGTGCACGTGTGGTGTGTGTGTGTGCGTGTGTGTGTGTTTGTGTGTCTGTGCGTGTGTGCACGTGTGTGTGTGTGTGTGTGTGTGTGCATGTGTACACGCGTGTGTGCGTGCGCGTGTGTGTGTGTATGTGTGTGTGTGTCCGTGCGTGCACGTGTGGTGCTGACCTGAAACGAATGTATGCGCGCGTGTGTTCGTGGACCTCTACTACTGAACCCCAAACTCACACTCATTTGGGAGCGGCAGCAGGCAAGAGGCAGCTGGCGGCAGGCGTCAGGCAGCAGGTAGCGGGCAGCATGCGACAGACGGCAGGCAGCAGGCAGCCATTGTGTTCTGTCTGCATTTTGGGGGGAGGTGTGTGCGCGCATGGCTCCACCGCCCTGCCCTGCGCGAGGCCATGTGGAGGCAATGCGCCTGCTACTCGACTATCCTTCTGCCGACCCAGCTGCCATGATGCTGCGCACAAGCGCCGGTGGCAGCAGGCAGCAGGCGACAGGCAGCCGGCAGCAGGGGCGACACGGGAGCCTGTACCGATATGCAGCTGCGCACACACTACCACTCTTTGCCCTCGGCCGCCTCTTTGTGTGAGCCCAAGCATATTCACTGCACGTCTGTGGCTGCTGCTCTGATGCTGGGTGTGCATGGGTGTTGAGCTGACGCGCATTCGCGCGAACTGTATTGCATTGTCACAAAGCCACAGCCCTATGGGTGTAGCTTGCACCGCCGGGTTTACAGGGGTGTGTGTGTTGTGACGTGCGAGGCTGGCTTGAACTCACAGTCATCCGGAAGTGCATCTGTCCTGATGCTGGGTGTGCGTGGGTGTTGAGCTGACGTTTTGGTGTTTGGAGATCTGCGTGTCAGTGCCTATGGGGTGTGTTCTGACCACAGCCACTATGTTGCAACCCCGTCGGTACAAGCGACACCCATAGGATTATGGCTTTGTTACACTGCCATACAACCCGCGCAAAATGTGTGCCGACTCTCATGCCGACTTGCATGCCGACTCTCGTGCCAACGCTCAGGCAAACAATTCGCGCGAAATGTATTGCATTGTAACAAAGCCATAACCCTATGGGTGTATATTGCGCCGCCAGTGTGCATAGGGTGTGTGTTGTGACGTGCGAGGCTGGATTGAATTCACAGTCATCCGGTAGTGCATTGCTGCTGTGATGCTGGGTGTGCGTGGGTGTTATGCTGACGTGTCAGTGTTTGGAGGTCTGCGTGTCTGCGCCTAGCTAGCAGGCGTGCTGCAGTGCTTCTTCGATTGGACGGTTTACCGCCTACGGCGGTTTCTGGGCGGGAATAATTGACTATTGAGGGTTTATCGCCCGTGTTTTGTAGTTTTTTTTGCCGATTCCTGCCGTTTTTTTGTTTTGCCGATTTTGGCCGATTTTGCCCCCGGCCGCCAGCGGCCGGGCTGTAAGAATTAATTAATTGAAATCAATTGAAGAAGCACTGGCGTGCTGTGACGTGCGAGGCTGGCTTGAACTCACATGCGCCCGGTAGTGCACTGCCGCCACCGACTCCTCCGCGGGCTTCGAATCCTTGGCCTGCAGGGGTGGCGGTTTGAATCGAGGGTTTGAATCATGGGGTGGGTGTTTGAATCGTGGTGGTGTGGGTGTTTGGGCAGTGCGGTCTGTGGCAATCTCGGTTCGTCTGCGGCGCCCAAGCCGCAGACTCCTCCGCGGGCTTTCGACTCCTTGGCCGCCGGCTGCAGGGGTGGTGGTTTGAATTGAGGGTTTGAATCGGGGGTTTGACTACGGTTTGAATACGGTTTGAATACGGTTTGAATACGGTTTGAATACGGTTTGAAGCGTGGTGTGGGTGTTGAGACAGTGCGCTGGTCGTCGTGGCTAGGCCATGTGATGCGCATGCCGGCTTCTCGTCTTCCTCGTACGACTTTTGACTGCACAATGGATGTGGCTCGGCAGCCAGGCCGGCCTCCAGCCTCCTCCCGACACTATTTTCTTAAGCTACTGATTCAGCAGCTAGGCGAAACTAGTGGCACTCGTTCTGATTGGAAGACTTTTTCGGACACGGCGTTTGAGCGTGCTCAGGATAGGGTCGGGTGGAGAGCCGTGGTGTACGGTCCGGCTGCCCCTCAGGCGCCGGCCCCTCCACCACGGCGGTCAAGTAGATTGGCAAGCGCCACTTGACCCCCTATCCCCTAGAAGCAGTTAGGACCTATTTTGGAGGCGTCGCACAATAGCTCTCCTTTTTGCTCTGGGACTACACGTTGGCAGGCGGCTGCCTGAGGGGCGGTAGCCGGCTGGTGGCTACCGCCCCTCACAAGTAATTGTTAGGGCCAGAACTGGACTTGGGTCTAGGCGGTGGTACTAGGACTGGAGGTAGTCTTTGCTGGAAAGCCGATGTAACTGTAACTGCTGGTCGTCAGGGCTGCGGGCTTCGACTCCTTGGCAGGCAGGGATGGCGGTTGGGGTGTGACTGCGTTTTGAATTGAGGGTTTGAAGCATGGGTTTGAGTCGTGGGTTTCAAGATAGGATTTGAACCTGGTTTGAATCGTGGTGGTGTCAGCGTTGAGACAGTGCACTGGGTGTCGGGTCGATTTGACTCCCTGGCCGCCAACTGCGTTGGTGAATACGGTTAGAGGGTTTGAATCCTAGGTGTGAATACGGTATGAATCGTGGGTTTGCTTCGTGGGGTGACGGGTGGCCCCCCAAGCCTCTTGACAGCCCTCCTTCTCTTTCCCTCCCTCCCCTCCCTCCCTCCCCCCTCCCTCCCTCCCTCCCTCCCTCCCTCCTCCCTCCCTCCGTCCTCCCCCCTCCCTCCTCCCTCCCTCCTAACAGAGTCCTTCATACATGTGATACTAGTCTCCACCGCAGCAGGGATGGGGGGAGAGCGTTGCAACGCCAAGGGCTGAGAAACTACAGAGTAAAATTGCATACCCCCCAAACAGGGGAGTGGGTGGGCGGGGGGTGGCGGGGGGGGGAAGAAAAGTTTGTGAGGTCTACCTCATGTTATCTTATTTCCAAAACGGGCCTGCCCCCCCCACCCCCCACGTACACCCAAACCCAGACCCACCTGCCCCCAACGAGTCCGCACCCCCTGCCCCCACCCTACCTGTGCCGCGCTCTTTGATGCGGTATCCTTGGCGACGTCGCTCGCGTTCTGTAGCAGCACGATGGCGGTGTTCGTGATGGGCTGCGGGGCGCAACAGGCAGGGCACGCACAAAAAACAGACGATGGCGAATCAGCAGGGGGGGGGGCGTGCGCGCGCCGCTTGCATTCTGCAGCAGCACGATGGCGGTGTCCGTGATGGGCAGCGGGGCGCAACAGGCAGGGCACGCACACACAACAGACTATGGCGACTCAGCAGGGTGGGGGTGGGGGGGGCGTGCGCGCGCCGCTTGCATTCTGCAGCAGCAAGATGGCGGTGTCCGTGATGGGCAGCGGTGCGCAACAGGCAGGGCACGCACACACAACAGACTATGGCGAATCAGCAGGGAGGGGGGGGGGGGTGCGCGCGCCGCTTGCATTCTGCAGCAGCACGATGGCGGTGTCCGTGATGGGCAGCGGGGCGCAACAGGCAAGACACGCACACCCAACAGACTATGACAAAACAGCAGGGGAGGGGGGACTTGCGCAATCGCTTGTGTTCTGAATAAACGCGATGGCTCTGTGTCTGTGATCTCGGCTGCGGGGTGTAACAGGCAGGGCACGCACACACAACAGACTATGGCGACTCAGCAGGGGGGGGGCGTGCGCGCGCCGCTTGCATTCTGCAGCAGCAAGATGGCGGTGTCCGTGATGGGCAGCGGTGCGCAACAGGCAGGGCACGCACAAAAAACAGACGAGGGCGAATCAGCAGGGGGGGGGGGGGGCGTGCGCGCGCCGCTTGCATTCTGCAGCAGCACGATGGCGGTGTCCGTGATGGGCTGCGGGGCGCAACAGGCAAGACACGCACACCCAACAGACTATGGCAAAACAGCAGGGGAGGGGGACTTGCGCAATCGCTTGTGTTCTGAATAAGCGCGATGGCTCTGTGTCTGTGACCTCGGCTGCGGGGTGTAACAGGCAGGGCACGCGAACACAGCAGACGATGGTGAATCAGCGGGGGAGGGGGGCGTGCGCGCGCCGCTTGCATTCTGCAGCAGCACGATGGCGGTGTCCGTGATGGGCAGCGGTGCGCAACAGGCAGGGCACGCCAACACAACAGAATATGGCGACTCAGCAGGGTGGGGGTGGGGGGGGCGTGCGCGCGCCGCTTGCATTCTGCAGCAGCAAGATGGCGGTGTCCGTGATGGGCAGCGGTGCGCAACAGGCAGGGCACGCACACACAACAGACTATGGCGAATCAGCAGGGAGGGGGGGGGGGCGTGCGCGCGCCGCTTGCATTCTGCAGCAGCACGATGGCGGTGTCCGTGATGGGCTGCGGGGCGCAACAGGCAAGACACGCACACCCAACAGACTATGGCAAAACAGCAGGGGAGGGGGACTTGCGCAATCGCTTGTGTTCTGAATAAGCGCGATGGCTCTGTGTCTGTGACCTCGGCTGCGGGGTGTAACAGGCAGGGCACGCAAACACAGCAGACGATGGCGAATCAGCAGGGGGAGGGGGGCGTGCGCGCGCCGCTTGCATTCTGCAGCAGCACGATGGCGGTGTCCGTGATGGGCAGCGGTGCGCAACAGGCAGGGCACGCACACACAACAGACTATGGCGAATCAGCAGGGAGGGGGGGGGGCGTGCGCGCGCCGCTTGCATTCTGCAGCAGCACGATGGCGGTGTCCGTGATGGGCAGCGGGGCGCAACAGGCAAGACACGCACACCCAACAGACTATGGCAAAACAGCAGGGGAGGGGGGACTTGCGCAATCGCTTGTGTTCTGAATAAGCGCGATGGCTCTGTGTCTGTGATCTCGGCTGCGGGGTGTAACAGGCAGGGCACGCACACACAACAGACTATGGCGACTCAGCAGGGGGGGGGCGTGCGCGCGCCGCTGCAAGATGGCGGTGTCCGTGATGGGCAGCGGTGCGCAACAGGCAGGGCACGCACACACAACAGACAATGGTGAATCAGCAGGGAGGGGGGGGGGGCGTGCACGCGCCGCTTGCATTCTGCAGCAGCACGATGGCGGTGTCCGTGGTGGGCAGCGGGGCGCAACAGGCAAGACACGCACACCCAACAGACTATGGCAAAACAGCAGGGGAGGGGGACTTGCGCAATCGCTTGTGTTCTGAATAAGCGCGATGGCTCTGTGTCTGTGACCTCGGCTGCGGGGTGTAACAGGCAGGGCACGCAAACACAGCAGACGATGGCGAATCAGCAGGGGGAGGGGGGCGTGCGCGCGCCGCTTGCATTCTGCAGCAGCACGATGGCGGTGTCCGTGATGGGCAGCGGTGCGCAACAGGCAGGGCACGCACACACAACAGACTATGGCGAATCAGCAGGGAGGGGGGGGGGCGTGCGCGCGCCGCTTGCATTCTGCAGCAGCACGATGGCGGTGTCCGTGATGGGCAGCGGGGCGCAACAGGCAAGACACGCACACCCAACAGACTATGGCAAAACAGCAGGGGAGGGGGGACTTGCGCAATCGCTTGTGTTCTGAATAAACGCGATGGCTCTGTGTCTGTGATCTCGGCTGCGGGGTGTAACAGGCAGGGCACGCACACACAACAGACTATGGCGACTCAGCAGGGGGGGGGCGTGCGCGCGCCGCTTGCATTCTGCAGCAGCAAGATGGCGGTGTCCGTGATGGGCAGCGGTGCGCAACAGGCAGGGCACGCACACACAACAGACAATGGTGAATCAGCAGGGAGGGGGGGGGGCGTGCACGCGCCGCTTGCATTCTGCAGCAGCACGATGGCGGTGTCCGTGGTGGGCAGCGGGGCGCAACAGGCAAGACACGCACACCCAACAGACTATGGCAAAACAGCAGGGGAGGGGGGACTTGCGCAATCGCTTGTGTTCTGAATAAGCGCGATGGCTCTGTGTCTGTGATCTCGGCTGCGGGGTGTAACAGGCAGGGCACGCACACACAACAGACTATGGCGACTCAGCAGGGGGGGGGCGTGCGCGCGCCGCTTGCATTCTGCAGCAGCAAGATGGCGGTGTCCGTGATGGGCAGCGGGGCGCAACAGGCAGGGCACGCACACACAACAGACTATGGCGACTCAGCAGGGGGGGGGCGTGCGCGCGCCGCTTGCATTCTGCAGCAGCAAGATGGCGGTGTCCGTGATGGGCAGCGGTGCGCAACAGGCAGGGCACGCACACACAACAGACTATGGCGAATCAGCAGGGAGGGGGGGGGGGGGTGCGCGCGCCGCTTGCATTCTGCAGCAGCACGATGGCGGTGTCCGTGATGGGCTGCGGGGCGCAACAGGCAAGACACGCACACCCAACAGACTATGGCAAAACAGCAGGGGAGGGGGACTTGCGCAATCGCTTGTGTTCTGAATAAGCGCGATGGCTCTGTGTCTGTGACCTCGGCTGCGGGGTGTAACAGGCAGGGCACGCAAACACAGCAGACGATGGCGAATCAGCAGGGGGAGGGGGGCGTGCGCGCGCCGCTTGCATTCTGCAGCAGCACGATGGCGGTGTCCGTGATGGGCAGCGGTGCGCAACAGGCAGGGCACGCACACACAACAGACTATGGCGAATCAGCAGGGAGGGGGGGGGGCGTGCGCGCGCCGCTTGCATTCTGCAGCAGCACGATGGCGGTGTCCGTGATGGGCAGCGGGGCGCAACAGGCAAGACACGCACACCCAACAGACTATGGCAAAACAGCAGGGGAGGGGGGACTTGCGCAATCGCTTGTGTTCTGAATAAGCGCGATGGCTCTGTGTCTGTGATCTCGGCTGCGGGGTGTAACAGGCAGGGCACGCACACACAACAGACTATGGCGACTCAGCAGGGGGGGGGCGTGCGCGCGCCGCTTGCATTCTGCAGCAGCAAGATGACGGTGTCCGTGATGGGCAGCGGTGCGCAACAGGCAGGGCACGCACACACAACAGACTATGGCGAATCAGCAGGGAGGGGGGGGGGGGCGTGCGCGCGCCGCTTGCATTCTGCAGCAGCACGATGGCGGTGTCCGTGATGGGCAGCGGGGCGCAACAGGCAAGACACGCACACCCAACAGACTATGACAAAACAGCAGGGGAGGGGGGACTTGCGCAATCGCTTGTGTTCTGAATAAGCGCGATGGCTCTGTGTCTGTGATCTCGGCTGCGGGGTGTAACAGGCAGGGCACGCACACACAACAGACTATGGCGACTCAGCAGGGGGGGGGCGTGCGCGCGCCGCTTGCATTCTGCAGCAGCAAGATGACGGTGTCCGTGATGGGCAGCGGTGCGCAACAGGCAGGGCACGCACACACAACAGACTATGGCGAATCAGCAGGGAGGGGGGGGGGGGCGTGCGCGCGCCGCTTGCATTCTGCAGCAGCACGATGGCGGTGTCCGTGATGGGCTGCGGGGCGCAACAGGCAAGACACGCACACCCAACAGACTATGGCAAAACAGCAGGGGAGGGGGACTTGCGCAATCGCTTGTGTTCTGAATAAGCGCGATGGCTCTGTGTCTGTGACCTCGGCTGCGGGGTGTAACAGGCAGGGCACGCAAACACAGCAGACGATGGCGAATCAGCAGGGGGAGGGGGGCGTGCGCGCGCCGCTTGCATTCTGCAGCAGCACGATGGCGGTGTCCGTGATGGGCAGCGGTGCGCAACAGGCAGGGCACGCACACACAACAGACTATGGCGAATCAGCAGGGAGGGGGGGGGGGCGTGCGCGCGCCGCTTGCATTCTGCAGCAGCAAGATGGCGGTGTCCGTGATGGGCAGCGGTGCGCAACAGGCAGGGCACGCACACACAACAGACTATGGCGAATCAGCAGGGAGGGGGGGGGGCGTGCGCGCGCCGCTTGCATTCTGCAGCAGCACGATGGCGGTGTCCGTGATGGGCAGCGGGGCGCAACAGGCAAGACACGCACACCCAACAGACTATGACAAAACAGCAGGGGAGGGGGGACTTGCGCAATCGCTTGTGTTCTGAATAAGCGCGATGGCTCTGTGTCTGTGATCTCGGCTGCGGGGTGTAACAGGCAGGGCACGCACACACAACAGACTATGGCGACTCAGCAGGGGGGGGGCGTGCGCGCGCCGCTTGCATTCTGCAGCAGCAAGATGACGGTGTCCGTGATGGGCAGCGGTGCGCAACAGGCAGGGCACGCACACACAACAGACTATGGCGAATCAGCAGGGAGGGGGGGGGCGTGCGCGCGCCGCTTGCATTCTGCAGCAGCACGATGGCGGTGTCCGTGATGGGCTGCGGGGCGCAACAGGCAAGACACGCACACCCAACAGACTATGGCGAATCAGCAGGGAGGGGGGGGGGCGTGCGCGCGCCGCTTGCATTCTGCAGCAGCACGATGGCGGTGTCCGTGATGGGCAGCGGTGCGCAACAGGCAGGGCACGCACACACAACAGACTATGGCGAATCAGCAGGGAGGGGGGGGGGCGTGCGCGCGCCGCTTGCATTCTGCAGCAGCACGATGGCGGTGTCCGTGATGGGCAGCGGGGCGCAACAGGCAAGACACGCACACCCAACAGACTATGGCAAAACAGCAGGGGAGGGGGGACTTGCGCAATCGCTTGTGTTCTGAATAAACGCGATGGCTCTGTGTCTGTGATCTCGGCTGCGGGGTGTAACAGGCAGGGCACGCACACACAACAGACTATGGCGACTCAGCAGGGGGGGGGCGTGCGCGCGCCGCTTGCATTCTGCAGCAGCAAGATGGCGGTGTCCGTGATGGGCAGCGGGGCGCAACAGGCAGGGCACGCACACACAACAGACTATGGCGACTCAGCAGGGGGGGGGCGTGCGCGCGCCGCTTGCATTCTGCAGCAGCCGATGGCGTGTCCGTGATGGGCTGCGGGGGCGCAACAGGCAAGACACTGCACACCCAACAAGACTTATGGCAAAACAGCAGGGAGGGGGACTTGGCCCGCAATCGCTTGTTCTGAATAAGCGCGATGGCTCTGTGTCTTGTGACTCGGCTTGCAGGGGTGTAACAGGCAGGGCACGCACAACAAAGTGAGACGATGGGCGAATCAGCAGGGGGAGGGGGGAACGTTTGCGCGCTGCCGCTTGGCATTTTCTGCCGCCAGCACGATGGGGTAGTCCGTGATGGGCAGCGGTGCGCCAACAGGCAGGGCACGCACCACAACAGACTATGGGAATCAGCAGGGAGGGGGGCAGTGCGCCGCCGCCTTGCATTCTGCGCAGCAAGATTGGCTGGTGTCCGTTGATGGGCAGCGGTGCGCAACCAGGCAGGGGCACGCACACAACAAAGACTTATGAACGAAAAATCAGAGGAGGGGGGGGCGTGCGCGCGACCCCCCCGGGCTTGGGCATTCTGCAGCAAGCACGATGGCGGGTGTCCGTGATGGGCGGCGGGCGCAACAGGCAAGACACGCTACACCCAACAGGACTATGGCGACATCAGCAGGAGGGGGGGGGCGATGCGCGCGCCGTTGCATTCTGCAGCAGCCACGATGGCGGTGTCCGTTGATGGGCAGCGGTGCGCAACAAGGCAGGGCACGCACACACAACAGACTATGGCGACTCAGCAGGGGGGGGGCGTGCGCGCGCCGCTTGCATTCTGCAGCAGCAAGATGGCGGTGTCCGTGATGGGCAGCGGTGCGCAACAGGCAGGGCACGCACACACAACAGACAATGGTGAATCAGCAGGGAGGGGGGGGGGCGTGCACGCGCCGCTTGCATTCTGCAGCAGCACGATGGCGGTGTCCGTGATGGGCAGCGGTGCGCAACAGGCAAGACACGCACACCCAACAGACTATGACAAAACAGCAGGGGAGGGGGGACTTGCGCAATCGCTTGTGTTCTGAATAAGCGCGATGGCTCTGTGTCTGTGATCTCGGCTGCGGGGTGTAACAGGCAGGGCACGCAAACACAGCAGACGATGGCGAATCAGCAGGGGGAGGGGGGCGTGCGCGCGCCGCTTGCATTCTGCGCAGCACGATGGGCGGTGTGCCGTTTATGGCAGCGGGTGCGCAACAGGCAGGGCACGCACACACCAACAGACATGGACGAATCAGCAGGCGAGGGGGGGGCGTGCGCCCGGCCCGCTTTGCATTCCTTCGCAAGGCAGCAAGATGGCGGTGTGCCGGATGGGCAGCGGTGCCCCGCAACAGCAGGCACCACACACAAAACAGGGACTATGGCGATCAGCAGGGAGGGGGGGCCGCGCCTCAGTCCCACCAACACCCCACACTCAGCATATCTACCAAACACCCTCTCCACCCAATCCAACAATAACACCCATCACAAGCCACCAGAAACACGGCATAATAACACCACCTCAGAACCAAACGTGCGGCGCCGCTTGCACTTCTGCAGCAGCACGCATGGCGGTGTCCGTGAAATGGGCAGCCGGTTGCGTGCAACAGCGACAAGACACGCCAACACCCAACACGACTAGTGACAACAGCTAGGGGAGGGGCTTGCGCATCGCTGTTCTTCTGAATAAGCGCGATGGCCTGTTATCTGTGATCTCGGGCTGCGGGGTGAACAGGCAGGCACGCAGCACACAACATGACATATGACACTCAGCAGGGGGGGGCGTGCCGCGCGCCGTTGCCATTCTGCAGCCAGCAAGATGACGGTGTCCGTCGGATGGGCGCGGGCCGCAACAGGCAGGGCACGCACACACAACAGGACTATGGCCCGAATCAGCAGGGAGGGGGGGGGCTTGTTGACGCCAAGCGCGCGCTTGCAATTCTGCAACAGCAGGCACCGATGGCGGTGTCCTTGATGGGCAGCGGTGCGCAACAGGGCAGGGCACGCACACACAACAGGCTATGGCGAACTCAGACAGAGAAGAGGGCGGGGCGTGACGCGCGCGCCGCTTGCATTCTGCAGCGCATGAGTGGCGGTGTCCGGATTGGGCAAGCGAAGTGCCCGCGACACAAGCAAAGGGAACACGGCACACACAACAGGACTACTCGGCGAATCACGCAGGAGAGTGGGAGGACGGGCAGGGGCGCGTGGCGCGCCGCTTGCATTCTCAGCAGCACGATGGCGGTGTCGATGATGGGCAGCGGGGACGCAACAGGCAAGACAACGCACAGCCACCAAAAGGACTATGGGACCAAAACAGACAGAGGGGACTTGCGCAATCGCTTGTGTTCTGAATAAACGCGATGGCTCTGTGTCTGTGATCTCGGCTGCGGGGTGTAACAGGCAGGGCACGCACACACAACAGACTATGGCGACTCAGCAGGGGGGGGGCGTGCGCGCGCCGCTTGCATTCTGCAGCAGCAAGATGGCGGTGTCCGTGATGGGCAGCGGTGCGCAACAGGCAGGGCACGCACACACAACAGACTATGGCGAATCAGCAGGGAGGGGGGGGGGGCGTGCGCGCGCCGCTTGCATTCTGCAGCAGCACGATGGCGGTGTCCGTGATGGGCTGCGGGGCGCAACAGGCAAGACACGCACACCCAACAGACTATGGCAAAACAGCAGGGGAGGGGGACTTGCGCAATCGCTTGTGTTCTGAATAAGCGCGATGGCTCTGTGTCTGTGACCTCGGCTGCGGGGTGTAACAGGCAGGGCACGCGAACACAGCAGACGATGGTGAATCAGCGGGGGAGGGGGGCGTGCGCGCGCCGCTTGCATTCTGCAGCAGCACGATGGCGGTGTCCGTGATGGGCAGCGGTGCGCAACAGGCAGGGCACGCCAACACAACGACTATGGCGACTCAGCAGGGCAGGGTGGGGGTGGGGGGGGCGTGCGCGCGCCGCTTGCATTCTGCAGCAGCAAGATGGCGGTGTCCGTGATGGGCAGCGGTGCGCAACAGGCAGGGCACGCACACACAACAGACTATGGCGAATCAGCAGGGAGGGGGGGGGGGGTGCGCGCGCCGCTTGCATTCTGCAGCAGCACGATGGCGGTGTCCGTGATGGGCAGCGGTGCGCAACAGGCAGGGCACGCACACACAACAGACTATGGCGAATCAGCAGGGAGGGGGGGGGCGTGCGCGCGCCGCTTGCATTCTGCAGCAGCAAGATGGCGGTGTCCGTGATGGGCAGCGGTGCGCAACAGGCAGGGCACGCACACACAACAGACTATGGCGAATCAGCAGGGAGGGGGGGGG
>VFSX01000450.1:95000-140288 GCA_016618255.1 Chlamydomonas sp. UWO 241 | reverse complement strand
GCGCCCTGCCAAAAGAAAACGTGGCCGCCCGCCTTGCGCACGCGCTCCTGGGGTGGAGTGTGTGTGTTCGTGTGTGCGTGCGTCTGTGTGTGTGTGTGTGTGTGTGTGTGTGTGCGTGCGAGTTTGCGTGCAGGTGTGTGTGTGCATGTGCGTGTGTGTGCGCCCTGCCAAAAGAAGACATGGCCGCCCGCCTTTCGCACGCGCTCCTGGGGTGGTGTGTGTGTGTGTGTGTGTGTGTGTGTGCGTGTGCGTGCAGGTGTGTGTGTGCATGTGCTTGTGTGCGCCCTGCCAAAAGAAGACATGGCCGCCCGCCTTTCGCACGCGCTCCTGGGGTGGAGTGTGTGTGTGTTCGTGTGTGCGTGCGTCTGTGTGTGTGTGTGTGTGTGTGTGTGTGTGCGTGCGAGTTTGCGTGCAGGTGTGTGTGTGCACGTGCGTGTGTGTGCGCCCTGCCAAAAGAAGACGTGGCTGCTCGCCTTTCGCACGCGCTCCTGGGGTGGTGTGTGTGTGTGCGTGTACGTGTGTGTGTGTGTGCCCTGCCAACAGAAGACATGGCCGCCCGCCTTGCGCACGCGTTGCTGCATGCGTGTGTGTGTTGCGCGTGTGCGTGTGCGTGTATGTGTGTGTGTGTGTGCATGTGCGTGTATGTGTACGTGTGTGTGTGCGTGTGAGTGCGCCGTGCAGAACAAGCGTGTCTGCCCGCCTTGCGCACGCGCTCCTGCATGTGTGTGCGTGTGTGCGTGTGTGCACTTATGTGTGTTGAGGTGGGGGTGGGGGGGTAGGGAAACACGTGGCCTTCAAAAAGAACCCGTTCGGGAAACCTAAACTCGAAATCTCTGCAACGCACCGCCTCATCCACGCTCTCTGCCTTGTGGCCGTCAGTCAATGCCCTGCCCCCTCCCACACACAAAAGTGTACACGCACGCACGCACACACACACACGAGCTCTGTCTCTTTCCCTCTCTCTCTAACTCACACACATGATTTCTCACTCACAAAAAAAAATCATCTGTCATTATCTGGTGTGTGTGCTGTGTGCTGTGTGCCGTGTTGTGCTGCGCCGTGGATTGAGCAGCGCGTGCGGCAGAGCGCGCCGCGGGGCGGTGGATCCACGGTGCGCTCGGGGGGGTGGCAACCCCCCAGGCACGTTGCGATCCAGGTGTCGACGACGCGAGTCCGATGACCCTGTAGCGTAGAGCCCACCCAAGGAGGGCATACCGGCCCGTCACCACAGACGGCCAAGGACGGCTCGCGGACTTGAGCTGGCTGGCCGCGGATGCCAGCAAAGGGGAAACAAGGCACCCCATGCATGCAGCCTTTTCCTGCCCAGTCCCCGCGTGTAGCGGGGCACGCCTGGCGACGCGTCCAAGTCGTCAATCAGAACACCAAAGTGGCTACGTTCAACGTGCGGACATGTCCTGCAGAGGACGAGGGACTGGTCAAACTGGCGAATCTGGTGCAAGATTGCGCCAAGCTTACCGTCGGTGTTGCAGCGCTTCAGGAGCTGCGCAGGACCGGCTCCGGGGAGGCGCAAGTGGGGAGCACCGGCAGCGTGGGGTGGGCTTGCTGTTGTCCCCTGCATGGGCATTGGCACTCGTCTCCTGGGAGGCGGTGTCCGACCGCCTCATCCAGGCCCGCTTTGCAGCGGACCGTAAGCAGATGATCACCATCGTCAGCGCCTACAGTCCAACGGACGCGGCGAGCGACGAGGAGGCTGGCGACTTCTACCTTCGAGTAGCGGCGCTCGCGGACAAGGTCAACGACAAGCGCGATCTGCTCATCGTGGCAGGTGATTTCAATGCAGCAGTGGGGAGGGATTTGGTGTCCGACCACGAATGCGTTGGCAAGCACCTGCCCCTCACGGAGCCAGCGGTGGCCAGCAGGAACGGTCGCCTGCTCCTCGACACTGCCACTGCATGCAGCCTGCGCGCTGCCAACACTCTCTACCCCCACAGGCCTGAGCACCAGTACACCCACATCAGCCCCATGGCTGCTGCACAGAGCAGACGGCATGCATGCTCTGTGCGCCGCCTGCACAGCGTCAAGGACTACATCCTGGTTGCGCGCCGCCGCATGCATGCGGTGACAGACTTTAGGGTGCGTAGGAGCCCAACCTGGGACAGCGATCACCGCATGGTGGTACTGTCCATGCGCCTCAACATGCGAGCCTCCCGCCATGCAGGCGGCTCTCAGCGGCGCGCATGGGACTCTTCACAACTGCGGCGCCGGCTGTCCGTCGTGAGTTCAACCTCCAGCTGTCCGATCGCTTTGGGCTGCTGGAGGCCGTGCCGCCCGAGGGCGCTGATGCCCAGGCGGAGTACGACGCGATGACTGCTGCCATTCACGAGATGGCCACCAACCACCTCGCTCCACGCGGCAGCCGCCGGCGGCGCGGCTGGCAGTTCACTCTGTCGCAGCGCAACCTCCAGCTCATGGACGCCCGGCAGCGCGCGCACACGGCATGGCTCAGGAGCAAGTCTGCTGCTGCCAACCGAGAGCGCAACCGCGCCAACCGCGCGGCCGACGCAGCTGTGCAGAGAGACAGGGAGAGTTGGATCGGCCAGCAGGTGGCGGAGGCGCAAGACATGCTACGCAAGAAGAATCTGTGTCAGTTTGCGCGCGCGTGCGACAGGTTGGCGGGCCGCAGCCGCAGCCATCAGATCCCACCTGCTATGCGGGACGTCTCGGGCGCGCTGCACAGCGGTCCAGACGGGGTGCTGAAGGCCATGACAGAGTCATTCGACAGGCTATACGGCGGGGAGACCAAGCTCAGCGACAAGACCCTGAACCAGCTGAAGAACGATGTAGCTGCGTTTGAGGTCACACGCGTCACAGAGGTGGACGAGGCGCACGGGCGCCCCCCTGACCTGGCTGAGACGGAGGCTTGTGTGCGAGCGTTGCGCTCGGCCACCGCTCCGGGCGGTGACCAGCTGGACGCCATGCTGTTGCGGTGCCCACCTGCCATCGCATGGCTCCACCGGGTCATCATCGCCGTATGGCGGTCGGGGAGAGCCCCGAGGGAATGGAAAACTGCTATTATCACACCGTTATTATATGGGGAAGGGTCCGCGTGACTCCCCTGGTAACTACCGCGGTATAAGCCTTCTCTCTATTGCCGGGAAAGTGTACGCTGCCATACTTCTGCAACGCGTCTCCACGCAGGTTGATGGTCAGTTGCATGAGGCTCAGTGTGGTTTCAGAAAAAGCAGAGCCACTGTTGATGCGATTTTTACTCTGCGCTCACTGAGCGCGGCACATGCCGAGTACAAACAATGCATGGCTGTGGCATTTGTCGACTCTTCTAAAGCTTACGATTGCGTAAACCGTGCGGCACTGTGGAGAGTCCTTAGATTATATAGTGTTCATCCGCACATTATTGATCTGTTGGAGGATCTTCACACCAACACCGCAGCTGCCGTGCGGCTGGCTGAGAAAATCGGGCACGAATTCCCCGCGTCGTCTGGTGTGCGACAGGGGTGCGTCATTGCTCCTGTGTTGTTCAATGTTTTTATTGACCACATAGTGAAAAAGGCGCTAGACATGATGCCAGAGGGGGCTGCCGTGTCAGTCGTGACCCGAGCCGGCGGCTCTGTGTTGTCGTCGTCGGTTGAGCGCATAGTAATGCTAAGGTATGCCGCCGATTTATGTTTGTTCTCGCATGACCCAGCTCAGTTGGCGCTTGTGCTGAAAATCCTTGACAAAGTGTCCTCTAGCTTTGGCATGCAAATCAACGCCGCCAAGACAGAAGTGATGATTTTGCCAGCAGATTTTGACGCGGATCTGCCCACGTTTGCGCTGACTGGTGGTTAAGTGAAGACCGTCTCTGCATTTAAGTATCTAGGGAGTTGGATAACCCAGAGTGGTGGTGTGGAAAAGGAGATCGGTGTGCGTGTCGTCGCGCGCTGGGCGTGTTTGCGTCTTTTGATAAGATTTGGGCCAGCAAGAAGATGCAAGTGCAGTCTAAGATGCGGGTTTACAACACTTTCGTGCTGCCCCACTTTCTGTACGGCTGCGAAACATGGGCCCCTACTAAACACAACTGACTCGATTGGAGGTTGCCCACTCTAACTGCCTTCGTCGCATTCTGGGTGTGCGCCTGGTCGACCGGCACAGATTTACTTATATTCGGCAGGCGTGCGACACTGAGCCAATTGAGAGCCTTGTGGCAAAGCGATCAATGCAGTGGCTAGGCCATGTGATGCGCATGCCGGCTTCTCGTCTTCCTCGTACGACTTTTGACTGCACAATGGATGTGGCTCGGCAGCAAGGCCGGCCTCCAGCCTCCTCCCGACACTATTTTCTTAAGCTACTGATTCAGCAGCTAGGCGAAACTAGTGGCACTCGTTCTGATTGGAAGACTTTTTGGACACGGCGTTTGAGCGTGCTCAGGATAGGGTCGGGTGGAGAGCCGTGGTGTACGGTCCGGCTGCCCCTCAGGCGCCGGCCCCTCCACCACGGCGGTCAAGTAGATTGGCAAGCGCCACTTGACCCCCTATCCCCTAGAAGCAGTTAGGACCTATTTTGGAGGCGTCGCATAATAGCTCTCCTTTTTGCTCTGGGACTACACGTTGGCAGGCAGCCGGCTGGTGGCTACCGCCCCTCACAAGTAATTGTTAGGGCCAGAACTGGACTTGGGTCTAGGCGGTGGTACAAGGACTAGAAGTAGTCTCTGCTGGAAAGCCGATGTAACTGTATGTAACTGTAACTACACTCCCACACACAAGTACACGCACGCATACACACATGACCTTTTTCTCTCTTGCACACGCACACAACCTCTCTCTCACACACCCACACACAAACCTACACGCACGCGCACGCACACATGACCTGACCTCTCTCTCTTACACACACACACACACACCATGCGCTCTTACCGCCTCATCCACGCGCTCTGCTTTGTGGTCGTCAGTCAATGCGCACGTGCATGCGCACACACACACACATGACCCCCGTCTCTTTCTTTCTCTCTTTCTCACCCTAAACCCTAAACCCTAAAGGCTCCCCATGCTCTAACCGCCTCATCCACGCGCTCCGGGTTGTGGTCGGCAGTGAGCGGCACCCCCCTACCACACACGCACGTACACGCACACACACACCCACACAAGACCCCCCTCTTTCTCTCTCTCTCTCTCACGCACTCTCTCTCATACGCACACCAACTCTATGATCGTACCGCCTCATCCACGCGCTCCGGCTTGTGGTCGTCAGTGAGTGGCACGACCGCGCCGCCGCGGCGCAGCACCGCGCGCGAGTCGCCTATGTGTGTGTGTGTGTGTGTTCAAACGAGAGAGGGGGGGCAGCACCACGCGCGAGTTGCCTGTGTGTGTGTGTGTGTGTGTGTGTGTTGAAGAGAGAGAGCGAGAGGGAGAGAGGGGCGGCGCATGCATGCGCCCACGCACACACAAAACACAAGGCACACACATACACACACACATACACACACACACACCACACACAAACGCGCACGCACCGCAGTTGGCCACCCACAGCTTGCGCGCCCCCACCAGCGCCACCACCGCAGTGCTGCCCACACTTTCGGCCACATCAGCGCACTCTGCAGCAAACTCAGCGTCGGTGCGAAGGAACGCGCAGCGCAGGGCTTCCTCGATGGCATCGAAACCAACGGCCGCGCCTGCGTGCGTTTGTGTGTGTGTGTGTGCTTGTGTGTGTGTGTGCGTGTGTGTACGTGTGAAGAAGACGTGCACACACGGGGGGACAGAAAACAATAAAAATGCAGGCACGTCTAAAATCCATATCCTTGCGGTGTACGTTCCAAATCAATCGGAATTTTTGAATTTGGACACCTACGGGGCTCGATTAACGGAGGCGCGTTCTCGTCGCCGAGCCCTGGACCCAGCAGTGCGGCGCTGCTGGTGACGAGGATCTCCGTGCCGCTGACGAGCGGGGTAAAATACGAATTGTTTAATCATCCGCGGGGGGGGATATGCATTGGTTTCGGTTCGCGGGGGGTATGGGGTCCAATTGTTAGCTGTCCGCGAGCCTATGAAACTGTCCTTTTCGTAGGCAAATTGTGAGGTCTGCGGGTCGAGTCCCCGTTCGGGATTTTTTTACTCTTCGCGGGGGGGCGAGGCGAAATGAATGCGACTTCGCGCACAACTTCGCGGGGGCGTCCAAAACAATACATAGTCGCGAAGGCTATCCGCGCGTACGGTAGTAGCTTCAACCAGGGTGTTTGTGTGTTCTAATATGTCTGCAGGTGTCCACAGGTATCCGCGTGGCACCAGTACCTGATCAGTAGCCTCTGCTGTCGCTACGGTGGAGGTCTAGGGGACACGATCCCTGTGAACCCCGGCCGTGCCCCCGCGGGGATCAGTCACATCCGAGGCCAAGGGCCCTGTCTAGGTCCAGCCCTGACCCACTATCCCCCCCCCCGACGGTGGCCTGCCACCCGTCTGTAGTGCCCGGGCGCTACACGCCGAGCAAGGTCGAATACGCTGCCTGTAGATGCGTCGCACACACGACTGTAAAATCCGTCATCATCATCAGGACGTGCATCAGGTGGCGCGACTCACGGTCAAACTCCGAGCTCGCGTACGCTCACGCTCTTTTCAGAGTGGGGCTTCCCTACCACCAACAGCCAGCCATCTCATTAAGGTGCTCGGGCCCTGCGCGCCGAGCACGGTTGTATACGCCTTGAGATATGTCCCTAACTGTGTCACCCATCATCATCAACAGGTGGCGCGACTCACGGTCAAACTCCAAGCTCACGTATGCGAGCGCATCGGGCGTCTCCCCCATGGGTCGGATGCAGGGGCGGCTGCCGCCCGCTGCTGTTGCTGCTGCTGGGGACACAGATGCGTCGCTGCTGCGGGCACGCAGGCATGCATGTGTTTGCACGTGAGAGTGTGCAGGCAAGCTTGCTTGTGTGCGTGTGCGTGGTTGCAATGTGGCAGGAGCGGCCGCCGCCCGCTGCTGCTGCTGCTACTGCTGCTGGGGACAGATTCGTCGCTGCTGCGGGCATGCAGGCATGCATGTGTTTGCACGTGAGAGTGTGCGGGCATGCTTGCTTGTGTGCGTGTGCGTGTTTGCATTGTGGCAGGAGCGGCCGCCGCCCGCTGCTGCTGCTGCTGCTGGGGACACAGATTCGTCGCTTCTGCGGGCATGCAGGCATTCATGTGTTTGCACGTGAGAGTGCGCTGGCATGCTTGCTTGTGTGCGTGTGCGTGTTTGCAATGTGGCAGGGGCGGCCGCCGCCCGCTGCTGCTGCTGCTGCTGCTGCTGGGGACACAGATTCGTCGCTGCTGCGAGCATGCAGGCATGCATGTGTTTGCACGTGAGAGTGTGCGGCATGCTTGCTTGTGTGCTTGTGCGTGTTTGCATTGTGGCAGGAGCGGCCGCCGCCCGCTGCTGCTGCTGCTGCTGCTGGGGACACAGATTCGTCGATGCTGCGGGCATGCAGGCGTGCATGTGTTTGCACGTGTGTGTGTGTGTGTGTGTGTACATTGTGGCAGGAGTGGGCACAGCACCCGCTGCTGCTGCTGGGGACACGGATGCGTCGCTGCTGCGGGCACGCAGGCATGCATGTGTTTGCGTGTGAGAGTGTGCGGGCTGCTTGCTTGTGTGCGTGTGCGTGTTTGCATTGTGGCAGGAGCGGCCGCCGCCCGCTGCTGCTGCTGCTGCTGCTGCTGCTGGGGACACAGATTCGTCGCTGCTGCGGGCATGCAAGCATGCATGTGTTTATACGTGAGAGTGTGCGGGCATGCTTGCTTGTGTGCGTGTGCGTGTTTGCAATGTGGCAGGAGCGGCCGCCGCCTGCTGCTGCTGCTGCTGCTGCTACTGCTGCTGCTGCTGGGGACGCAGATTCGTCGCTGCTGCGGGCATGCAGGCATGCATGTGTTTGCACGTGAGAGTGTGCAGGCATGCTTGCTTGTGTGCGTGTGCGTGTTTGCATTGTGGCAGGAGCGGCCGCCGCCCGCTGCTGCTGCTGCTGCTGCTGGAGACACAGATTCGTCGCTGCTATGGGCATGCAAGCATGCATGTGTTTGCACGTGAGAGTGTGCGGGCATGCTTGCTTGTGTGCGTGTGCGTGTTTGCATTGTGGCAGGAGCGGCCGCCGCCCGCTGCTGCTGCTGCTGCTGCTGCTGGGGACACAGATTCGTCGCTGCTGCGGGCATGCAGGCATGCATGTGTTTGCACGTGAGAGCGTGCGGGCATGCTTGCTTGTGTGCGTGTGCGTGTTTGCAATGTGGCAGGAGCGGCCGCCGCCCCTGCTGCTGCTGCTGCTGCTGCTGCTGGGGACACAGATTCGTCGCTGCTGCGGGCATGCAGGCATGCATGTGTTTGCACGTGAGAGTGTGCGGGCATGCTTGCTTGTGTGCTTGTGCGTGTTTGCAATGTGGCAGGAGCGGCCGCCGCCCGCTGCTGCTGCTGCTGCTGCTGGTGACACAGATTCGTCAATGCTGCGGGCATGCAGGCATGCATGTGTTTGCACGTGTGTGTGTGTGTGTGTGTATTGTGGCAGGAGTGGCCACGGCACCCGCTGCTGCTGCTGCTGCTGGGGACACAGATTCGTCGCTGCTGCGGGCATGCAGGCATGCATGTGTTTGCTCGTGAGAGTGTGCGGGCTGCTTGCTTGTGTGCGTGTGCGTGTTTGCATTGTGGCAGGAGCGGCCGCCGCCCGCTGCTGCTGCTGCTGCTGCTGCTGGGGACACAGATTCGTCGCTGCTGCGGGCATGCAAGCATGCATGTGTTTGTACGTGAGAGTGTGCGGGCATGCTTGCTTGTGTGCGTGTGCGTGTTTGCAATGTGGCAGGAGCGGCCGCCGCCCGCTGCTGCTGCTGCTGCTGCTGCTACTGCTGCTGCTGCTGGGGACACAGATTCGTCGCTGCTGCGGGCATGCAGGCATGCATGTGTTTGCACGTGAGAGTGTGCGGGCATGCTTGCTTGTGTGCTTGTGCGTGTTTGCAATGTGGCAGGAGCGGCCGCCGCCCGCTGCTGCTGCTGCTGCTGCTGGTGACACAGATTCGTCAATGCTGCGGGCATGCAGGCATGCATGTGTTTGCACGTGTGTGTGTGTGTGTGTGTATTGTGGCAGGAGTGGCCACGGCACCCGCTGCTGCTGCTGCTGCTGGGGACACAGATTCGTCGCTGCTGCGGGCATGCAGGCATGCATGTGTTTGCGCGTGAGAGTGTGCGGGCTGCTTGCTTGTGTGCGTGTGCGTGTTTGCATTGTGGCAGGAGCGGCCGCCGCCCGCTGCTGCTGCTGCTGCTGCTGCTGGGGACACAGATTCGTCGCTGCTGCGGGCATGCAGGCATGCATGTGTTTGTACGTGAGAGTGTGCGGGCATGCTTGCTTGTGTGCGTGTGCGTGTTTACAATGCGGCAGGAGCGGCCGCCGCCCGCTGCTGCTGCTGCTGCTGCTGCTGCTGTGGACACAGATTCGTCGCTGCTGCGGGCATGCAGGCAGGCATGTGTTTGCTCGTGAGAGTGTGCGGGCTGCTTGCTTGTGTGCGTGTGCGTGTTTGCATTGTGGAAGGAGCGCCCGCCGCCCGCTGCTGCTGCTGCTGGGGACACAGATTCGTCGATGCTGCGGGCATGCAGGCATGCATGTGTTTGCGCGTGAGAGTGTGCGGGCTGCTTGCTTGTGTGCGTGTGCGTGTTTGCATTGTGGCAGGAGCGGCCGCCGCCCGCTGCTGCTGCTGCTGCTGCTGCTGGGGACACAGATTCGTCGCTGCTGCGGGCATGCAGGCATGCATGTGTTTGTACGTGAGAGTGTGCGGGCATGCTTGCTTGTGTGCTTGTGCGTGTTTTCAATGTGGCAGGAGCGGCCGCCGCCCGCTGCTGCTGCTGCTGCTGCTGCTGCTGGGGACACAGATTCGTCGCTGCTGCAGGCATACAGGCATGCATGTGTTTGCACGTGTGTGTGTGTGTGTGTGTGTGTATTGTGGCAGGAGTGGTCACGGCACCCGCTGCTGCTGCTGCTGCTGGGGACACAGATGCGTCGCTGCTGCGGGCACGCAGGCATGCATGTGTTTGCGCGTGAGAGTGTGCGGGCTGCTTGCTTGTGTGCGTGTGCGTGTTTGCAATGTGGCAGGAGCGGCCGCCGCCCGCTGCTGCTGCTGCTGCTGCTGCTGGGGACACAGATTCGTCGCTGCTGCGGGCATGCAGGCATGCATGTGTTTGCACGTGAGAGTGTGCGGGCATGCTTGCTTGTGTGCGTGTGCGTGTTTGCATTGTGGCAGGAGCGGCCGCCGCCCGCTGCTGCTGCTGCTGCTGCTGGGGACACAGATTCATCGCTGGTGCGGGCATGCAGACATGCATGTGTTTGCACGTGAGAGTGTGCGGGCATGCTTGCTTGTGTGTGTGTGCGTGTTTGCAATGTGGCAGGAGCGGCCGCCGCCCGCTGCTGCTGCTGCTGCTGGGGACACAGATTCGTCGCTGCTGCAGGCATACAGGCATGCATGTGTTTGCACGTGTGTGTGTGTGTGTGTGTGTATTGTGGCAGGAGTGGCCTCGGCACCCGCTGCTGCTGCTGGGGACACAGATGCGTCGCTGCTGCGGGCACGCAGGCATGCATGTGTTTGCACGTGAGAGTGTACGGGCATGCTTGCTTGTGTGCGTGTGCGTGTTTGCAATGTGGCAAGAGCGGCCGCCGCCCGCTGCTGCTGCTGCTGCTGGGGACACAGATTCGTCGCTGCTGCGGGCATGCAAGCATGCATGTGTTTGCACGTGAGAGTGTGCGGGCATGCTTCCTTGTGTGCGTGTGCGTGTTTGCATTGTGGCAAGAGCGGCCGCCGCCCGCTGCTGCTGCTGCTGCTGCTGGGGACACAGATTCATCGCTGGTGCGGGCATGCAGACATGCATGTGTTTGCACGTGAGAGTGTGCGGGCATGCTTGCTTGTGTGTGTGTGCGTGTTTGCAATGTGGCAGGAGCGGCCGCCGCCCGCTGCTGCTGCTGCTGCTGCTGCTGTGGACACAGATTCGTCGCTGCTGCGGGCATGCAGGCAGGCATGTGTTTGCTCGTGAGAGTGTGCGGGCTGCTTGCTTGTGTGCGTGTGCGTGTTTGCATTGTGGAAGGAGCGCCCGCCGCCCGCTGCTGCTGCTGCTGGGGACACAGATTCGTCGATGCTGCGGGCATGCAGGCATGCATGTGTTTGCGCGTGAGAGTGTGCGGGCTGCTTGCTTGTGTGCGTGTGCGTGTTTGCAATGTGGCAAGAGCGGCCGCCGCCCGCTGCTGCTGCTGCTGCTGCTGCTGCTGCTGGGGACACAGATTCGTCGCTGCTGCGGGCATGCAGGCATGCCATCGCTGCTTTTGTGCGTGAGAGTGGTGCGGGCATGCTGTGCTTGGCTGTTGCTTGTGCGTGTTTGGCAAATGTGCAGGGGCGCCGCCGCCGCGCATGCTGCTGCTGCTGGCTGCTGCTGCTGGGGACCAGAATTCGTCGCATGTGCAGGCATACAGGGCATGCAATTGTTTGCACGTGTGTGTGTGTGTTGTTGTGTGTGTATTGTGGCAGGCAGTGGTCAACGGCAACCCGCTGCTGCTGCTGGCCTGCTGGGGACACAGATGCGTCGGTGCTGCGGGCACGCAGGCATGCATGTTGTTTGCGCGTGGAAGTGTGGGGGCTGCTTCTTGTGTGCGTGTGCGTGTTTGCAAATGTGGGAGGAGCGGCCGCCGCCCGCTGCTGCTGCTGCTGCTGGGGACACAGATTCGTCGCTGATGCGGGCATGCAAGCATGCATGTGTTTGCACGTGAGAGTGTGCGGGCATGCTTGCTTGTGTGCGTGTGCGTGTTTGCATTGTGGCAGGAGCGGCCGCCGACTGCTGCTGCTGCTGCTGCTGCTGGGGACACAGATTCATCGCTGCTGCAAGCATGCAGACATGCATGTGTTTGCACGTGAGAGTGTGCGGGCATGCTTGCTTGTGTGCGTGTGCGTGTTTGCATTGTGGCAGGAGCGGCCGCCGCCCGCTGCTGCTGCTGCTGCTGGGGACACAGATTCGTCGCTTCTGCGGGCATGCAGGCATGCATGTGTTTGCACGTGTGTGTGTGTGTGTGTGTGTGTGTATTGTGGCAGGAGTGGCCCCGGCACCCGCTGCTGCTGCTGGGGACACAGATGCGTCGCTGCTGCGGGCACGCAGGCACGCATGTGTTTGCACGTGAGAGTGTGCGGGCATGCTTGCTTGTGTGCGTGTGCGTGTTTGCAATGTGGCAAGAGCGGCCGCCGCCCACTGCTGCTGCTGCTGCAGCGGACACAGATTCGTCGCTGCTGCGGGCATGCAAGCATGCATGTGTTTGCACGTGAGAGTGTGCGGGCATGCTTGCTTGTGTGCGTGTGCGTGTTTGCAATGTGGCAAGAGCGGCCGCCGCCCACTGCTGCTGCTGCTGCAGCGGACACAGATTCGTCGCTGCTGCGGGCATGCAAGCATGCATGTGTTTGCACGTGAGAGTGTGCGGGCATGCTTCCTTGTGTGCGTGTGCGTGTTTGCATTGTGGCAAGAGCGGCCGCCGCCCGCTGCTGCTGCTGCTGCTGCTGGGGACACAGATTCATCGCTGGTGCGGGCATGCAGACATGCATGTGTTTGCACGTGAGAGTGTGCGGGCATGCTTGCTTGTGTGTGTGTGCGTGTTTGCAATGTGGCAGGAGCGGCCGCCGCCCGCCTGCTGCTTTAGCCGCCTGCTGGGGACACAGATTCGTCGCTGCTGCAGGCATACAGGCATGGCATTGTGTTTGCACGTGTGTGTGTGTTGTGTGTGTGTATTGTGGCAGGAGTCGGCCTGGCAGACCCGCTGCTGGCTGCTAGGGGACAACAGATGCGTCGCTGCTGCGGGCACGCAGGCATGCATGTGTTTGCACGTGAGAGTGTACGGGCATGCTTGCTTGTGTGCGTGTGCGTGTTTGCAATGTGGCAAGAGCGGCCGCCGCCCGCTGCTGCTGCTGCTGCTGGGGACACAGATTCGTCGCTGCTGCGGGCATGCAAGCATGCATGTGTTTGCACGTGAGAGTGTGCGGGCATGCTTCCTTGTGTGCGTGTGCGTGTTTGCATTGTGGCAAGAGCGGCCGCCGCCCGCTGCTGCTGCTGCTGCTGCTGGGGACACAGATTCATCGCTGGTGCGGGCATGCAGACATGCATGTGTTTGCACGTGAGAGTGTGCGGGCATGCTTGCTTGTGTGTGTGTGCGTGTTTGCAATGTGGCAGGAGCGGCCGCCGCCCGCTGCTGCTGCTGCTGCTGGGGACACAGATTCGTCGCTGCTGCAGGCATACAGGCATGCATGTGTTTGCACGTGTGTGTGTGTGTGTGTGTGTGTGTATTGTGGCAGGAGTGGCCTCGGCACCCGCTGCTGCTGCTGGGGACACAGATGCGTCGCTGCTGCGGGCACGCAGGCATGCATGTGTTTGCACGTGAGAGTGTACGGGCATGCTTGCTTGTGTGCGTGTGCGTGTTTGCAATGTGGCAAGAGCGGCCGCCGCCCGCTGCTGCTGCTGCTGCTGGGGACACAGATTCGTCGCTGCTGCAGGCATACAGGCATGCATGTGTTTGCACGTGTGTGTGTGTGTGTGTGTGTGTATTGTGGCAGGAGTGGTCACGGCACCCGCTGCTGCTGCTGCTGCTGGGGACACAGATGCGGTCGCTGCTGCGGGCACGCAGGCATGCCTGTGTTGCAACGTGAGAGTGTACGGGCATGCTTGCTTGTGTGCCGCTGTGCGTGTTTGCAGATTGGCAAGAGCGGCCCGGCCGCCCGCTCTGCTGCTGCTGCTGGGACCACAAGATTCGTCGCTGCTGCAGGCATACAGGCATGCATGTGTTTGCACGTGTGTGTGTGTGTGTGTGTGTGTATTGTGGCAAAAGTGGCCTCGGCACCCGCTGCTGCTGCTGGGGACACAGATGCGTCGCTGCTGCGGGCACGCAGGCACGCATGTGTTTGCACGTGAGAGTGTGCGGGCATGCTTGCTTGTGTGCGTGTGCGTGTTTGCAATGTGGCAAGAGCGGCCGCCGCCCACTGCTGCTGCTGCTGCAGCGGACACAGATTCGTCGCTGCTGCGGGCATGCAAGCATGCATGTGTTTGCACGTGAGAGTGTGCGGGCATGCTTCCTTGTGTGCGTGTGCGTGTTTGCATTGTGGCAAGAGCGGCCGCCGCCCGCTGCTGCTGCTGCTGCTGCTGGGGACACAGATTCATCGCTGGTGCGGGCATGCAGGCATGCATGTGTTTGCACGTGAGAGTGTGCGTGTGCGTGTTTGCAATTTGGCAGGAGCGGCCGCCGCCCGCTGCTGCTGCTGCTGCTGGGGACACAGATTCATCGCTGGTGCGGGCATGCAGGCATGCATGTGTTTGCACGTGAGAGTGTGCGTGTGCGTGTTTGCAATTTGGCAGGAGCGGCCGCCGCCCGCTGCTGCTGCTGCTGCTGCTGGGGACAGATTCGACGCTGCTGCGGGCATGCAGGCATGCATGTGTTTGCACGTGAGTGTTCGTGTGCGTGTTTGCAATTTGGCAGGAGCGGCCGCCGCCCGCTGCTGCTGCTGCTGCTGCTGCTGGGGACACAGATTCATCGCTGCTGCGGGCATGCAGGCATGCATGTGTTTGCACGTGAGAGTGTACGGGCATGCTTGCTTGTGTGCGTGTGCGTGTTTGCATTGTGGCAGGAGCGGCCGCCGCCCGCTGCTGCTGCTGCTGCTGCTGGAGACACAGATTCGTCGCTGCTACGGGCATGCAAGCATGCATGTGTTTGCACGTGAGAGTGTGCGGGCATGCTTGCTTGTGTGCGTGTGCATGTTTGCATTGTGGCAGGAGCGGCCGCCGCCCGCTGCTGCTGCTGCTGCTGCTGCTGGGGACACAGATTCGTCGCTGCTGCGGGCATGCAGGCATGCATGTGTTTGCACGTGAGAGTGTGCGGGCATGCTTGCTTGTGTGCGTGTGCGTGTTTGCATTGTGGCAGGAGCGGGCGCCGCCCGCTGCTGCTGCTGCTGCTGCCTACTGCTGCTGCTGCTGGGGACACAGATTCGTGCTGCTGCGGGGAGTAGGCATGCATTGGGGTTTGCACGTGAGAGGTTGTGCGGGCATGCTTGTTGTTGCGGTGCGTGTTTGCATCGTGCAGGAGCGGCCGCCGGGCCCGCTGCTGCTGCTGCTGCTGCTGCTGCTGCTGGGGACACAGATTCGTCGCTTCTGCGGGCATGCAGGCATTCATGTGTTTGCACGTGAGAGTGCGCGGGCATGCTTGCTTGTGTGCGTGTGCGTGTTTGCAATGTGGCAGGGGCGGCCGCCGCCCGCTGCTGCTGCTGCTGCTGCTGCTGCTGCTGGGGACACAGATTCGTCGATGCTGCGGGCATGCAGGCATGCATTTGTTTGCACGTGAGAGTGTGCGGCATGCTTGCTTGTGTGCTTGTGCGTGTTTGCATTGTGGCAGGAGCAGCCGCCGCCCGCTGCTGCTGCTGCTGCTGCTGGGGACACAGATTCGTCGCTGCTGCGGGCATGCAGGCATGCATGTGTTTGCACGTGAGAGTGTTCGTGTGCGTGTTTGCAATTGGGCAGGAGCGGCCGCCGCCCGCTGCTGCTGCTGCTGCTGCTGCTGGGGACACAGATTCGTCGCTGCTGCGGGCATGCAAGCATGCATGTGTTTGCACGTGAGAGTGTTCGTGTGCGTGTTTGCAATTTGGCAGGAGCGGCCGCCGCCCGCTGCTGCTGCTGCTGCTGCTGGGGACACAGATTCATCGCTGCTGCGGGCATGCAGACATGCATGTGTTTGCACGTGAGAGTGTGCGGGCATGCTTGCTTGTGTGTGTGTGCGTGTTTGCAATGTGGCAGGAGCGGCCGCCGCCCGCTGCTGCTGCTGCTGCTGCTGCTGTGGACACAGATTCGTCGCTGCTGCGGGCATGCAGGCAGGCATGTGTTTGCTCGTGAGAGTGTGCGGGCTGCTTGCTTGTGTGCGTGTGCGTGTTTGCATTGTGGAAGGAGCGCCCGCCGCCCGCTGCTGCTGCTGCTGGGGACACAGATTCGTCGATGCTGCGGGCATGCAGGCATGCATGTGTTTGCGCGTGAGAGTGTGCGGGCTGCTTGCTTGTGTGCGTGTGCGTGTTTGCATTGTGGCAGGAGCGGCCGCCGCCCGCTGCTGCTGCTGCTGCTGCTGCTGCTGCTGGGGACACAGATTCGTCGCTGCTGCGGGCATGCAGGCATGCATGTGTTTGCACGTGAGAGCGTGCGGGCATGCTTGCTTGTGTGCGTGTGCGTGTTTGCAATGTGGCAAGAGCGGCCGCCGCCCACTGCTGCTGCTGCTGCGCTGCTGCTGGGGACACAGATTCGTCGATGCTGCGGGCATGCAGGCGTGCATGTGTTTGCACGTGTGTGTGTGTGTGTGTGTGTACATTGTGGCAGGAGTGGGCACAGCACCCGCTGCTGCTGCTGGGGACACGGATGCGTCGCTGCTGCGGGCACGCAGGCATGCATGTGTTTGCGTGTGAGAGTGTGCGGGCATGCTTGCTTGTGTGCGTGTGCGTGTTTGCATTGTGGCAGGAGCGGCCGCCGCCCGCTGCTGCTGCTGCTGCTGCTGCTGGGGACACAGATTCGTCGCTGCTGCGGGCATGCAGGCATGCATGTGTTTGCACGTGAGAGCGTGCGGGCATGCTTGCTTGTGTGCGTGTGCGTGTTTGCAATGTGGCAGGAGCGGCCGCCGCCCGCTGCTGCTGCTGCTGGTGCTGCTGCTGCTGGGGACACAGATTCGTCGCTGCTGCGGGCATGCAGGCATGCATGTGTTTGCACGTGAGAGTGTGCGGGCATGCTTGCTTGTGTGCGTTTGCGTGTTTGCATTGTGGCAGGAGCAGCCGCCGCCCGCTGCTGCTGCTGCTGCTGCTGGGGACACAGATTCGTCGCTGCTGCGGGCATGCAGGCATGCATGTGTTTGCACGTGAGAGTGTTCGTGTGCGTGTTTGCAATTGGGCAGGAGCGGCCGCCGCCCGCTGCTGCTGCTGCTGCTGCTGCTGGGGACACAGATTCGTCGCTGCTGCGGGCATGCAAGCATGCATGTGTTTGCACGTGAGAGTGTTCGTGTGCGTGTTTGCAATTTGGCAGGAGCGGCCGCCGCCCGCTGCTGCTGCTGCTGCTGCTGGGGACACAGATTCGTCGCTGCTGCGGGCATGCAGGCATGCATGTGTTTGCACGTGAGAGTGTTCGTGTGCGTGTTTGCAATTGGGCAGGAGCGGCCGCCGCCCGCTGCTGCTGCTGCTGCTGCTGCTGGGGACACAGATTCGTCGCTGCTGCGGGCATGCAGGCATGCATGTGTTTGCACGTGAGAGCGTGCGGGCATGCTTGCTTGTGTGCGTGTGCGTGTTTGCAATGTGGCAGGAGCGGCCGCCGCCCGCTGCTGCTGCTGCTGGTGGTGCTGCTGCTGGGGACACAGATTCGTTGCTGCTGCGGGCATGCAGGCATGCATGTGTTTGCACGTGAGAGTGTGCGGGCTGCTTGCTTGTGTGCGTTTGCGTGTTTGCATTGTGGCAGGAGCAGCCGCCGCCCGCTGCTGCTGCTGCTGCTGCTGGGGACACAGATTCGTCGCTGCTGCGGGCATGCAGGCATGCATGTGTTTGTACGTGAGAGTGTGCGGGCATGCTTGCTTGTGTGCTTGTGCGTGTTTGCAATGTGGCAGGAGCGGCCGCCGCCCGCTGCTGCTGCTGCTGCTGCTGGGGACACATATTCGTCGCTGCTGCGGGCATGCAGGCATGCATGTGTTTGCACGTGTGTGTGTGTGTGTGTGTGTGTGTGTATTGTGGCAGGAGTGGCCACGGCACCCGCTGCTGCTGCTGCTGCTGGGGACACAGATGCGTCGCTGCTGCGGGCATGCAGGCATGCGTGTGTTTGCACGTGAGCGTGTGTGTGTGTGCATTGTGGCAGGAGTGGCCGTTGCCGCCCGCTGCTGCTGCTGCTGCTGCTGCTGCCGGAGACACATATTCGTCGCTGCTACGGGCATGCAAGCATGCATGTATTTGCACGGGAGTGGGCATGCGTGTACGTGTGCATACGCGAGTGCTCGTGCGTGTGTGCGTGTGCATGAATATCATGCTGGTGTGTGCATGCGCAGGTGTAAGTGCGTGCATGTGTCCGTGCATGCACGTGTGTGTGTGTGCGCGTACATGTGCCCACACATGCGTTTTGCTCAACACTCACGCGCAGGTGCCCACACCAGTGATTTTGTTTCCTATTTTTTTTTAGTTATTCTCTGAAAGCCATTGACCGTTGACCATCAAATATAAATCCCCGACGACTCGAATTGTCAAAAGGCCAAATGGCTCCCGGTGGCTCTCAAGCTGCTCCAAAGAGACCAAAACAAAACGACTGGCCTACACCAACCTGAAGTTGTCGCTCTCGCACTCGCACGTGCGCGCGCGCGGCTGCGGGGCACCGCTGCCCGTCGCATGGTATCTGTGCGCGCGCTGCTGCGGGTCGCCGCTGCCCGTCGCCGGGTGTGCGCGCTCCAGGGGCTCCTCCTGCCCGACATTGCCGCCGCCACCGCTGCCCGCAGCCGCGATTGCCGGGGGCGTGCTGGGGCCGCCAACGGGCGCTGCCGCCCCAGTGCTGGCGCCGGCAGCGCCAGTCGCGCTCGGCCCGGCAGCATCGCCAGCAGCGCCAGAGCTCGACACGGCAGCAGCGCCAGCAGCGCCGCGAGTGGCAGCAGCGCCAGCAGCGCTGGCAGTTGCAGCAGCGCCAGCAGCGCTGCGCGTGGCATTCCCGGCAGCAGCTCCGCCAAAAATGGTGGCAGCGCCAGCAGCGGCGGCCAGCCTCTGCTGCTGCTGCTGCTGCGCACCGCCGCGCGCGTGCTCCTCAGCATCGAGAGAGTCAGCCCACTGCTGCTGCTGCTGCTGTCCCCCGTGCTGCTCGCTCGGCTGCGCCTCCCCACCAAGCGCGTCGGCCAGGTGGCGGTGCATGCGCGCGGCACAGTGCGCGCTTGCCTCGAAGCCCCCATGGCCGTCAAAGACCCCGACAAAATCGAGGGTGTCGGAGGGCTCGTGCGAGAGGCTGCGGGGGTGAGATGCGCGGGTGCTGCTGTTGTTGTTGTTGTTGTTGTGCGTGTGCGTGTGCGTGTGTGCATGCGTGTGTGTGTGTGTGTGTGTGTGTGCGTGCGTGCCAGGGGTGTACCCGCCGATCGGACTCTGATGAACAGGGCGCAAAACCGATGGTCTCTTGGGGGCGTGGTCGGGAAATCCGACAAGTGTTAGGGCCCTGCGGGCCTCTCATTGGCGTCGCCGATGACCACGCCAAGCCGATCGGGGCGTTTGGCTTGGGCTCCCCCCACACTCCGACTCTCAATCAAAAGCACGCAATCCCTCATTTCTGAAGTGTTTCTGTTTGCAATCGCAAAGTGATTCTGGCTTCCGGGGGCTCCGCCCCCGGATGCTGGTGGAGGTTAGGTGTGGTTTGGAACTTTGGAATGGCGCTTTTCTCTGAAGGCCAGGACCCTGCGCGCATGCTGTGGTGTTCTGCATGCATCAATGCATGTGGTACTTTCAATCAGTGTCCATTGTGGTGTTGCATGCGCCGTCCCGCCATGCGCTGCATGCATGCATGTCCGCGCCGCGCACATGAGCTGTTGCGAGCTGTTTGTCTTCTGGATGTGTGCTTGCTGCTGCCCCCCAATCAAGCTTGCATGAGGGACCGTGCCACAACAACAGAGTACTGCGGACAGCGGGGGTCCGGGGGCGCAGCCCCCGAAAAAATTGGGCAAGCCGATGAGTCCATGAGGCCCTCTCCTGGCAAGCCGATGAGTCAGGGAGGCCCTCTCCTGGAAAACCGATGAGCGGCATGCCCCTGGGTACACCCCTGGTGCGTGCGTGTGTGTGCAGTGATATGAGAAGGGGGTGGTGAGGGAGGGGGGTGCCTTGCCACGTGGTGCATGCATCGAGGGGTGTGGGAATGAGCGGGAGCCCATCCTTGCAGTTGTGTGCACACGCGCGTGTGTCGCTGTCAACCGGTCCACACACCCGGGTCCACACCCGGTCCACACACCCAGGTCCACACACCCAGGTCCACACCCAGGTCCACACACCCAGGCCCGTCGTGACCCACCTCAAAACTGAGCCGAAGCTCAGGGCCCCACACAGGGGTCCTCCACTCAGCGCAAACCCGGTGGGCATTCGGTCCACCCAGGTCCACACACCCAGTTCCACACACCCAGGTCCACACACCCAGGCCCGTCGCGACCCACCTCAAAACTGAGCCGAAGCTCAGGGCCCCACACAGGGGTCCTCCACTCAGCGCAAACCCGGTGGGCATTCGGTCCACCCAGGTCCACACACCCAGGTCCACACACCCAGTTCCACACACCCAGGTTCACACACCCAGGCCCGTCGCGACCCACCTCGAAACTGAGCCGAAGCTCAGGGCCCCACACAGCGGTCCTCCGCTCAGCGCGCTGCTGAGCGCAAACCCGGTGGGCCCGCCCGACGCGGCGTTCCCACTCGTGATGGCGCCCGCCGACGGGACGGCCCTGCCGCTGCCGACGCTGTCGCTGAAGATGGCTGCCGCTTCTGCTGCTTCCGCTGCTTCCGCAGCATCCGCCGCGGCGTCCCCGCCGCCGCTGCCGCTGCCGTGCGGCTCGGGCCAGCCGCCGCCCGCCACCACAGTCGCGCTCGCGCCCACCGCCGCCGCGACCGTCGCCGCGGTCGTGGCCGTGGTGGGCAGGCAGCCGGACGAGACGGAGCGCGGCATTCGCGGCGGGTCCTGCAGCGGGATCGGCCCGGGGCCGCAGGCGCGGCTGCTGCCGGCCACTCCTCTGCTTGCTGCTCTTCCCGCCGTCGCCTCGGCCACCGCCGACGCCCCGGCGGCGGCCGCCGCGGCCGCCGCTGCAGCGGAGTGGAGTGTGTGTGTGTGTGTGTGTGTGTGTGTGTGTGTGCGTGTGCGTGTGCGTGTGCATGTGTGTGTGTGCATGCGTGCGTGCGTGCGTGCGTTCACCCTTCGCGACCCTCTGAACCACGCTCACATGCACACCTCTGGCCCCAGGCCTTCATCCTCAGGCTACACAGCAGTGATTTCCTTTTCGGCTTTACACAGCCATTTGGCTGTATGATGGCTGTACTTTGACCTTGCACACAGCTCAACCCATCCAGTGAATTTTAAGTCTGACAAGCCTGCCAGACGGAGCACGTCAACAGCCTTCAAATGATCTATGTCTGAGGACAAACAGTCATCGGGAGGTCAACGGTCAACGCGGTCAAAGCAAAATCCAGCTGTGGAAGAATTCATTAACAATCCTGGAAAAGAAATCACTGCTACACAGTCTGTCCCCACCACATGCACAGCGAACGGCAGCGCGCGCCCGCCACAAAACCCTACTCCCTACACCCTAAAACCTAAACCCTAAAAACCTGAACCCTAAACCTACCTGCAGCGGAGCCATAGGTCAGCAGCGGCCGCAGCTGTGGCGCGAGCCTCGCGGGCAGCTTGTCTGAGCGCCAGCCAGGGGCGAGCGGGTCGACGGCCCACCAATCGGGGGGGGCAGGGGCTGGGGCTGGGGCTGGGGCTGGGGCTGCGGGCATGGTTGGCGCCGCGCGATGGGCGACGGCGGCCGTAGACAGCCCAGGCGCGGCGGTAGCGGCGGCAGCGCCCACTCGTGGTGCGTGCACCAGCTCTGATGGGGCTGCGGCCACGGCCGCCGCGGGGGCGGGCTCGGACACGCGGCGGCAGCGAGGTATGTAGACGAGAGACGGCACGACCGAGTACGAGTCCTCCATCTGCGCGCGCCTTCCGCACAGGGCCTTCGCCCCTACAGCGGGCCCCGCCGCTGCCTCCTCCGATGCGCGCGCGCCGTGGCGGTGGTGGTGGCGGTGGTGGTGGTGCGTGGAGTTGCGCGCTCTCCCGGCTCCCAGCTCGGTCGCGGTGGGCGGCGAGTCGCACTCGTCGCAGGTACTGCCGCTGTGCTCGTGGTGGCTGGGGCAGTGCTGCTCGCCGTGGTAGTTGTCTGGGCGGTCAGGCAGCGACGAGGTCCGGCGCAGCAGGGCGGGCAGTTCCAGGGACGGGAGTTTCGAGAGCGCAGTGCTGCTGGAGTCTCGGTGGTGCCCGCCGCCGCCACCACCAGTGGCAGCAAGAGCAAATGTGCTCCTGCCGGTGGCGGAGTGCGGCGTGCCAGCTCCCGAGGAGGTGGACAGAAGCATGCCTGCGAGTCCCCCACATGCATGCACATGCGGGGTGTCCGGCTCATGCAGCGTTGGCCCAGCGTTGGCGCCCCCGCGTGTCGGTGCACGTGTGTCTTGCTCGAATCCTCCTTGCGAGGCAGATAGGAGACGAGCTACCGCGTGGCGCATTCGAGTCACACACAGCTGCCCTCCGCCTGCCTCCTGTCGCCCCTCCTCCCTGCCACTCCTAGTAGTAGACTGGCCGGTCTGGTTCTTAAAAATCAGCGCGTCATGCTGCAGGCTGCCACGCCGCGCCCCGGCGCTCTCTCTCACTCTCGATATCTGACGCGATAGGGTTTCCAATTGGCCGGACTTGCTCAACGAGTTCAACGTGCTGTGCGTTGAAGTGCTTGAAATAGTGGGAGGTCTCCTCGTGTTTGTTGTGTAAATTAGAAGAGGAGAGAGAGAGAAGCTGGAAATGTCCACACTCAGAGCGATGCCGTTGTAAAACCGTTGCAGAGTACGTGTTGTAGACACCAGCCACATTAACATTCACGTTATTCGAATATGGGCTTCTCAGCACCGCCTACAAGGCTTTCAAGATAAACATTTAAATCCCCTGATTTTATTTAGCAAGTCCTCCTGTCTGTCATGAATGATGATGAGTTTTTACAATCCACTTTCTGGCGGGCACGCGTTTGGTTCCAAAGCTCCAGCAGGGCTTAGAGGAAGCAGTCCTGAAGACCTGCCAACAGAAAAAGGGGGGAATGCCCCACGGAAGCGCCACCCGCACGCGGTGGCGGGCACCAAGCAAGCAGCACCACAGTGCAGGCTCCACACTCAACCCCTCCAGGAAATGGATGGCGGGCCCAAGGTATAAAACCATCAAGGGACCAAAAAGCCCACCCTCAACCCACCGGAAGCGGGGCCGTTGTGCACACCCGCCGCAGCACTCTGCTCAGCTACCACATCACAACCCGCCAGCGCACGCATGTGGCGCCACCTCCCCTCAAAAGAAACCATCCTCTCAGGGATCTAGGACGTCTTGTTCAGAGTGAGCCCGCCGTCCACTACTCCAACAAAGGGGTGGGTCGGGCCCACCACACCCGCCCACCCACGCGGCATCACGCCGCCCTCAGCAAAGGACGCCAGCGCGTCCCACAGATCCATCGTCGCCAGCTCCCCCGCCCGCTCAACCGCCACCGAACGAGCAGGGGGCTGCACACCATCACGCGGGCACGTAATGCGCCACAAGTGGCGGCGGCCTCGCTCCATGGCGTCCACCACGTGCGCTGCCACCACCGCCCACACACCAGCACGCACCCCAGCGGGAGGCTGCAGCAGCCACACCTGGCAGCACGTGATGACCGGCGTAGGAGCAGGGAGGGCAGCAGCAGCAGCCATCACCACCGCCTCTGCCACCGGGCACCCCCAGAAGCTGTGCGCACGCCATGAACATCCAATGAACATCTGATCAGATAAGCTGTTACCCCTGTTGCACCACTGCTGCTCAAACTAAGCAGCGTCAGATGTGCTGCTGCAGCGCCACCTGCTGCTGCTGCTGCCTGAGCTTCAGCAGCTGCGCAATCGCCTGCATGCGTAGCGGCAGCGGCACCTGCATCACCTGCTTCAGATCCGGCAGCGACAGTAGTGCGAACCGCGCAACTAGCTCCTGCGACAGCTCGAGGCCCTGCATGACAGCGGTCACGCCACAGCCGGAGCCGCCACGCCACCAGTGGCGGAGATTCTGCCATTGGGCAGCGGCTGCGGAGGGGGCGCAGCCTCCTCCTACAATACCTGCACACGTTGACCACACGCTGGCAGACGCTGCGAGACCCAGCAACGGGGCATGCAATGTAATGCACCTGCGGCAGAGGCTCTGGCGGAGGGGTGGCGGGGACGGGGGAAGGAGGAGGGAGAAGGCAGGGCACGCAGGCAGGCTTGGATAGAGGAGACGTTTGGCTCTGCTGGGGCAGCGGGGGGCAGCGGCCCCTGGAGAGTGACCCGTGACTCGGTGCGAAGTGCTCAGTGCGGGCCCTTGTGGGCACGAGTGAAGCGAGTTCACGTTTAAGCTCCTCTAAATAGGCCCGCAAGTGCGGGAGGGAGGGGGGTACGGTGTACGGTGTACCGGCGCGGGCTACGGATCACCAGGGGGGTGGGTGGGCTGGGGGACCGGCCTGCCCCCTGCACTGCGAGGGGCGAAAATTTGGACTGTCACTCCTCTCTTGTCTACTTAAGGCCCCAACTCAGCACCGCCTACAAAACTGGACCAACCTTTCATTCAGTTCATCATTTACTGAGTCCAGATGAGCTTGCAGGCCTGACGATCCCTGTCGCACCGCTGCTCAAACTAAGCAGCGTCAGATGTGCTGCTGCTGCTGCATGAGCTGCAGCAGCTGCGAAATCGCCTGCATGCGCAGCGGCAGCGGCATCTGCATCACCAGATGCACATCCGGCAGTGACAGTAGTGCGAGCTGCAGCCTGCTGCTGCTGCGGCGGCTCGAGGCCCTGCAGACCAGCAGAGGCAGCAATCGCGCCAGTGCCGGAGCCGTCAGCCCCATCAGTGGCAGACCTTCTCACACCAGGCAATGGCTGCGGAGGGGCCGTAGCCTCGCCCGGAAAGTTTAGCTTCTGTGTACCAGGCCCGCGCAGCTGCAGCGCCTTGGCGTCGTACGCACGTGCCGCCTCCTCGGGCGTGGCATAGTTGCCGAGGCGGAATATCTGACTGTTGTGAGTGATTTGAGCATGCCACTTGCCTGACCGAGTGGAAGAGACACCGCAAAACGTGTGCTGTGCGCCAGAGGCGCGGCGGGCAGAGGGTCCCTGGTTATCTCCATGAGCGGCGCCACCGCCACCGCCATTGCTGCCGTCGCCACCGCACCCTGGCGCGAGAGCATCCAAAGTCAGCCCTCCGCCTGCGCCCCAAGTCACCACCAGGCCTCCATCACCGACAGACCTGCCGACAGGTGGCGACTGCTGAGCGGCGGCGGCCTCGTTGAGCTGTGAGCCGGGTCCATGCAGCTCGAATGCCGCGGCATCGCACACGCGCGCCGACTCCTCAGCGGCGCCCACCATCTCGCACAGCGTGGCAGCAGCACCGCCGCCTCCGCCGCCCCCCCCACCACTGCCGCACGTGTCACTGCCGCGACCATCGGCACCGACATCGACAGCGTTTCCTTTGCAGCTGCCAGCAAGGCATGCACCAGCGCCAGCGACTGCGCCTGATGCATCGCCGGCGTGCATGGTGTCGTCAGCAATGACGGCCTCCTTGCCACCGTCGACCACGTCAGCATCATCGAGGGCCATGTTGGTACCGGGGGTACCATCGCCGCCCGTGCCTGCGCTGTGATGAGAGACTGGAGTGGGCGCCTCGTCGCCGTCACCACCAGCAGAGACAGACTCGCGCGCAGCTGCAGCATCAGCCGCATCAGCCGCAGCAGATTCGGGCGCAACAGCGTCCCCGGTGTTGGCGTCCATCGCAGTGGCTACCGGTGGAGAAACAGCCGCAGCATCGTGCGCCTGGACACCCTTTGCAGGCGTACCCGTGGGCGCAGCGCTGCGTCGCGGTGTCGCCACAGCCACTGCCTCGCCCGGGAAGTTGAGCTCCGCAGAAGGCCCGCGCAGCTGCAGCGCCTTGGCATCGTACGCACGCGCGGCCTCCTCTGGCGTTGCAAAGATGCTGATGTAGGTGAGTCGCCCGCCGTGTTCGATCTGAGCTTGCCACGCGCCCGATTTCCTTTCCTTGATCCCAATGAAGGTGCGCGCGCCAGCAGGATCGGTGCGAGCCGAGGGCGTTTGCTCCTCGTCAGCAAAGGCGCCAGCCGCGCCGCTGCCAGAGCCGCCTGCGTCATCATCCCTGGTGGACCTGGTGGCAGACGGCTGCTGCACCACCATTGGCACGCACTGCGCAGCTGCAGCAGGAGCGGCGACGCCACCGCTGACCCCGCCGCGTCCGCCGCTGCACGTGTCACTGGCAGCAGGGCCCGCCGCGCCTGCGCCAGCTGCATCATCGACCTCCATCGCATCGTCGCCGTCGCAGGCATCATCGCTGCCTGAGCGATCGCTGCCTGCGCGCCCGCTGCCGGAGCACTCGCTGCCCTCGCTGCCTGAGCGCTCGCCGCCCTCGCCTGCAAGCTCCAAGTCCATCCATCCACCACCGCCGCCGCCCCAGCCCGCGCTGTGGCTTGAGATCGGAGCGGGCGCCTCGCCGCCGTCACCACTAGCAGAGGCAGCCTGGCGCGCAGCTGCAGCCTCGGAGGCAGCTGCAGCCACAGCAGCCACGTCCGAGTCGGGCGCAGCAGCGTCCCTGCTGCTGGCGTCCACCGCAGTGACCACCACGGCAGCACCAGCTGCAGCAGCGTGTGCCTGGGGAGCCGCTGCTGCCTCGGCGAGCGCTGCCATGAGTGCCGCGCAGCGTGGCGCAGCTGCAACTACTGCCTCGCTCGGGAGACTCAGCTCCAGGGCCTTGGCATCGTACGCGCCCGCCGCCGCCTCACCTGTGAGAAAGGAGCCGATGCAGTGTTTCTTGCCGTCGTGAGCAATCGCAGCCTGCCCACTGTAGCCCAATGCCGTAGGCGCAGTGACCCCACGGAACGTGCACAGCCGTGAGCGATCGCAGCTGGCAGAGGGCCCCAGCTCCTCGCCATCAGCGGCACCACCGACAGCCGCTGACAGGTGGCGGTCATCCGTGGGGCGCGCAGTGGAAGGGGCGGGAGGGGCAGCACGGCACGCGGCAGCGGCCTCGTTGAGCTGTGGGCCGGGCCCATGCAGCTCGAATGCCTCCGTATCGCACACGCGCGCCGACTCCTCAGTGAAGCCCATCGTCTCGCACAGCGCACCAGCAGCATTGCCGCCTCCGCCGCCCCCATCACTGCCGCACGCATCACTGCCGGCATCGACGCCTCTGCAGCTGGCAGCAGGGCCTGATGTAGGGCCTGCACCAGCGCCAGCGCCTGCAGCTGATGCATCGCCAGCCTGCATGGCGATGTCAGCAACGACACCCTCCATGCCACCGCCGACCGCGTCATCATCATCGAGAGCCATCATCATCGAGACCGGAGTGAGCGCCTTGTCGTTATCACCACCAGCAGAGACAGCCTGGCGCGCAGCTGCAGCCGCACCAGAGTCGGGGGCAGCGGCGTCCCCGGTGCTGGCGTCCATCGCAGTGGCCGCCCCTGGAGAACCAGCCACAGCATCGCGCGCCTGCCCGGCACCCTTTGCAGGCGCAGATGTGGGCGCTGCGCTTGATGCAGCCGGGAAATTCAGCTTCGTGCCAGGCTCGCTGCAGCCAGAGGGCCCCTGCTCCTCGCCATCAGAGGCGCCAGCCGCATCGCTGCCAGCTTCGTTTGTGCTCTCTGGCTCGCAGCCGGCGCCACCGCCTGCTTGCGCGTCCAGGGCGCCGCCGAAGGAGCTCCTGGCAGGCATGCAGGGCAGCTGAGCCGCAGCCTCGTCCGCAGCCGGGAGGCTAAGCCGGCGCATTCCTGCGCCAGCGCCGCCAGCCGAATCCAGCCCCGCCAGCTCTGCCTTGATCCTCGCCTGCTCATTCGTCAGGAAGACAAAGCGCTCGAGCATCGCGACGTGTGAGGCGCGCTGGCAATTCGTCCAGCTCTTCTCATGACCCGTCCAGAAGTGCTGCGCACGCAGAGGCAAAATATAAGTCAGAGGTCTTGCCCTGGCACCCACTCCTTCAGTCCTGACTGCCCCAATGCCCTACCTAAAAGGCCTCGGCCAGGTCTCGGCCAGGGCTCTGCCCAAGGCTTAGTGCTTGCTCCCACCCCCGCCAGGCAGCTGGCTGTTCCCATGCAAGCACCCAGACCCTGCTCCTGACGTGCACTTGCACCTGCCACGCACCGCGCCATAGCTGTAGCGCAGGTCGTCTCCGTCGAACACATCCCGTTTCGCAATCATGAAAGGGAACGCCCAGCCGCCCACTGGATCGATGAGCTCTGCGCTCTGGTCGGAGCGTGGCCGCTTGGCAGGCCGTGCGGCGCCCCAGCCCTCGCGCTTGCGCCGCTCCAGCCACGCTGCCAGGGTGCGTGCACGTGTGGAGATGGGAGTAAGAGGGGCGCGAGAAGAGGCGCACGCACAAGAGCATGCATCCGAGGCAGCAGCAGCAGCAGCAGCAGAGGCAGTATCAGCACCAGCAGCGGTATCGGAAGCGGCATGGGCAGCATGCGTAGTAGCCACACATGAGAGACGCCAGCAGCAGCAGCAGCAGCGCCAGCAGCAGCAGCAGCAGCAGCAGCAGCAGCGGCACAGCCATGCACAGCCTGGTCCTCTTGCATGCGATGCCATGCGCTCACGCGCCACATGACTCACCCATCGGCACCGCGAGCGCGCGCACATTGACGATGGTCGCGTTGGCACGGCTTATCTTGCTCGCGTGGCCGTTGGCAGCATGGCCACCACTGCCACCGACCGGTGGAAGCAGCCGGTCGTTGACAACGCACATGAGGTTGCCGCAGCGGCCGGGCGGGAAAGATGACACGATGAGCTGGTGTGCGCCGTCAGCCACGCGCGCGTCCTTGACGCTGTCTCGGAATCGGTACCGTACCGCGGGAACGCCGTCCCACAGCTCGTCCGCCTGCGTTTTCAGGGGGCAGCATGAGAGCAGAGAGAGGAGATGCCGGGCGAAACGAGCCGGGCGAAACGAGCCAGCCAGGGAGGGCCGAAGCAAAGGGCTGGACAGAGTTATGCGTGCGCTGCCAGTACCGCCGTCGGGTGTAACCAGAGTTTTGCGAGAGGATTAAGGATGCGAGCAAGGCAGAAAAATCTGTGCACGATGGCAAACACCTCGTAACGGACAGGAGTAGGTTACTTTATCGATGACGCCCGAAACACGGCCGATGGCCCCGAGACCGAGCGCGATGGATAGCTGACTGCATTACGAGGCTATGGGTGTCGGCAGTACCTCGGGGGGCCGAGGGAGGAGCGAGTTGTGGCCTGGGGCGTGTGAGGAAGTGGCAAACCACCCCAAAATGCGGCATGCCGAGCCCAAGATGCGTGCCTGGTGAAAGGGAACCTCGGGTCTCTTGGCAGTACTGTAACTTGATGATACAGGGCAGCTGCAGCCGGAGTGGTGCGACCGGGGGCGCAGCGAGCGCCGCGCTGCTGCTGCGCGTGTCCGGTTCAGTGTCCCCGAGGATCAAGTTTTTTGGGCAGCCGCCGGCACGCAACCCCGCCTCGGGGACACACACAGCCAACATCGTGACAGGACCAGGACCATTGTTGAGTAACGTTACCTTGCACCGCGGGTTGAACTCCAGGAGTGGCACGTCGATCGCGAACCGCTCGAGGTCGTGCTCCCAGAACGCGGCACACACGCCCGGGTTGCGTGCGAGCTCCGACGAAGAGCCCTCCGCCAGTCTTGGCGTGTACCTTGCCAAAGGCATGCGCGGTTCACACAGGTCAGATCAGGTAGGGAGCGCACAGGTCGAATCAGATATGACGCGCGCACACAGGCGGCATGCGGACGACCCTTTGGTGAGAGCCCATTGCCCGGCGCAGTCAGGTCAGATCAGTCCAGATATGAAGCGCATGCAAAGGCAGCATGTGTGGACGAGAGCCCTGCAAAGGGCCGAGGGGCCGAGGGCCGAGGGCCTAGGGGCCTAGCGCAGACACACATCTCAAACATCATGACTGGTGTCATACGAGCTCTAAAATCCAGGATCTGGAACGGACGCACCCGACAGGCGGTGCCGCTTGCAGCGCCTCGTAGCGGTACGTGAAGTGGCACAGTCCCTGAGGAGGCGGGAGGTGGGTGAGAGTGAGAGTGGGAGAGTAAGAGATTGAGAGAGTGAGAGAGAGTGGGAGTGAGAGTGGGTGAGTGAGAGAGTGAGAGAGTGAGGGAGTGAGGAAGTGAGGGGGAGAGAGAGAGAGAGTGAGGGAAGGGAGTGAGAGAGTGAGATAGTGAGAGAGTGAGGGAGTGGGAGAGAGGGAGGGAGAAAGTGAGAGAATGAGAGTGAGAGAGTGAGTGAGTGAGAGCATGAGAGAGTGAGAGTGAAAGTGAGAGTGAGAGTGAGAGAGTCAGAGAGTAAGGGAATGAGATAGTGAGAGAGTGAGGGAGGGAGAGAGTAAGAGAGTGAGTGAGAGTGAGAGAGTGAGTGAGGGAGAGAGTGAGAGAGTGAGAGTGTGAGAGTGAAAGAGAAATGGGAAGATGTGGGGGCGAGGGGCGCATGATGGTGCTGCTTGCTTGGCGACCGCCACCGGTTGTCCCTTTCTCACCCTCCAGTTCAAGGGCCATAGTCCAATACGCCCCACCTGGTATGCTCCCAGCATGCTGCCGCTAGTCTTTGCTGGAAAGCCGATGTAACTGTAACTGTAATGCTGCCGCGCACAGCAATCGGCTTGTGCTGCCCCCTGCCGCCTGCCACCTGGCATCCTTTGTCGACGGTCACAGGCCTTTCACCCTGTATCTACTACAGGATCACAGTCCTATATGACCTACCCACCTGGTACGCTCCCAGCATGCTGCACGGCAATCGGCTCCTGCTGCTGCGCCCTGTGCCGTCCACCAGGCGCCTCCTTTGTCGACGGGCTCAGGCCCTTCACCCCATATCCACAGGATCACAGTCCAAAACGCCCCACCTGGTAAGCTCCCAGCATGCTGCCGCGCACGATAATTGGCTCCTGCTGCTGCGCCCTGTGCCGTCCACCTGCCGCCTCCTTTGTCAGCAGCTGCACACCGCGCTGGCCGTGCAGCGGCGTGCGCGGATCGTCAGCGCCGACGGTGTACGCGCGTGCGGCCGGGTGGCTGGGCAGCTTGGGCGGCAGGTTCATGACAACCTGTGCGGGGTGTGGAGAAGGGCACCGTGAGGGTATGGCGGGTGTGCGAATGCGCGGACTGAAGGAGGGTGGTGGAAGATGTGACGTGCAGCACAGATGGGCGCTCCATGCACGGTGGGGCTGGCATGGCGTGTCATGGGCCTGCTCTGGTCTGCTCTGGTCTGATCTCATCTGGCATGACGACCTGTGTGGGGTGTGGGGGAGGGAAGTGTGGGATGTGGAAGGTGTGGATGGGCGGACGGACGGACGGCGGTCGAAGCGCGTTGATTTTGATGTGCAGCGCAGCTGGGCATGGGCGCGATCAGGCATGCATGAGGTGTCGAGGGCTCGCATGGGGCTGGTCTGGTCTGACTTATCACCGGGTCTGATCTGATCTGGTCTGATCTGGTATGTTTAATTATCTGGTTTGATCTGCTGTATGATGATCTGGTCCGATGCAATCTACGCTCCAGGCGTGGCTCTGATGTGGCTCTGCCCGCCTCTGCGAGTGTGGGCTCGCGCCCCAGCCTCCGCCACACCCACCCACGCGCCCACCAGCTCCTCCACCTGCCCTAAACTAGCAGCGCTTCCAGTTACAAGCCCCCCTAAACCTCCCGAAAACAGAACCCTACCCACCTCTGCGAGTGTGGGCTCGCGCCCCAGCCTCCGCCACACCCACGCGCCCACCAGCTCCTCCACCTCCTCCAGCAGCGTGATCACCTGCGGCTTGGCCGCCCCCTGCGAGATGGGTGCACGGTCACACCGTCAACGATCAGCGCGCGGCCCTGTCTCACACACGCATGCACGCACAGGCACACTGCCCCACCGGAGCTCAGGGGCACTGGTCCGCATGCGTTGCACACGCACGCACGCACAGCGACCCCACCCCATCTTAGCGCAGGCAGCGACCACGCAGGCTCCAGCGTGGGCGCCCCTGGCGCATGATGCACCCTTGCTCCCTCTCCCCTCCCCTCCCCTCATTTCCCCTCATCTCCCCTCCTCTCTCCCTCCTCTCCTTTCCTCTCCTTTCCTTTCCTCTCCTCTCCTCTCCTCTCCCCTCCTCTCCCCTCCGCTCTCCCTTCCGCTCTCCCCTCCCCTCCCCTCCCCTCCTCCCTTCCCCTCCCTCCCCTCCCCTCCCCTCCTCGCTTCCCTCTCCCTTCATCTCCCCTCCTCTCAACCTTCCCCTCCCCTCCTTAGCCCCACCTTTGCCAGGTAGCTGCGCCCGTTGCCGCACGGCTTGGTGCTGACGTCGTTGGGCATCGACAGCATGTGGCGCCCGGGCGTGGACGCGCGTGCGCTCCACAGCGTGTCTGTGTTGGGTGTGGGTGCCCGGCAGCAGCATTACGCGAGAGTGGCCAAGCAGAGGCAAGCCACAAGGCCCACCCGCCCGCCCCTCTCCAATCCCGCTCCGCAAGCGTGGGGTTAACAGGTTGTGCACGTATGCGCCTGGACGGACCCCCAGGGCGTGAGTTCAGGCCTTGGCCATACGTCTAGGGGGGTAAAACTAGGAGAGTCCGCAAGGCCACGCAGCGCGCCAGCCTACCAGGGACCGCAAGCGTGCATCCCCTTTGAGCGCATCCGAACACCCAACAGGTGACAGGAACCCTACACCCTGATCCTGCGTTGCAGTGCCAAGCACGCATCCCCTTTGAGCGCACCTGGGCACCCGACATATGCCAAATACTCCAGGTACAGCGTGCGGTTGTCCCTGCGCGGGCACAGGAGATGGGTCGGATTGGGGTTCATCAGCGGGCAGGGCGTCACCCACATATTGGGGCCTGACGATGGTGACGATGGACTGTGGGGGCAGGTGGTGGCGATGGCAGCGCAACACAGGGTGAATGGGGCTGATGACGGCGGCAGTGGTGGTGGTGGTGATGACAGTGCTGGAGTCGGCAACGCAGGGTGAGTGGGGCCTTGATGATGGCGGGAGCGGTGGTGCTGCTTGTTGAGATGATCTACACCTGACTAGGCCAGCAAGCGCGCACTCCAACGGGACTGAGCTCTGATGGGACATACATAGTGCTCATCTCAACACTGCTGCTGCTGCTGATAGTGTCAATGCTAATGATTAGAGGTTGGAAATATAACACCCCAGCCAAGAATTATAACGTTATAATAACGTTATTAATAACATTAATAACATTTATAACGTTATAAATGCGTGTTATATAGTAAATGTTAGAACAGAGTTCCACACCTCCCCACACCACTTTCCGCACCCCTAATGACCCCAAGTTGTATGAATCTCTATGCCATTGTGTTCTTCTTTTCAAGAGCTTTCCAGAGAGCACAGTCTCGTCCAAATCCATGCAGGTTTGACTGAGATACAGCCCGTGCCTGCCCCCGCGGCCCGGATTTGTAACATGTCGCCGGAAAATTATAACGTTATTATAACGTTATGTTATGTTATGTTATATTATGCCGACCCTTACTAATGATGGCAGTGATGGCGACGGCAACGCACCGGAACAGCTGCGCCTCGTCGTCACCCAGCTCGCTGCCCATCTGCCACAGAGAGCCGTCGCATCCTGCAGCAGTGGCACCGCCCTGATCACCACCGTCGCCTGCGACAAGTTGAGGCGGCGTCAATCAGCGTCAGCCGGGATGGCATGGGCAGCGATCAGCACGGCGCGGCGATTGACACAGAATAGAGACAGGCATGGGACGCTCGTGTGCGTGCATGCGTGCTCCCGCGTCAAAGTGTCGCCGTGCCGGTCACCCACCCGCGTCCACCACCGCTGGGTCGCATGGCTGCCCGGCAACTGCCAGCGCGCACGCGTAATGCCCGTTGGGCGCGTCCGTCGGGCACTTGGCGGCCCACCACTTCAGCGCCCACTTCTGCGGCCGCCAGCTTCCGGGCGTCCCAGCACGGTCAGCGCCAATCACTGCCGCAGCTCCGGAGCGGCGAGTAGCAGCAGCTGCAGCAGCAGCAGTGGCAGCAGCAGCGGGTTGGCGCTCGGGAGCTGCCGGCGCAGGCGCGCTGCCTCGGCCAAGCGCAGGCGCGGCCCTGCAGGGGCCGGCAGCAGCAGCGGTGGCAGCCGTTTGACGCTCGGGTGCTGCTGGCGCCGGCGCGCCACCTCGGCCAGGCGCAGACGCCGCCCTGGAGGGGCCGGCTGCAGCAGCAGCGCCGGCAGCAGCAGGTGGGCGCTTCGGTGCTGCCGGTGCACGCACGCCGCCCCGGCTGTTGGCCGGCTTCGGCAGGCGCCGGTGCCCTGGCGCAGCTCCATCGCCACCACCGGCACCAGGAGCGCTGCCACTGTCCCTGCAGGCGCGGCGTGCAGGCTGCCCTGCCGCACCGCCCAGCTCCCCCGAGCCGCCGCTTTTGAACAGCGCCATGAGCTCGCGCCCGAACCGAACGCCGTGGCGAGGCGCCTGCACGGCCACAGGAGGCGGGCGCAAGATGTGCGGATTATCTTTACGGTGCCGGTTCAGGTCACGGTGCACGCGCCTGCGACTGGAAAAGTGCACGCGCCACAGAATCCAGAAGGGACGCCTGCGCGCTGGCGCGCACAGGCGACCCGCAGAGAGCCGAATCCAAGAGGGGATGCCTGCGCGCTGGCGCACGCAGGCGACCCGAAGACCACCGGCCGTGTGTGGGGCAATCGTCGATATCCAAATCGACTGAAATCGACGGGGAAAAAAACCCGCGGATGATAAAACCATCCTGATTTTACCACCACACCACCACCACCCGCGAAGGCAATGGGCATGTATGGTATGTGTTTGTGTGTGTTTGTGTGTGTGTTTGCTTTTGCGGGTGTGTGTGGGGGTGTCCTGCATGATGAGCGGTCACCTGTTGTTAACACGCGCCCTCATACAGCCAAATCAACCGGCGAGCGTGCAACCTCCCCCAGTGCGGTGATTGAATACACGGCCGGTGGAACTTCCCAAACACCCCCGAGGGGACGCCGGGCTCACTGTATGTGCGGGGAGACAGGAAAGGGATGGGAAACGGGAAGGCGAAGGGGTGCGCCGCAGGCGCAGGGGCCCCACTTCTGGGGGAGTTGAGATTGGGTTCAGGTTTCACAGATTTTAAACGTACCCCGTGTCCGTCAAGAACTTGGCGTCCCACCACTTCAGTGCTCCCTTCTGCATGTGCCAGCTGCCATGTCTGTGAGAGGGGCTTTGGTCTAGTGGCATGATTCTCCCTTCGGGCACCTGTGGGTCCCGGGCATAATACCATATTCGAACATGGGAGAGGCCACAGGTTCGACGCCTGCAAGCCCCCATTTTGCTCCCTTGTGGGCTGATAGTTTTGGTGAGGATGAGATATGAGGTTTGAGGGTCTTGGGTCGGTGGGGGTCAGGGGGGGGGGTCCACGCACAACGGTGGCGTAGGGGAGTGGTGAAGGACTCCGGGGCGTGAGGTAAGGCCTAGCCTACACGTCTAGGGGAGCTCTACTAGGAGAGCCCGCAAGACCACGCAGTGCGCCAGCCTACCAAGCATTAGATTGGGTGACGAGATAGTGGGAGTGGGCGATGGGTGCGGGTGCGGGGCATGACGCGTAGTGCGCGCCTGTGTCCTGATCAGTGGTTCCGTGAAGGATTTCGGAAAAATAATGGCTCAACCCGGGCCTCGCGCTCATTTCGCCAATCTTAACCCGACGGAAGCGACTTTCGGCGGAAACGTGTGAAAATACCGTTTTCACAATTTTCAAGGTAGGCAATCTCAACGCGACGCGCCAGCCCGAATCGGCCAATCTCAACCCGAAAGTGCACTTTGTCGGACTGCGGGTTGGCTGACGGAAACACTGGTCCTGATCCTCACCTTGCGCTCGCCGCCGCCGACAACCTTGCTGCCGCCATGCAGCACACAGCCGCCGCCGCCGACAATCTTGCTGCCGCCATGCAGCACGCAGCCGCTGCCGCCGACAACCTCGCTGTCGCCATGCAGCACGCGGCCGCTGCCGCCGAAAACCTCGCTGCCACCATGCAGCACGCGACCGCTGCCGCTGCTTACGTTGCTGTCGGCATGCATCCCGCGGCCGCTGGTCGACGAGCCGACGTCTGCGTCCACGGCCATGGCATCGGAGCAGGCCTCAGGCGCAGGCTCGGGCGATGCCTCTGCCGACGCCCGCGCAGCGATCCCAACAGCAGGAACGGGGGCAGTCGCAGGGGCCGCAGCAGGGGCCGCAGTAGGGGCCGCAGCAGGGGCCGCAGCCTCGGGGCTGCACGCGGGCAGGCTGCGTTGAGGGCTGCGGCCCTGAGACGGGAAGTTCAGCTGCGCGCCGGGCCCGCGCAGCTCCAGTGCCTTTGCGTCGTACGCATGCGCCGCCGCCTCCGCGGTGGCGTGGAACCCAAGGTGCATGATCCGCCTGTAGTGGGAGAGTTGCGCGTACCACCTGTGGCCTGACGGAAACACCCCGAGGAACGTGCGCCGCGGCGCGGCAGGCGCGTCACCGCAGGCGCCAGCAGCATCGCTGCAGGCTGCGCCACCAATCGCGTGCCTGCTGTCAGGCGGCTGCTGCACCACCGTCGGCATCGGCATGCGCTGCGCGGCTGCGACAGGAGGAGCGCCTCCGCCGACCCCGCCGCTTCCACCGCTGCGCGTGTCGCTGGAGGCGCGTGGGCTCTCGGAAGTGCACGCCTCCCCCTCGCCCCGCCCTGGCGCACCACCGCCGGCTGCCTCGTGCATCACCTGTGGTGGGCCGGCAGCATCGGGCGGCGGGGTGCAGTCAGGGGGTGGGCGCACGCACGCGCTGTGTGCTCCGCTGCAACCCCTGCAACATGGGGTAGGCTACAGTCCACGCCCACCTGGTCTGGCGTGTGCGCCGCTAAAGACTCCGCGCAGCTGTGTGTGTTCAAGGCAGAGAGAGGGGGGGCGGGGAGGTTAGTGGCATACAGCCGCGCGCAGCCGTCCCTGCTGCACAGCCGCGGGTGGGATGTGCATGGCCAAGCTGGCGCACTGCATGCATGCATGCATGCATGCATGCATCAAAGCCGCCGGCGGACGCGTGCCAATTGTGCTCACGGGCTGAGAACTAAGCTGCAGCCCACCTGTACGCAGGGCTGCTCACGCGCACCCCTGGGCGGCGAACGACGATTTCGCCATCATGCCGCCATCGACAAAGGCATCATCCGATCACTCTGACGGCCTCACACACCAGGGCGTCTGGTGCATAAACAATACAGTCTCTTTTACAACCACCAGAGAGTACAACCAGGGATTCGAACATCTTTCCTCACTTTTTCAAACCGAGTCCAAACTTTTTGGGGGCACATCGATCCAGATGGGGCCCACGAAGACCCTACGGCTAAAGCTAGTAGGTCTATGTCCGTGAGTTGCTATGCGTGAAGATTCCGTTCACTGCCCTTGTCACTCGCCTCTATCCAAGCAGGCGGAGTCATCACGGCATCATTTATCCCACGACCAGGTCAGGCCTGGTCTGAGATCACATCCCTGCGTCATGGTTAGCTTGAGGCCCCTAGCGCCTTAACCATGCAGAGCGCCTAACGCGACACTGCCCGTGTCAGTAGTAGTACCGCTTTGCCTCGCCGATGAAATAATTCCGAGGAGGTGCCGGCAAGGTCGATTTCTAAAACATCTTGCCCAAAAGACGCCCAAAGTGACGTCAAAACGGGAAAAATATCCAAAACCAATCCCGTGGCAAGGCACCCCAATTCTAAGCAATTATGCCCTTTGTCAACGTGGCGGCAAGGCAAAGCGGCACTACGGTATGCAGCAACGACAACATCTGAGCTCTGCCATGGCCGCAGGAGTCGGGGTCGGGGTTGGGGCGCTGGCAACACCGAACCGCCGGCCGGCCAGAGAATCACTTCCCTGCCGCACAGGTGGGACTCCTCGTGTGGGTGGAGCAGACGTGCGACGGTCTTACAGGGCCCAGCCTCAGGAGTCGACTGTCCGGGTTGCTGTAAACAAGCAGCATTTCATTTTCTACAATCAGTCCAAATCAGTCCGCGCCACCTTAAACGGCCGGCATCTTGGCGGCAGCCGCGCCTCCGACGACTGCAGCAGCAGCAGCCCCAGTCGCCTGCCCACCCGGGGCCACCGTGAACTCTGTCCCGCAGATGAAACAGGACGGCGCCTGGTGTGTGTGTGTGTGCGTGTGGGGGGTTCCGGTTGGGGGGTCGGGGGGGGGGGGGGGCGGTATCTGTGGCAGATGAGGGGGCAGTGGATCTGGTAGCCCGTCTCACGAGGCAGCTCCCTCAATCCCACGCCCCGAGGGACACGCGCGCTGTAAGCTGTAAACTGGGCAGAGCATTCGCGCGCGGCCTGCAGCGCCAGGTCAGGGTCACCCACCTGTCCCGGTTACGCTCCTCCCCCCCCCCCCCCCAACTCCTCCCCTCCCTGCCACAGCCCCATCGTCTGATCCACGCAAGTGAATGCGGTCGTAACGTCTGAGGCGGTTGAGGGTGCGCCTCAGGCGGTGGTGGGCGCCTAAGGCGGTCGAGGTGACGTCTAAGGCGGCGCCTGAGGCGATCAAGTGTCCTCCGGGCGCGTACGTGTAAAACATGCACCCGCCCCGAGGCAGGAGACGGAGGGGCGCACACACGCACCTGGCGGCAGAAGATGGAGAGGCACACGCAGCACACATAGCCCACGTCGATCGCGCGCTTGTGGCAGAAGCACGACGCGCGGAAGTCGACGCCCAGGGGCTGCTGCACCGCCAGCGCTGCACGCGTCGCCGTGTCGGCGCTCAGGCTCTGGGAAGGAGGCGATTTTTTTTAGGGAAAGTGTAAAATTGTCGTTTTCACACTTTTCGGAACGAAATTCCCGCGATTCACACGCGCGTCACCGTGTCGGCGCGCCGGCCCTGCGCGCAGCCAGCCAGCACGCGAGGGGGGGGGGATACAGATTTATATGCATACACGCACCCGGAGGACCCAGGGCGTGTGAGTTGTTGCCTAGATGAAACGTCGACGCCCAGGGGCTGATGCACCACCTGCGCGCGTCGCTGTACTGGCGCTCAGGCTCTGCGCTCAAACAGTTGACACACGCGGGGGAGGGGGGGGGGCAGTATTTTTGGTACATACACGCATTGGCGTTGGAAGGTCTTCAGGCAGCCTCCATGACAACTCTGTCGTCCATGCACCCCTGGAGGGTGGGACCTGGCCATGCATGAGGCATGGGGTGCCGGCTGAGCTTCATGCAAACGAGAGCTGGACAGCCATGCACTGCCAAGCGGGGACCGTTCCAGTCAGCGCCAGTCGGCTCTGCCGGCTTGACTGGCCACAAGGCCACTACTGTGACCTGAGGAAGGTCCTCTCCTATATGCTCCTTGCCAGACATGTCTCAGAGACCGCTGTTTGGGGTAGTCTAGCCGGCGGGAGCGGTAGTCTATCGGCCGGGAGCCGGCGGTACTCTAGTACTTAAGTGTGCTGGAGTATCGGCGGGTGTCTCTAGTAGAAGAGTAGCCTGCTTAGCTGGAAACCCCGTGTTACTGTTACTGTTACACGCGTCCGAAGGACCCAGAGCGTGTGTGAGTTGTTGTCTAGATGAAACGTCGACGCCGAGGGGCTGCTGCACCGCCAGCGCTGCGTGCGTCGCCGTGTCGGCGCTCAGGCTCTGCGCTTTAGGGGTGGATACAGGTTTATAAACATACACACCCGGAGGACCCAGGGCGTGTGTGAGTTGTTGCCTAGATGAAACGTCGACGCACATGGGCTGTTGCACCGCCAGTGCTGCGCGCGTCGCCGTGTCTGCGCTCAGGCTCTGCGCGCAGACAGCAAACACGCTATTTCTTTTACAGATACACACTGGATACACAGCCGAAGGACCCAGTGCGCGCGTGTGTGATTTGTTGCCTAGATGGCACGTCCACGGGGGCTGCTGCAACGCCAGTGATGCGCGAGTCGCCGTGTCGGCGCTCAGGCTCTGCGCACAGACAGCAGCCACACACGCGCGGGGGAGGGGGGGGGGAGTACAGGTTTATTTTACACACACACAGCCGGAGGACCCAGGGCGTGTGTGAGTTGTTGCCTAGATGAAAAATCGACGACCAGGGGCTGCTGCACCGCCAGCGCTGCGCGCGTCGCCGTGTCGGCGCTCAGGCTCTGCGCTCAGACAGCAAACACGTTTTTTTTCTACAGATACACACTGGATACACAGCCGAAGGACCCAGTGTGCGCGTGTGTGAGTTGTTGCCTAGATGGCACGTCCATGCCCAGGGGCTGCTGCACCGCCAGTGATGCGCGAGTCGCCGTGTCGGCGCTCAGGCTCTGCGCACAGACAGCAGCCACACACGCGCGGGGGGGGGAGGGGGGAGTACAGGTTTATTTTACACATACACAGCCGGAGGACCCAGGGCGTGTGTGAGTTGTTGCCTAGATGAAACATCGACGACCAGGGGCTGCTGCACCGCCAGCGCTGCGCGCGTCGCCGTGTTGGCGCTCAGGCTCTGCGCGCAGACAGCCAGCACGCGAGGGGGGAGGGGGGATACAGGTTTATATACTGACACACCCGGAGGACCCAGGGCGTGTGTGAGTTGTTGCCTAGATGAAATGTCGACGCCGAGGGGCTGCTGCACCGCCAGCGCTGCGCGCGTCGCCGTGCCGGCGCTCAGGCTCTGCGCTCAAACAGCAGCCACCAAGAGGGGTCAAAGAGGGGGGGGGGGGGGTCCGCACTTGAGGCAGAGCAGCAGCCAAAGGGACAAAGCCAGGGGGTGCGGGAGGCTGCTGCACCGCCAGCGCTGCACGCGTCGCCGTGTCGGCGCTCAGGCTAAACCCTAAAACCTCCACCTAATCCCTCAACCCCAGTATCACCTGTAGCAGTGGTCCCTGGGAAGGATTTGAGTAATAAGTTTTTTGCCGGCTCCAGCAACTTTGACCGCTCATACCAGGCACAATACACAGCGGGTATTCATGCAACGCATGCCGCTGTGCTGCTCTCGGCAAGAGCTTTCCAACGCATCCCTCCACGCTGTCTCCCACTAAGCGTGGGGTTGTTTTCTGGGAAATGGGAAATCCGGCTCGGAGCGGTATACGGCTTGCAGGGGAATCACTGACCTGTAGCATGTGCTGCAGCGAGGCCTCGCTCTCGGAGGGATGGAAGTGGAGGCCTGAACCCTTCAACCCTTCAACCCTATCGCAAGTTGCTGTTTCAACCCAACATAGGCCAAACTTGAAAAACACGATAACACCAAAATGGCATGCTGGTCGAAACCGTCGCATGGGATGCTCCGCCACTAGTATTGCATGCGAGGCCCCTGTATTGGATCGCCAGTGTGTCGAGTGTGCGTTGAGGGCGTTGGGAGGCGCCATGCGGTGCGCTTTGGTGTCGGCTGTGGCCGACAATTTGCACCTGATCCCTCGCGCCTCCTGCGCGACGCCGACTACGGAGGAAGGTTCTCAATTGACAACCGTTCATTCCTTGGGCACTGGGGTGCTGGGGCTGCCCACATGCAGACCCCGAAAGGGTGAAATAAAAAAAATCGTGTTTTGGGGGTCTGTGTTGGGTTGAAACTGCAACTTGCGAAAACCTTGACCTACTGTAGTACCGCTTTGCCTTGCCGCCACTTTTATAAAGAGGGTAATTGCTTGGAATTTGGGTGCCTAGCTGCGGAATTTTTATTTTATTTTCCCCGTTTTGCTCACGTTTTGGTGTCACTTTTGGCGTTCTTTCTTTACTTTTTCGGCAACATTTTTTAGAAACTGACCTTGCCGCGACGTTTTCCGAATTATTAAATTGCAAGGCAAAGCGGTAAGTACTACGGTAATCCCTAAACTCTAGTCCCACCTGAAGCCTGTGCTGCAGCGAGGCCTTGCTCTTGGACGGGTGGAAGTGGAGGCCTTGACCCTTAAAACCCTAAGCCTTTTATAAGCCTATTTATAGGCTTATAAGCCTAAGCCTTATATAAGCCTATAAGCCTAAGCCTTTTATAAGCCTATAAGCCTAAGCCTTATAACCCTCAAACATAGACCTGTAGCCCCTCTTATCGCAGCAGCCCCAGCCCCACCTGTAGCATGTGCTGCAGCGATGCCTCGCTCTTGGACGGGTGGAAGTGGAGGCCGCCCGTGAGGTGGGTTGCCTGTTGCATGAACGTGTGCGCGCGCGTGTGTGTGTGTGTGTGTGTGTGTGCGTGTGCGTGTTCATGTGTGTGCGCTTTTGTGCGTGTTTGTGTATGTGTGTGCGTGTGTGCGCGTGTGTGTGTGTGTGTGTGTGTGTGTGTGTGTGTGCGTTGCGTGTGTGTGCACGTTTGTGTGTGTGTGTGCGTGTGTGTACGTTTTGTGTGTGTACGTTTGTGTGTGTGTGTGTGTGTGAAGAGTAGTCTGCTTAGCTGGAAACCCCGTGTTACTGTGTTACTGTGTGTGTGTGCCAGTGGTGCATACCGGCGTGGCACTGATATCGTTTGGCGGGACCCGCGCACCACATAGTCGCGCGTAGCGAACACACACACACACACACGCACACACACACACACACACACCTGCCGCATGAACGCCGACCCAGCGGGATGCAGCACCAGCGCATCAACGGCCATGTCTGCACACACACACACACGCACACACACACATGCACACACACTCACAAACACACGCACACACACATACTCACACACACACACACACACACACGCACACATGCGCGCACACACACACGCACACACACACACACACACACAAACACGCACGCACACGCGCGCACACACACACACGCGCGCACACACACACACACACACGCACGCACGCACGCACCTGCTCCATGAACGCTGATCCAGAGGGGTGCGGCACCAGCGCATCAACCGCCACGTCTGCACACACACACACACACACATACACACACACGCACAAACAAACACACACACACCACGCACACACACACCCCACACATGCACACACGCGCCTGCTGCATGAACGCTGATCCAGCGGGGTGCAGCACCAGGGCATCAACAGCCACGTCAGCGCGCTGCGCGCTGAAAATCGCGTTCATCGTGGGGATGTACTGAGATGGAGTGTCTGGCGAGCCGAGTGCAACGAGCACGCGAGGCCTGTGTGTGCGTGTGTAGGTGTGTGTGTGCCTGTGTGTGTGTGTCTCAGTGCATCAGTGTGTGTGTGTGTGTGACAGTGTGTGTGCGCGCATGTGTGTGTGTGTGTGTTGATGTGTGTCAGTGTATCAGTGTGCATGCCAGTGTGTGCGCGCGTGCCTGTGTGTGTGTGTGTGTGTGTGTGTGTGCGTTCATTGTTGGGATGTGCTGCGACGGTAAGTGTGGCGAGCCGAGTGCTACGAGCACGCGCGGCCTGTGTGTGTGTGTGCGTGCGTGTGTGTGCGTGCGTGGCCTGTGTGTGTGTGTGTGTGTGCGTGTGTGCGTGTGCGTGTGTGTGTCATTGTGCGTGGCAGTGTCCATGTCAGTGTGCGTGCGTGCGTGCGTGCGTGCGTGTGTGTGTGTGTGTGTGCGTGTGTGTGTGTTGTGTGCATGTGTGTGTGTGTATGTGTGCGTTCATTGTTGGGATGTACTGCGACGCGGTGTCTGGCGAGCCGAGTGCTACGAGCACGCGCGGCCTGTGTGTGTGTGTGTGGTCTGTGTGTGTGTGTGTGTGTGTGGTGTGTGTGTGGGGGGGGTGAGCTGTGACATCAGGCTGTGAGTGACCCCCCACCCCCCCCCACCCACCCACACTGACACACACTCACCGTGCATGCCCAGCGCCACTTTGGCTCCGCCCCGGAAGCAACGTCAGACGGTGTGTGCTCCCCCCACACACACACACGCACACACACACACACACACAGAGAGAGAGAGAGAGAAATTCGTTGCAGTTCTCACCGCACGGGCAACCTGGATTACGGCTCATGCCTGTGCTGACTAAAGCACACACCTGGCAATCGTTTCAGAAGTCGAAACACACACACACACACACACACACCGTGCATGTCCCGCACCACTTCGGCTCCGCCCCGGCAGCAGCGTCAGGCGGTGGATGAGGCAGAGCGCTCGGGAGAGGGCGCCGGAGAGCGCGGTGCGAGTGGGGGCTGCTGCTGCCGCTGCTGCGTGTGTGTGTGTGTGTGTGTGCACGCGTGTGTGGTGTGTGCGTGTGTGAATGAGGCAGAGCGCTCGGGACAGGGCGCCGGAGAGCGCGGTGCGAGCGGGGGCTGCTGTTGATGCGTGTGTGTGTGTGTGTGTGTGTGTGTGAATGAGGCAGAGAGCTCGGGAGAGAGCGCCGGAGAGCGCGGTTCAAGCGGGGGCTGCTGCTGTGTGTGCGTGTGTGTGTGTGTGTGTGTGTGGTTGATTTTACGGTCTGTCGGGCGCCTTTGTTGGCGCATTAGACCCTAGGAAGGAGGTCGGCATCTGTCAAAATTAGACCACTAGCATGCCATCTGCCAACTGCTATCGTGTGTGTGTATGAGGCAGAGCCTTTATAAAGGCGTCCGACGGACTGGAAGATCGAGCACGCACGCACCTGTTGGGCGTGCCCTGGTACGGCCGTACTGCCCTCAGCACACGCACACACACACACACACACACACACACACACACAGGTTGAAATAAAATCAAAGGCTTCCGACAAACTGTAAAATCGGCCGCGCACGTACACACGTACACACACCAACACACACACACGCACACACACACACACGCGCGCCTGTGGGCGCGCCCTGGAACTGCCATACTGCCCTCAGCACACATGCACACACACACACACACAAACACACACACACCTGCGGGCGCGCCCTGGTACTGCCGTACTGCCCTCAGCACGCCGTCTCGTACCGCCTGATACAGTTTCCCACTAGCTGCCGACACAGCTTCGTTGTCAGCCAGAAGAGTGTATACGGGCTCGCTGCAGTTTTAAGGTTAAGGGAGTTTAGGGTTTAGGGTTTTGGGTTGTACCCCCTGGCACAGTTTTGGGGTTTTGTGGGGGCTTAGGGGTCTAGGGTTTAAAATTTTAGGGTTGTACCGCCTGGTACAGCCTCCCGGTAGCTGCCGACAGTTCTTTGTCGTCAGCGAGAAGAGTGTATACGGGCTCACTGCAGTTTTGGAGTTCAGGGGGTTTTAGGCTTTAAGGGTTTAGAGAAGAGTGTACACGGGCTTGCTGCGTGTGTGGGGTGTGGCATGTGTTGTGTGTCATTATTGTGGTCCAGTGGTGTCATTAGCGCCTCCGCAGCCCCCGGGGCCCCCGCTGCGGGGGCAAACCGGAAATTTGGGGGAAACTGCGGGAACTTTGCTCCAAAAAGTGTGAAGCTGCATTTCCACACTTTCCGCCACGGGGGGCGGCAGAAAAGAAAATTCTGGAACACACGATAGAAATAATTTGGACCCCCCCCCCCGCCCATCTCACAAAATACGCCATGCATGGAGCCGGGACCAACGCGCATGGCTTCCTTACAGTGAGGCCTGTCCATCGCAATGTCTAAGTCGCCAAAAGGTAGCCAAAATAACCCTTAAAATTCAGCTATACCATGGCTTCGACGGCCGCCACCAAGGAGTGTGGACACTCCAGTTCACACTGTCCAGGCAGATTCAGGGTTGACTCTCCTGAGGTGTTTTGCTGTGCTCTCCAAGGAGATTCAGATGGCA
>VFSX01000450.1:77500-85000 GCA_016618255.1 Chlamydomonas sp. UWO 241 | reverse complement strand
GTCTGGGGGGACCTATGTGGCTTCTCAGCCTCACAAGGGGCCTGTTTTCACAGCAGACGATGAGGGCCTATACCACCTTCTTTTTCGACGCCCTTCGCAGGTTAGCTAGACGAGGTTGCATATGAGCTGGAACCGGCGGAAATTCCTTTCCCTTGGGATCCCGACCGAGAAAATCGATTGTTAAAGTGTGGGGTGTGGAAGTTGGGTTATTCGACCTGGCGGCAGCCGCGGAGTTCTGTCAAATCGGCAGGGCATGTCTGCAGAGTGACCCCGGAGTCCATGATGCTTTTAAACCTTCTTCCCCTTAGGATTTTTCATGCTGGGCGCCCCATGCAGTTCCATGCACTGCGCGCCATGCGCAGCCATGCGCATGATTTCAACCCCTGCGCGCATGGGCATTTTCAGCGCAGCATTGGAAAGCCCTGGAATACAGCTTTCTAGTGCACTTTTCATCGCTTGAATCCATCGAGTGTGCACAGAGTTGTGACTGATCCTGTGTGGGCGCGTTCCCAGATCACCATGTGAGTAGGACGCCATGTGGGGACAGGTTCTCGCACACGCTACGCCAGGTGTTCGCGCGGCATGCGTCGCTTCATGACGCATATAGATGCCCTTAAATGCCCTCGGGCTTGGCCCAGACGCTGCGACTGGGGCTCTGGCGACCCATCGGAGTGTCTCCCCTCCGCCGCCCATCGCAGCCACTCGGCAGCATTTCCGCGCTCCCCTGGACAGGAATCCTCTTCCAAACGACTATACTCTGCTGTTTGTAGGCCCGAGTGCGCTGCGGAGGCCTGTAACTCGGGCAGCGGGATGGCCATTTTTTTCAGACCTCACTCAGACACACCGCCTGCCCCCCCAGCAGCGTCCCGCGCCCCCTCACTCGCGCAGCTAGTGGATGGGGATATGTATGAGCGCGTGACAAGAGGGCGTGGTTTGTGATGGTGCCAGGACCGCCTGGGAGGTCCGCCCGTGGGGACCCACACCCAGTGGAGGGGGTCGAAGCGTGGGGACTGTGACATTAGCACACTGGCAATTTATGATCTCTTGAGTCACAACGCGTGTACATATGATCTCATGAGTCACAACGTGTGTACCACAGCCGAAACGCCTAAGGCGCAAGTCGTGGCAATTGTAGCGCCTGAGGCGGTCGGGGGTGGCGCCTGAGGCGGGTCTCCGAGCTCACAACTCCAGCTGCGTGCGCTGCGTTGGCCTGAATGCGCCAGACTGTGCTCGGCTCGGCCCCATCAGATCGCACACACACTGTTGCTCGCACACACACAGTTGTGGTGCACATCTTTAGTCTAATCGAGATCTGGGCGTGTGTGTGTGCCGGGTATGCCTTTTCCTGCAGCCCCACCCCACAGCAGCAGCCCCACTCCACAACGCCATCTGATCACACACGCTGTCATCAGTACGCAATCGCTTACCACCCTCTACCACATTCCCAACGCCTGAGGCGGCGCCTCGGGCGTTAAAAGAGGCTGCGCCTCAGGCGGCGCCTTGACTTGCGCGGATTAGGCGGCGCCTCAGGTGTTCCGACCGCCTGAGGCGCCGCCTGAGGCGCACCCCCGATCGCCGCGGCGTCACCCCGGCCGCGGCCCATTTTGTCAGGGGTGGATATGGACGTAACACACACACGCACACACGCACACGCACACACACACACACACACACACACACACACTACCACCACCCACAGACACGCACATGCACACACACACACACACACGCACACCACCACACACACACGCACACACACACGCACACCACACACACCCCACCCCACACACACCACACACACGCACGCAGGGACGGCACGCAGAGGCGGAGTCACGCTACGGCCAACACACACATGCACACACACACACACACACACACACACACACAGACACACACACAAACACACACACGCACACGCACATGCACCCACACCCACACACACACACACGAGTGGTTTGCAGAGGCCGAGTCGTGCTACGGCACCACACACACACGCCCGCGCCCACTACCACACACACACACACGCCCAGCACTAACACACACACACACACACACACACGCCCTCCTCCCCCCCCACACGCAGGGGCGGTACGCAGAGGCGGAGTCGCGCTACGGGCCGCGCCCGGCTGTCAAGGCTGCGGTGGCGCGCTATGCGGCGCTTGCCGCCGAGGCTGGGATAAGGTAAGACCAGTAATTGTGTTATCAGGAATTACGATTGATTTTCCGGAGCCAGTCGAAGTCCGGCTCCATGGCCCCAAAATCCGGCTCCACGTGCCGAAACGAAAATCACTGCCTCTAACACTCCACCCACACCACTCCTTCCGCTCGCCTCGTCTCGCCTCGCCTCGCCTCGCCCCGCCCCACCCCGCTCGCCTCATGTGTGTCCCATGCGTGTGACGCTGTGAGCCCTCTGAAACTCCCCCCCACACACACACGCCTCCCTCCCTCTTTGTTTCAGCCCCGCCGAGATGGCCCTGCGCTTCGTGTGCGCCCACCCCCTCATGACATCCGCTGTGTGCCCGTCCTTGCGTGTGCTCGTGCTTGACCTCTGAACCCCCCCCCCCCCCCCCCCCCTTCTCGTGTCAACCCCACCGAGATGGCACTACGCTTCGTATACGGCCACCCGCCACCACTCGTCGCATGACGTCGTGTGCCCTTGCGTGTGTTTGTGCTCGTGCTTGCGCTCTGACTCCCCTCCCCCCTTGCTTGTGCTTGACCTCTGAAAATCCCCCCCCCTCCCTTATCGTGTCAGCCCCACCGAGCTGGCACTGCGCTTCGTGCGTGCCCACCTGCCACCACGCGCCGTATGGCGCCGTGTGCCCTTGCATGTGTTTGAGCTCGTGCTTGCGCTCTGAAACTCCCCCCCCCCCCTTCGCCTCGCCACACCAGCCCCGCCGAGATGGCGCAACGCTTCGTATGCTGCCACCCTCTCGTGACATCCGCCGTGTGCAGCTGCGTGCGTTCTGACGCCCCCCCCCTCCCCCCCCCTCGCCTTGCCACATTAGCCCCGCCGAGCTGGCACTGCGCTTCGTGTGCGGCCACCCTCTCGTGACATCCGCCTTGTGCGACTGCGGGCTTTCTGACCTTCCCCCCTCCCCCCTTCGCTTCGCCACACCAGCCCCACCGAGCTGGCACTGCGCTTCGTGTGCGCCCACCCGCTCGTGACATCCGCCATGTGCCCGTCCTTGCGTGTGCTCGTGCTCGACTTCTGGAACTCCCCCCCCCCCCCCGCCTCCCTTATCGTTTCATCCCCACTGAGCTGGCACTGCGCTTCGTGCGCGCCAACCCTCTCGTTACATCCGCCGTGTACGGCTGCGTGCGTTCTGACGTCCCCCCCCCCTTCCCCCCCCCCCCCCTCGCCTCGCCACACCAGCCCCACCGATATGGCACTACGCTTCGTGTGCGCCAACCCGCTCGTGACATCCGCCGTGTGCCCATCCTTGCGTGTGATCGTACTTGCCCTCTGAAACTCCCCCCCCATCCCTTCTCGTGTCAGCCCCACCGAGCTGGCACTGCGCTTCGTGTGTGCCAACCCGCTCGTGACATCCGCCTTATGCGACTGCGTGCGTTCGGACGTCCCCGCCCCCCCCCCCCCCTTCGCCTCGCCACACCAGCCCCCGCCGAGCTGGCACTGCACTTCGTGTGTGCCAACCCGCTCGTGACATCCGCTGCGTGCCCATCCTCTCCTGTGCTCGTGCTTGCCCTCTGAAACAGTCCCCCCCCCCTCCCTATCGTGTCAGCCCCACTGAGCTGGCACTGCGCTTCGTGTGCGCGCCAAGCCTCTCGTGCCATCCGCCGTGCGCGGCTGCGTGCGTTCTGACGCCCCCACCCCCTCCCCCCCACCCCCTTGGCCTCGCCACACCAGCCCCACCGTGCTGGCCCTGCGCTTCGTGTGTGCCAACCCGCTCGTGACATCCGCCGTGTGCCCGTCCTTGCGTGTGCTCGTGCTTGACTTCTGAAACTCCCCCTCCTCCCTTCTCATGTCATCCCCGCCGAGATGGCGCTGCGCCTCGTGCGCTCCCAACCTCTTGTGACATCTGCCGTGTGCGGCTGCGTGCGTTCTGACGTCCCCCCGCTCTCCCCCCCTCGCCTCGCCACACCAGCCCCACCAAGGTGGCGCTGCGCCTCGTGTGCGCCAACCCGCTCGTGACATCCACCGTGTGCCCATCCTTGCGTGTGCTCGTGCCTGCCCTCTGAACCCTCCCCCCCCTCCTTTATCGTTTCAGCCCCACCGAGCTGGCGCTGCGCTTCGTATGTGCCAACCCGCTCGTGACATCCGCCGTGTGCCCATCCTTGCGCGTGCTCGTACTTGCCCTCTGAAACTCCCCCTCCCCTCCCTTATCGTGTCAGCCCCTCCGATCTGGCACTGCGCTTCGTATGCGCCAACCCGCTCGTGACACCCGCTGTGTGCGGCTGCGTGCGTTCTGACGTCCCCCCCCCCTCCCCCCCTCGCCTCGCCACACCAGCCCCACTGAGCTGGCCCTGCGCCTCGTGTGCGCCAACCCGCTCGTGACATCCGCTGTGTGCCCATCCTTGCGTGTGCTCGTGCTTGACTACAACTGCCCTCCCCCACCCTCCCTTCTCGTTTCAGCCCCACCGAGCTGGCGCTGCGCTTTGTTTGCGGCCACCCGCTCGTGACATCCGCCGTGTGCGGCGCGAGCGACCCGCAACAGCTGGCGCAGCTGATTGGCGCTGCGTCAGCGGGGCCGCTGCCCGGCGACGTGTTGGCCGAGATCGACATTGTGCACGCCGAGCTGCCAAACCCGACACCATGATGTGTGATGTAATGCATGTGAGGTGGAGTGGCAGCTGGCAGGCAGCCGGCAGGCAGCTGGTGGGCAGCTGGCAAGCAGCTGATTGGGGCCGCTCCCCGGCGATGTGCCGGCCGAGATCGACGGAGTGCACGCCAATGCGCCCAACCCGACACCGTGATGTGATACAGCCGAGGTGGAGTGGCACACGCAGCTGGTAGGCAGCTGGCTCAGCAGCGGCGGCGGCATTAGAGTAGCCGGTCCGCTTCTCTGCGACGGAGGTCGACAGGGTGCACGCAGAGGCGTTTAACCCTGTCGCCGTGATATGGCACCTTGAGTTGTGGCGGCTCCTGTAGTGGTCGTTGGCGGGACTGTACAGTTTAAAGCTTTCAGTACGCACCCTCGGGGCGTGAAATTGAGTGAGCTGCCGCGTGAGGCGCCCCAACCGTCCTTGCCCCCAAAACCAGGCGTGTCCTGCTTCATCTGTGGAACCCCGACTGCGCAGGCAGCAGGGGCTGCTGCTGCGGCGGTCGGTGGAGGGGCGGCCGCCTCAAGGGGCATGGCCTGGTTGCAAAAAAACAATGCTGAGTGTATGTATCCAGCGCGTAAAAATCGCCCCCACAAGCCACTGGACCCTGACTGGACCCCCCCCCCCCCTGTAAAGCTGTTGAATGTGTTGCGTGGCCTTGCGGGCTGTCCTAGAAGAGCCCCCCTAAACGTGTAGTCTAGGCCTCAACTCACTGCCGGCCGCTGCCTCCCAGCTGTCTCCCCTCATTATCATGATCGCTACAAACCCAGCTCCTCCATTTGGAGAGTTCTCTTCAAATCAGCACAGGCTGCTGTGGGAGCATGGCTCCCACCCTTCGCCGGCCGCTGCCTCCTGCCTCCCAGCTGCCTCCCCTCACCATCGACATCGCCGTCATCACAAGTCCAGCGCCTCCAACTCCCGCTCCAAGTCAGCCATGCCTGCTGCGGAGGCATGGTCCTCCATTGCCGGGAAGGGTGCCCTCAGTAGTCCATCGGCATACGGCTTCATCAGAGCTGGGGAGCCAGGCTGCATCAATCGGAGAAGGGGCGGGATGGCCCCAGCTGCAACGATTGCGAGTGCGCTGTCCACATGGAGCGCGAGGCGGTGAAGTGTCTTGGCTGCGTTGCAAAACACCTCAAATGGAGTGTCAGGCCCCAGCAGTTACACCAGGAGAGGGATGGGACCAGCAGCAGCAATCGTGACCACGTTCTCAGCACGAACAGCGAGGGACACCAGGGCGTGCGCTGCAGTGAACTGCACCGACGCTGGAGAGTCAGGCCCCAGCAGTTTCACCAAGAGAGGGATGGCACCTGCAGCAGCGATGGCGACGTTGTTGTCATCATTCCTAGCGAGGTTGGACAGCGCTCCAGCTGCATTTTCCTGCGTGCACACGTGAGCTGAGTAGCCACGCCCCAGCAGCTGCACCAGTGTGGGGATGGCACCAGCAGTAGCGATGGTGACCCTGTTGTCAGCATTTAGAGCGAGGATGGCCAACGCAAGTGCTGCACGGCCCTGAACAAATGCTGCTGAACCAGGCCCCAGCAGCTGCACCAGGAGAGGGATGGCACGAGCAGCAGCAATGTCGACCGTGTTCTCAGCTTTTTGAGCGAGGTTTGCCAGTGCCGTTACTGCTTGTGCCTGGTTGTCGGCTGTTGACCCAAAGCCGCAGCAGCTGCACCAGTGGAGGGATGGCACCGGCAGCAACAATGGCGTCGAGGTTGCCTCGGTCGCCCTCGCTAGAGAGCGCTGTGACAGTCGCCAGAGCCTGCTTCTTCTGTGAAGGGGCGAATCCGCTCCAAGCATCCGCACAAGGTTCTTCAGGTCGCGGCGAGGGAGAGGAGGCATCGTTGACGATGACGCAGCTGCGTGCGTGCAGGCGGAGGGGACGCATGCAGTGGTGAGCTAGGAGAAGTGGGTAGGGTGTGCGCATGGGGTGTACGCAGTGCTTGACTGGCTGTGTGCATGCAGGCGGAGGGGACGTATGCGCGCAGTGTTTAAAGCGGAGGGGATGCTGGGGGATACAGTGCATGGGGGGCTGGCTGGCTGCGTGCAGGTTGCGTCCCTTCCGGAGGAGACACGCGCAGCGGTGAGCCAGGAGAAGTGCATGGGGTGCATGCACGGGTGCGTGGCTGCATGCGTGCAGCGCTAGCTGCAGGAGGGGACAAGTGCAGCGGTGCATTACAAACGCATGGGCGCATGGAGTTTTGCGCATGGCATCGCTTGTATGCACGCCTTCATGCAGGCCTTCATGCAGCTCTCCGGGCTCTATTCAGTCAGCATGGCATGGTAGGCTGGCGCTTTCGCGCCGGGGCATGCGATCCATGGATGCATCCATGCGAGCTCCCACAGGGCCAGGGCAGGCCAAGGACGTGCACACGCGCCACTCACGTCCCGGGGACTTTGGCGCTGCTGAGAAGCACACGATGCAAGTGACGATGGCGCACACGGGGCCAATGGTTCGAGAAGACCAGGGGACGATCTGGAGCACACAAGCTGCACACGGTCGATTTGGGGGCACGGCGCGTGAGATCAATTCGCAGTTTATGGAGATCGAACGTTTATAGATCGTTGTCCAAGACCAGTACTTGCATGAGGGATTTGTGTGAAGGTGTGATAGGAGCTCGCCCCTGGAACTCGCCCTCCTCGACCATCGCATTCCCCGCACACACGTCCGTTTCGGGCCATTCATATGCGGCTTGCGGGCCTGCGATCTAGCGCACG
>VFSX01000450.1:47500-72500 GCA_016618255.1 Chlamydomonas sp. UWO 241 | reverse complement strand
ACACCCCCTGAGAGCCAGGATGCTCTGCAGACCTCCGATTGGGCTGGGGGTGGGCGCGCTAGATTCGTGTTGCAACACAGATGCCAAATGCATGGTCATTCATGCGGTTCATTAGTTGGGAGGATGTGGGTGGGGCCTTGGAGTGTGGGGCGTGTGACCGCCTTCTGAGGCCAGTTTCGAGAAGTTGGAGTGAGTTGCACAGCCACCCACCAAAACCATAGACAAGGAATGATGTTACGGAGCTGCACACCAAGTTTGAGCAGCAACAGATAAGACCAGGGTGTACTTGGGGTTGGTTGGTCACCCCAGGGACTTTTCATAAAAAAACAGGCATGGGGTTTGAAAAAAAAAATCCTGCCCCCCCCTGGCTCTTTCCCGGCATCATTATTTTTTTGCACTGCTGGCTGCACGTGCTTGACCGCGTGCACACCCACGTGTGAGCGCACCCACGTGTGTGTGCAGACACGCTGCGTGTGTGCGTGTGTGGTTGGTCTTGCAGTCTGTCGAACGCCGGTGTTGGCGTATTAGACCTATGCGTGCAGGGGTGTACGTGCTGACCGCGTGCGCACCCACGTGTTTGTGCAGACGCACTGCGTGTGTGCGTGTGGTCAGTCTTACAGCCAGTCAAACGCCGGTGTTGGCATCTTAGACCTATGCGTGCAGGGGTGCAAGTGCTTGACCACGTGCGCACCCACGTGTGTGTACAGACGCGCTGCGTGTGTACGTGTGGTCAGTCTTACAGCCAGTCAAACGCCGGTGTTGGCGTATTAGACCCATGTATGCGTGCAGGGGTGTGTATGCATGCACTGCTGGCTGCACGTGCTTGGCCGCGTATGTGCACCCACGTGTGTGTGCAGACGCGCTGCGCGTGTGCGTGTGGTCGGTCTTACAGCCTGCCGAACGCTGTTTGGGGGGGGGGCAGTTGGCCTATGGTTTCACGGGCTTTACACGTACACGCCCGGAGGACTCCAGGGCGTAAGTTGGGGCCTAGACTACACGTCGAGGAGAGCTCTGCTAGGAGAGCCCGCAATATTAGACCCATGTATGTGTGTGTGCATGCACTGCCGGCTGCACGTTTCTGACCGCTTGCGCTCCCACGTGTCTGTGTGCAGACGCGCTGCGCGCCGCGCTCACCGACGCTGCCGCCAAGCTGGAGGGCCCGTGGCGCGTGGAGGAGGCCGCGACAGAGGTGACGACCGCCGCGTGACTTGTGGGGGCCCGGGAACAGGGAGCACGCGCGGCCTGCGGTGAGGAGGCAGCGCGCATCCAGAAATCACCATGCGCCCCATGCACCCTGTTTCAGGTGAACACTGGTGTAGCGCAGCGTACACATGCGCATGCGGCGCATGGGGCGCATGGAGGGAGGGGGTACGCACCCGCTTGAGAGGACTCGTTAAGCTTGAAAGGGGAGCACCTCAACCGGGTTTCCGGGGGCAGAACATGCTGATCTGCCCCACGGCGTAGATGTGTGTAAAAACGACAATCTACACACGCGACAATCTACACACGCGACAATCTACTCACGCGACAATCTACACGACATTCAGCGCCTCGAACTCCCCGAGCGCCTTGATCATGGCCTCCTCCTCCTCCTGCACCATGCCTTGGTTGCAACAGTACAGGCGCATCTGCCGCTCACGCTCCTCCGAGCTCCACGGTCGCACGAACTCGAGCAGCATGCGCATGATACCCGCGTGGCCACCCTTGACTGCGGCGTAAGCCGCGGCTATGAGACAGCGGCGGACATCCCTGACGATCCAACACTCCTCCTCGTAGTCCTCGTCATAGTCATAGCCGTAGATGTCATTGCTGTCAACGGCATATACCGACGCCGGCATGACCGGCGACGGCGTGACCGACAGCAGGTGGCGCATGACGTCCTCGTAGCCGTGTGAGCACACGAGGACAATCATGTCTTCAATGGAGTCATTGCACACTTCCAGCGCCACGGCGATCTTGTGATCGATGTCGTCGCGCAGAGCTTCCTTAAACGTCTTGCACACCGAGTAGATCGACGGGGTGAGGGCGTCTTGTTGCCAAAGCACCAACCGCAGCATATCCACGGGCTGGTCGATAATGTTGGTCGACATTGTGAGTGTGATCTGTAGGTCAAATGCGTCTGTGAACACGACCATTTTTTGCCGAAGTGGCACACGTGCTTCTTCACATCAAGCACACGAGTTAACGCAGCCATGCTAGCGCAGCATCTCCCGTCCGAACCGAAAAAAATTCACACAACCCATGCGTTGTCATCTGAAACGGAAAGGACGGCCGAAGGAAGTGCTGACACGTTTCAGGTGAACCCCGGTGTAGTGCTGAGAGGACGTGCCGTGCTAGGTGAGCTTTTTGCATGGGTTGCGCATGTGGATAAGATTGCTCCGCTCGCTCTGCACACAGCTTTAGATTGGCCTGCCCCCATGCGGCGCCATGTGCGTGCGTGGCAGTGCAGCATGGCAGCAGTGCAGCATGGCAGCAGTGCAGCATGGCAGCAGTGCAGCATGGCATGGCACCCACTCCCCGCTCACTGGATTGCAGTTGCGTGCGCAGTTGGCGTCATGGACGTCAGCGAGATGTTCAACAACCGAGAGTACGCCGACGTGGAATTGCACTTCATCAAAGCATCGGGAGCATCGGAGTCTGAGCCTGAACCGCCAGCAAAGAAGCCAAAGAAGCAGTGCAGCGCATCCGTGCAGTTGCCAAACAATGCACGCAGCTATGGTTGCCACGTCGTCATCCTGGCCTCTCAGTCTCTCTACTGGAAGGTGGGATCGGGTGCGCAATGCCTGGTGCCGCCTGGCCTGCATGTGTCCGGCCCGATGTTTGACGCTTGATGCCTGGCACGCCGCAGAAGCGCCTGGGAGAGGTCGGCAGCTTATTCAAGAAGGACATGCGCCCCAGCACCTCGGACGACTCCTCCAAGATCCTCCACGTTTTCGAGGTGGACGTGGACGACCTCGACGCGGCCGAAATGCTCCTGCGAGCAATCTACACGATTCCTCCATGTGAGCACATAGACGACGTGGACGAGGTGATGGTGCGGCTGCGTGCACTGGCACTTGCGGGCTACTTTCAAGTCGCCCCGTCCGCGGGGAAGTTGCTGGCGAACGGCCTGGGCGACGTGCCCGCTGACCTCATCACCGACGACGTCATGCAAATGGCGATGAACTCCCGCACGGGCGACCTGGACCCGCCGCTACCCAAGGAGTTCCTGGACAAGTGCGTCCCGCGTCTGGTCAGCGTGTTTGGCAACGTGCCGGCCGTATTAAGGACGCCCGACCTCCTAGCGCGCTTCTGCGCGCTGAGGCACGACTCTGTGCTGGCCTTCATGGGCCAGGCCGATGCCGACGACATGCAGGTGCACAGCGAGAACGACGTGGTGGCCCTGCTGACCGCATGGGTGGACGCCTGCGGCGGCTCGTGCACCGAGGCGCAGGTGAGGCTGCTGGCGGACAGCTTCCTTGTGTGGAAGCAAAAGCCGGGGAAGGCGAGGCTGCCGGCTGCTTCGGCGGTGCCGATCGACGTTGGCTGGATGGACGTTTTCGCGGGGAAGCAACTGCTCGAGCAGTTTGGCAATGTGCCCTCTGTGGTGACGAGGCCGGACGTGCTGCAGCGCTTCCTCGCCGCATCCTTTTTTGTTGTTCTGGGCTGGGCCTCCAGCGACTACCTGGTCGTGCACAGTGAGAACGACGTGGTGTACCTGCTGACCGATTGGGTGAACAAGAACTCGGTCAGCCGGGAGGAGCAGAAGCAGCTGGCGGACACGGTGCGGGTGCTGGACTGCGGTCCCGCCTACCTGCAGTTCGTGCTGCCCAAGCTGCGTTGGTTCACCCACGGCAGAAGCAGAGTGCACCTGGGAGCGGCAAGCATGTACTCACAGTTCCCGAAGGTTGCCGACGCTTCTTTCGCCAGGAACATCCTGCCAGCTGCATGGAGCTCTGCACCCCGCCACCGCTTGGACGACAGGTGCAAGGGAGTGCTGGAGCTTGAGATCGATGCGACCGACCCACTCGACATTATACGCCTGGATCTCAAGCAGCTAGTGGTCCTGCCTCAGCGTGTGTACATCAACGGCTTCTGGCTCCATGCATACACGAGGCTCAATGCATCCAAGAAACTTCCCGGTCAGTGGACCCTGGGTGTACGTCGGACTCGCGGAAGAATCGATTTGTGCAATCGGGATGCACAATGCTTTTCTTTCTCTGCCTTTTCGGTGCTCGGCGGTCATCGGCAACGTCACATGGGTCCGAAGTCCGGTATGGTTCACGCAAGGCTTCGGGTTGTCCGACGCGGTCAAGGGCTCGGCCGCGTCGGCAGCAGAGCTGCTGGCCCCGCACCTGGTGGATGGCAAGCTGAAGGGGCAGCTCATGTTGTCTAGCGTGGACAGCCGCGTATAAGTGGGGCGTTTAAAATAACAACCACAATGTACAGTCCAACACAGACAGTCCAACACAGACAGTCCAACACACCGCTTCTACGTTCTACTAGTGCGCTCGGGGGGGTGGCAACCCCCCGGGCGCGCTGCGATCCGATGACCCTGTAGCGTAGAGCCAACCCAAGGAGGGCATACCGGCCCGGCATCACAGACGGCCAAGGACGCCTCGCGGACTTGAGCTGGCTGGCCGCGGATGCGAGCAAAGGGCAAACAAGGCACCCCATGCATGCAGCCTTTTCCTGCCCAGTCCCCGCGTGTAGCGGGGCACGCCTGGCGACGCGTCCAAGTCGTCAATCAGAACACCAGAGTGGCTACGTTCAACGTGCGGACATGCCCTGCAGAGGACGAGGGACTGGTCAAACTGGCGAGTCTGGTGCAAGATTGCGCCAAGCTTAGCGTCGGTGTTGCAGCGCTTCAGGAGCTGCGCAGGACCGGCTCCGGGGAGGCGCAAGTGGCTACGGGCGACACGTCGTGGACGCTGCTATGGTCGGGTGGGGAGCACCGGCAGCGTGGGGTGGGCTTGCTGTTGTCCCCTGCATGGGCATCGGCACTCCTCCTCTCGGTCTCCTGGGAGGCGGTGTCCGACCGCCTCATCCAGGCCCGCTTTGCAGCGGACCGTGGGCAGATGATCACCATCGTCAGCGCCTACAGTCCAACGGAGGCAGCGAGCGACGAGGAGGCTGGCGACTTCTACCTTCGAGTAGCGGCGCTCGCGGACAAGGCCAACGACAAGCGCGATCTGCTCATCGTGGCAGGTGATCTCAATGCAGCAGTGGGGAGGGATTCGGTATCCGACCACGAATGCGTTGGCAAGCACCTGCCCCTCACGGAGCCAGCGGTGGCCAGCAGGAACGGTCGCCTGCTCCTTGACACTGCCACTGCTTGCAGCCTGCGCGCTGCCAACACTCTCTACCCCCACAGGCCTGAGCACCAGTACACCCACATCAGCCCCATGGCTGTTGCACAGAGCAGACGGCATGCATGCTCTGTGCGCCGCCTGCACAGCGTCAAGGACTACATCCTGGTCGCGCGCCGCCGCATGCATGCGGTGACAGACTGTAGGGTGCGTAGGAGCCCAACCTGGGACAGCGATCACTGCATGGTGGTACTGTCCATGCGCCTCCGCATGCGAGCCTCCCGCCATGCAGGCGGCTCTCAGCGGCGTGCATGGGACTCTTCACAACTGCGGCGCCCGGCTGTCCGTCGTGAGTTCAACCTCCAGCTGTCCGATCGCTTTGGGCTGCTGGAGGCCGTGCCGCCCGAGGGCGCTGATGCCCAGGCGGAGTACGACGCGATGGCTGCTGCCATTCGCGAGGTGGCCACCAACCACCTCGCTCCACGCGGCAGCCGCCGGCGGCGCGGCTGGCAGTTCACTCTGTCGCAGCGCACCCTCCGGCTCATGGACGCCCGGCAGCGCGCGCACACGGCATGGCTCAGGAGCAAGTCTGCTGCTGCCAAACGAGAGCGCAACCGCGCCAACCGCGCGGCCGACGCAGCTGTGCAGAGAGACAGGGAGAGGTGGATCGGCCAGCAGGTGGCGGAGGCGCAAGACATGCTACGCAAGAAGAATCTGCGCCAGTTTGCGCGCGCGTGCGACAGGCTGGCGGGCCGCAGCCGCAGCCATCAGATCCCACCTGCCATGCGGGACGTCTCGGGCGCGCTGCACAGCGGTCCAGACGGGGTGCTGAAGGCCATGACAGAGTCATTCGACAAGCTATATGGCGGGGAGACCAAGCTCAGCGACGAGACCCTGAACCAGCTGGAGAACGATGTAGCGGCGTTTGAGCTCACACGCGCCACAGAGGTGGACGAAGCGCACGGGCGCCCCCCTGACCTGGCTGAGACGGAGGCGTGTGTGCGAGCGTTGCGCTCGGCCGCCGCTCCGGGCGGTGACCAGCTGGACGCCATGCTGTTGCGGTGCCCACCTGCCATCGCATGGCTCCACCGGGTCATCATCGCCGTATGGCGGTCGGGGAGAGCCCCGAGGGAATGGAAAACTGCTATTATCACACCATTATATAAGGGGAAGGGTCCGCGTGACTCCCCTGGTAACTACCGCGGTATAAGCCTTCTCTCTATTGCCGGGAAAGTGTACGCTGCCATACTTCTGCACCGCGTCTCCACGCAGGTTGACGGTCAGTTGCATGAGGCCCAGTGTGGTTTCAGAAAAAGCAGAGGCACTGTTGATGCGATTTTTACTCCTTTTCGCTCGCTGTGCGCGGCACATGCTGAGTACAAACAATGCATGGCTGTGGCATTTGTCGACTATTCTAAAGCTTACGATTGCATAAATCGTGCGGCACTGTGGAGAGTCCTTAGATTATATAGTGTTCATCCGCACATTATTGATCTGTTAGAGGATCTTCACACCAACACCGCAGCTGCCGTGCGGCTGGCTGGGAAAATCGGGCACGAATTCCCCGTGTCGTCTGGTGTGCTACAGGGGTGCGTCATTGCTCCTGTGTTGTTCAATGTTTTTATTGACCACATAGTGAAAAAGGCGCTAGACATGATGCCAGAGGGGGCTGGCGTGTCAGTCGTGACCCGAGCCGGCGGCTCTGTGTTGTCGTCGTCGGTTGAGCGCATAGTAATGCTGATGTATGCCGACGATTTATGTTTGTTCTCGCATGACCCAGCTCAGTTGGCGCTTATGCTGAAAATCCTTGACAAAGTGTCCTCTAGCTTTGGCATGCAAATCAACGCCGCCAAGACAGAAGTGATGATTTTGCCAGCAGATTTTGACGCGGATCTGCCCACGTTTGCGCTGACTGGTGGTGAAGTGAAGACCGTCTCTGCATTTAAGTATCTAGGGAGTTGGATAACCCAGAGTGGTGGTGTGGAAAAGGAGATCGGTGTGCGTGTCGGTCGCGCGCTGGGCGTGTTTGCGTCTTTTGATAAGATTTGGGCCAGCAAGAAGATGCAAGTGCAGTCTAAGATGCGGGTTTACAACACTTTCGTGCTGCCCCACTTTCTGTACGGCTGCGAAACATGGGCCCCTACTAAAACACAACTGACTCGATTGGAGGTTGCCCACTCTAACTGCCTTCGTCGCATTCTGGGTGTGCGCCTGGTCGACCGGCACAGATTAACTTATATTCGGCAGGCGTGCGACACTGAGCCAATTGAGAGCCTTGTGGCAAAGCGATCAATGCAGTGGCTAGGCCATGTGATGCGCATGCCGGCTTCTCGTCTTCCTCGTACGACTTTTGACTGCACAATGGATGTGGCTCGGCAGCAAGGCCGGCCTCCAGCTTCCTCCCGACACTATTTTCTTAAGCTACTGATTCAGCAGCTAGGCGAAACTAGTGGCACTCGTTCTGATTGGAAGACTTTTTCGGACACGGCGTTTGAGCGTGCTCAGGATAGGGTCGGGTGGAGAGCCGTGGTGTACGGTCCGGCTGCCCCTCAGGCGCCGGCCCCTCCACCACGGCGGTCAAGTAGATTGGCAAGCGCCACTTGACCCCCTATCCCCTAGAAGCAGTTAGGACCTATTTTGGAGGCGTCGCACAATAGCTCTCCTTTTTGCTCTGGGACTACACGTTGGCAGGCAGCCGGCTGGTGGCTACCGCCCCTCACAAGTAATTGTTAGGGCCAGAACTGGACTTGGGTCTAGGCGGTGGTACTAGGACTAGAGGTAGTCTTTGCTGGAAAGCCGATGTAACTGTAACTGTAACTGTAACACAATGTACACTAGGCCTGTACATGCAAGGATGGCGCCTCAGTCGTGGTCTCTCTGGGCTCGCACCGGAATGCCGTCCCATGCCTTGTAGTAGACGTCGGTGTAATTCTTGCTGCTGCCTGACCTAAGGCGGTCCCTGTCCCACCTCAGCTTCAGCGGTTTGTAGCACACGTCGTCCTCAAACGGCGTCACCGGTTCGAACTCGCGGTAGCGGCTGTCGTAGTGCCCCGCATCAGTGGGTGGGAACGAGACCTTCTCTTTTAGCGTCTGGGCAAAGACGGTCTTGGTTGTCGTCCTGGTCACGCGCACGAAGCAGTACGTGCCCCGCCAGTCATCGCCAACGAGGACATCGTTGGTCTTGACCATTGCGACCGCGCTCTCTCTGGCCACTTCCATGCTCGCTCGTGCTACCTACACAGTCAGGGGACACAAAAAATGCACAAAAATAGCAGGCCTGCCCCGCTGCCCCCGTGTTTGCTTCGAGCCTTCGAGCATTCGAGCCTTCGATCAAGCACCCAGCCTCGGGCAAGTGCCACTCACCTCCGCGGGGAATGGGCAGGTTGGCACGCGATGATGTGGAAACGTACGGATTACCTCCATGTATGGACAACTGCATGGAACCGAAAAGCCTTGCACGCAGAATACGCGATTGAGCTAACACGCGCGGTTCGAGGACAGACACCATGGAGGTGAGCTGGGTTGCGCTGTGCCATCGCATTGATGCGGTCAGGGTGCCTGAGAACCCTCACCTCCCCATGCAGCGCTCCCCCGGCATGGATGCTCCGCCGCACGGCGCTCCTCAAAGCTTCTCCGGCGCCGAGCTGATCATGCAGGCGCTCAACAACTCGAGCGCTGCATGGGAGGCGGAGGCTCTGCTGCGCATACAACAGGTCAACAAGGCGCTGCGCGAGGCGGCGGCGGCAGGACACCTGTGGGAGCCCGTGTTTGAACGCCTCAACGAGAAGCACCCATGTGGAGACACACCCGTTTTTCCTCGGCGCATCCACGGCACCACGGAGTGGCCTTTCCACCATCCGCATGCACAGGACAGCGAGGCTTGCGCCCACGTGCCCGCCGTGGTGCTGGCAGACGACGAGCTATCGACACGGACGCGTTTCAACGAGGCTACAGGGTACGTGGAGGACAAGTTCCACCCCGAGTCCGAGGACAGGTATGCCGTGTTCCCCCGCACGACCATCTGGCTGAAGCGGCCGGCAGCGCTGCTGTGTTGCGAGCCGTGTGGCGTGCTGTCGTTCGAGTGCGGCCGCTCGTTCGCTGAGCACTGCCGCGGCTGGAACCACATCCAGCTGCTGATGGCACCAAGGCACCTGCCCGAGCAGCTGTGGGACCCCCGCTGGAACCGGGAGGCCTTTGCAGCCCTCACCCCTCAGCGCCGCTCCCAAGCCATCCACAAGCACGTGGAGACAGTCATGGCTGCGTTCAACGCGCCACTGACGACGAACTCGACGGTCGCGGACAACCGTGAATCGGACGTGGACCTCCTCAATGAATACAGAAGGACGATCCGATCGGACGTGCGCGAGGACTCTCGCATCCCAGATGAGCGCGCGGCGGTTAAGGCGCGCTGTAAGCCTTTTCTCTCCAGCGCTGGCGCGCTAGCCGCCGCGATTCGAGAGCACATTCTGATCCGCGATTTCAAGAAGTTTGGGCTCGTCAGGGAGTCGCACAATGCACCGTACTCCTTCCTGGTTGAGGGCTGGGACGCGTTCAACAACACGCTGTGGTGCGCCATGTGCATTATGGTAACTGGCCTGGAAATGATATGGCCTGATCTCCTCTGATGGTACCAAGGCTCATTGAAGGTGCCGTAGCTAGAGTGTGTAGACTTGATCTTGTCGATGTTACAACACATACACCGCCGCCTTACGCTGTCCTGTCGCAGGACCGACGATTCACATGTGTCCATTTTTGTGTGTCCCGAGCCCACACAGCATCCCTTTACAGTCGGGGACATAAATTATGGGATGCGCGCCAAGGCGCGCCTGGGCGGCGAAGCCGCCTACACCCACCCACCGGTGATCTTTTAACCTTTGGGTGGATCAGCTAGGGGGATTTCATTTACATCCTTTCATCCTGTATTTCAGCTACTGAAAGCTGGCCCCTCGGATAACGCTAGAGTGCTACCAAAAGACCCGCTTGTGGGATCTATCGGTCGTGTGCACTCTTTCGCCTCTCGGGATACTGTGTTTCTGATGGCGGCCCAGGGGGCGAGCATCGTCAGCGGCAAAAGAAATACATAGGCATTTATAACGTCTCCATCCCATGTTGCACCATGGCACACCTTTGGCGGCCTTTGACGCTGTTGTGAGCGCGGTACTTGTTTGGGACGACAACGTTCTTCAACACCAATTTCTTTTGCGCCGATGCGCGCGCCTGGAGGTCATCAACTGGGTTTTTCGGAAACCATGATATGATACTTCTTCTACATCACACATGTCTTTATACCTAATACATTTCGATACGTCGAGTGTCCCATTTCTAAATGACCGCGGCTGTATGTAGGCGCGTCCAGGCCGGCATATAAACGATCATCCCCCCAACATTGGACACAGAACAACAACATGCGCGACGTCTTCTACGCCGTCCCGCGACTCGACACGAAACGAGTCGGCGTTCCGGTGGACACATTCGCCGTGCCGCGCGCCGCGTTCCTCGAGCGCCTCCGCTCGATGCCATCCACACGATCGCAGAGTACCTTTGCTCCCAGAACTCGACGTGCAAGTTCTACTTTGACGCCGAGCGCTACTTCGACTCCCGCGAAGACGCCGACAACCACGGCGCATCCTACCTCGCAGACGTCACCTCGGCCATGGACTACGCCATCGACACGCTCTCACGCGTAACCCCCAACGCGACCTACGACCTCGCGCAGCGCCACGGCGCAGTCAAGAAGAACGGCTGCGACGCGTGGAAGCTGTCGTACCGCGCCTTCGTGTCCGGTGTTCAGGTCAAACGACACTCCGAAATCCCGGAGTTGATGACCAAGCTCAGCTCCACGACGCGCGTCCCGTACGGGCAGCGCCACATCGAGTGCCACTCGAGCGTCGCCACGTGCGACGCGCTGATCTGGAAGAGGCAGCGGACGCGGTTGTTGCCGAAGAGCTCCAGCCCGACGCCGTCGGCGCCCTTGCCCGCGAGGAGGTCGTAGAGCTGCTTCTCCCGCGACGTCAGGTCGCACTGCGTCATCGGCTCGCCCGCGGTGATCGGGCAGCTCCACATCGCGTCAGACTCGTCCAAAACGACAACGATGTCGCTGATGTTGTGGGTGCGGTATAGGTCGTTCAAGAGCTTCAGGTTGTTGTCGATCGCCTGCACCACCAGCGTCACGCGCCCCTCGCGGACCGCGAGCATCTGCTCGGCGTCGTTCGACAGCCTAGCGAAGGCCGCGCTCCCCGACGGGTTGATCGCGTTGATGCCGAACTGCTGCAGCGCGCGGTCAATCTTGGTCTTGCACATGTTCGCGATGTTCGCCTTGAGGTCCCCAACCAGCATGGCGCTGGGCTTGGCCATCACGTGCGCGATCTTGCAGCAGGCGGCGGCGGTCATCCCCTTGTTGGTCTGCTCCGCGCTGAGGTACACGTTGGACCGCGCCTGGGAGATGTCGGCAATGCTCTTCGCGATCTCGTCGATTGGGAAGTTGCAGAAGGTGTGGAACTCGTCCTCCTTGTTGAATTGCTTCAACGGCGTCGCCTTCACGGCCTCGATCTCGGTGGTGTACGTCGCGAGGTCGTGCGACACGGGACAGGGAGAGGGAACCGGGATGCCGACGGCGGCGGCGTCCGGCACGCGTCCATTGTCTCCGTCGTCCCAGTCCTCCCCGTCGCTATCGACGTTGACGATGATGGTGCCGATCACGATCTCGTCGCCGTCGTCGCCGTCGTCGACGTCGACGGCATTGCCGTTGCCGCGGCGACGTCTCGGCCGCTGTGCAACGGGGCGCGGGGGCGCTTGCGGAGCTCAGCCTTCAGTCGGCTGAGCTCAGTCGCGGCGGCGGCAGCGGCGGCGGCAGCGGCGGCAGTCGCGGCGGCAGTCGCGGCGGCATTCGCGGCGGCAGCAGTCGCGGCGGCCTCCTTCAGCTGACGGATTTCCGCCAGATACCGCGCATCCCGGTCCTGGTCCGGGTCCGACATTGGTAAAATGTGTCTAAAAGTGCGTGGGGTGGGACTATATAGGTGTGTAAAAGTGTGGAAGTGTGGGGAAATGTGGGGAAATGTGGGTTTGTTACAATGTGCTCCGCAACTACTCAAGTACGACTTTTGGTGTAATGGTCGTGTGTGATTTTAAAGGTCGCGTGTGATCTTGTTGGTCGTCATCAAGCGGCAGAACCACAACGCGACGGGTTCCACCTTGTAGTTCAGCCAGCAGGCGAGCAGCGCGATGTGGCGAAAGCGCTGCACCGCGTCCTCTGTGCTCGATCCGGCCGGCATCATGATCGGCGCATTCTCGATGACCGGCGGACGGTAATGGACCGGTACACCAATGATCCGTGGACGACGCTGAAGACGAGTTGATCCGACGGGCCTGTGACAACGAAGCAATCGCGTTCGCGCGATCGACGATCGCCGTAGCGCCGTTGATCGGCCGCAGGCCGCGCATCACGGGCCAATTCCCCGTCATCATGTACTTGAGCATTTGGCACGTGTTGCGCGCCGACCACGCTTTCCCCACCTTGTAGTTGTCGGACAACACGCGATCCGTCAGGTGGTGAAGCATCTGGCCTGTCGTCAGCACGCGCTGGTGCTCGCAGCTGTCGCGCTCGTCGGGCTCGACGAGGCCGGACATGACGCACGCAAGTCGGCGGCACATGTTGAGCAGCATGCGCCAGCGCGCCCCGACGACCTGGTCGGCGTCGAACACAAACACGACGTCCATCCGAAACAGGTACGTGGTCATGTAACGGTCCCATGACGCCACGCCGATGCCCAGAAGCTTGGCCATCGATCCGACCGCTTCCTCATGGGAGGGGCGCCCACCGCCGGTCAAGGACGCCCTGAATATGCCCGCGAGAGCGCCCACGAGGCTCCGGCCTTCGGGTGTGGACTCGTCCACACTGCACTCGTCGACCAGCATGTCGATTATGTCCCGTGCCGTCATGTCGCACCCAAGAGCCACCAGCAAAACCATCACGTCGGGCACGTTAACCGACCTGCTGCAAGCGTTGTCGATGTCAATGGCACTCTCGGCCTCGGCCGCGGCCTCGGCCTCGGTCTCGGTCTCGGTCTCGGTCTCGGTCACGGTCTCGGTCTCGGTCTTTCAAATGCGCTGGCGCACTGTGGGGATGGATACGACGGTCTTGTAACACGACTGCCGGGCCGTCAAACACGTCGCTCGGACGGTGACCCGGTTGGATATATGGTTGACCGAAGTTGCCGATTTCAGCGTTGCGGCGTACTCCATGCCGTCGAGAGACTTGCTGACGATAAGGTCGTTGCTTGCAGTCTCCATCTGAGATATCACAAAGTACTCGTTGCCCTGGAGAAGGAAGTACCCCTGGACACTGTCGACAACCATGGGCTTGTCACCAAAGAACTCGCGCTCTATGTCGGACCCAATCATCACGGGCACCATGAGGTGCAGCGAGATGTCGCGGTGCGGATGGGAGTCGAGTCGGGCCACGACGCTGACGCTGAACGAGTAGGTGCCTTTGCTGCGTCGCGCAGCGTCCAGGGTCATTGTCGGAGCAATGATCGCGATGTCGTGCACGGTCGCGTTGTTCTCGTGCGCTAGGAAGAACGCGACGATCTGGTAACGGAGCTGTTGCACGTACGCATTGAACGACGCGATGTGGTGTGACCACATTTGGACTGGGGTGCACACGGCTGCGGCACTGGGGTGTGCTGTCGTGAAAGTGTGCGTGGGTACAGTCGGGGACATAAATTATGGGACACCCACACACCGGTGATCTTTTAACCTTTGGGTGGATCAGCTATGGGGATTTCATTTATATCCTTTCATCCTGTATTTCAGCTACTGAACCTGGCCGGGGTATGCGCTCGCATGCATGTAATTCCACTGGGATCTTGGATTTCTTTGATTTTGCTGTACCTGTATGGATTGCGACCTAAGATTGGAGCGTCCGCACATAGATCTTGTTGTACCCACCGCCCCTCGACACCATGAGATGGCACGTCACGAACCCGTCGAGGATGGATGCCGCGAGGGACTCGTTCGAGCGAGTCGTTTTATTTTATTTTTGGCGGCCTAGTGCTGGATCCAGAATCCCACTGCGTCAGCGAGGTGAGCCTCTATCGTCTCGAGGACACGCACGTAGGAGGCAACTCCTTGGATCCGGACGGTTTTGACAACGAACGCGTCGCGCTTCATTGGGAAGTGGATCGTTACGATGGGCTTGTCGCCCGAGAAGATATTTGGCTTGTCGGGTTCTCCACGGATGTTGTTATTCTTACAGAACTCCCGAGCGCTTTGCCGCCGCGGGAACCAACAGCACGACTGCTGGTTTTCGAAGTTCACGAACGGCAACCACTTTGTCGCAGGCTGACGCCAGAAACCACTACCTTGAAACGGCACCACTGAAAAGCCAACGAAGCGACGTGAAACGGGAGATGGTGGTGGCTTCTTTCGCAGAGCAGACAATGCAGACGAAATGGACATGGATGTTATATTGAACAATGCCCATGTTTTTTTATGTGCAACACATATACAGATATGGAGCCCACTGTACCTCCTGGACTCAGTGCAAGCACACTCAGGTTCATGATTGACGAGGCTGTCATGGTGCCGACGATGTGCTCCAGCGAGGATGCCCTCGCCGCCCTTGACGCAATCCCGTTCGAGTACGACAATATTGAAGCCTGGTACCATGAGATCATATCGGAAGTATTCGAAGCCTCGCACCGCGAGCAGCACTGCGCCGTCCTGAAGAGTGTGATCGCAGATTGTTACCGAGCCCCAATCGCGTTCGACGAAGGATCGGTTGGCGACGAAGAAACACCAGAGCGAATCGAGGAACGAATCGAGGAGTTGTCGCTTGGTTACACGCGGGTCATGGACACACTGCCGTCTTCCCTACCACAGCCCCATCGTCTGATCCGCACAAGTGAATGCGGCCACAACGCCTGAGGCGGTCGGGGGTGCGCCTCAGGCGGTGGTGGGCGCCTACGGCGGTCGGGGTGGCGCCTGAGCCTCAGTGGTCCACGCCTCCCTGTCCCGCTGACCATCTACTATCTTCCTTCCGTCACAACAGAGAGTCGTTGGCCGCCCGGCTGGGCGGCTGCCCGCTGCCGCCCCCCGCGCCGTTGCCGCTGCTGCCGCCGGCATCCGCGCCGTGGCTGACGCGCTCCTGTGGCGTCAGCAGCCCCAGCTCCATGATCATCTGCGTCCGTGTGTGTGCGTGTGTGTGTGTGTGAGTGTGCGTGTGTGTGTGTAGGTATGTGTGTGGGGGTGCGTGTGTGTGGGTGCGTGTGTGTGTGGGTGCATGCGCATGCTTTTAGTCAAGGCCTTAACCCACGCCCCGGGGTCCTCCGGGCGCGTACATGTAAAAACTGTAAGAACTGCATGCGTGTGTGTGTGTGCGTGTGTGTGCGTGTGTCACGGGGGGGGGGGTCTGTCTGTCGGACGCCTATGTTGCGCCTATGTCAAGCTCCATCATGATCAAGAACTGCAAGGGGACACACACACACACACACACACACACACACACACGCGCGCACACACGCGCACACCTTCACGTACTAGTAATATTTTTGTTGCTTTTTAGCACACACACACACACACGTTTACACACCCACATCCACACCCACACCCACACACCTTCATGTACTCGTCGTCAAGGGCCAGCCCCGCGAGCGCCCCAACGCTCGGCAGGCGTGCCACGTCGACACCGTCCGACGCGTCAACGCCCTGAGGTTGTGTGTGTGTGTGTATGTGTGCATGTGTGTGCATGTGTGAGTGTGTGTGCATGCATACGTGCTTGTGTGTGTGTGTATGCATGTGCTTGTGTGTGTGTGTGTGTGCATGCATACGTGCTTGCGTGTGTGTGTGCGTGCGTGCGCGCGCGGATGCATGCCAACACGGTGTACCTGTGCGTGTGATGTGTGTGTGCCTGGGACCCACCTCAAAATCGATCAGCTCGCTCGGCGTGTCTGGTTGCAGCAGCGGCAGCACGCACGCGCCATCCCCCGCACCACCACCACCGGGGGGGTCGGACGAGGCGGCGGGGGCGTCCGGGGCCGGGGGGTCCAGGGTGTCCCGCTGCGCGCCGCCACCGCTGCCGCCGCCATCGTCGCCATCGCCGTCGCCGCCGCCGCTGGCGCCGCTGGCGCGCGCGTCTGCGGCAGCCGCGGCCTTGGCGGCCCGAGCCTGCGCTGCTAGCGCCTGCGCCTGCGCGCGCACGAGCGCCCTGGCCGCGGCTGCAGCGCCGCCGCTGATCGCCTGCTCCGCCTGCGTGTGTGCGTGTGTCCAGGGCGCGCGTGTGTGTGTGTGTGTGTGTGTGTGTTCACCCTTTAACCTACAAAAACTAAAATCTAAACCCTAAAACCCTAAACCCAGGCGGTTGCGACCACACAGTCCATCAAGATGGCACACAACACATCTACATGTGTCAAAGCAGTAAGCTAGGAACGCATACACACCAGTGCAGCGACCGCCGTTCGGTCGGCCAGCTCCAGCGTCGCATCGGAGATTGGCGACGCGAGCGCGCGGTCCATGAGCTTCCGCAGCATGGGCAGGCCCCACCGCGCGGGGGTGACCTGGATGTGGGGTTGTTGTAGCAGGCGGTTGCATGTTGTTGCATGTTGCATGTTGTTGCAGGCGGTTGCATGTTGTTGCGGTCCACGAGCTTCGGCAGCATGGCCAGTCCCCACCGCGTTGGGGTGACGTAGGTGTGGGGTTGTTGTTGCAGGTTGTTGCGGGCTGTTGGGGGTTGTTGCAGGCTGTTGCGCGGCCCATGAGCTTCTGCAGCATGGGCAGGCCCCAACGCGCGGGGGTGACTTGGGTGTGGGGTTGTTGCAGGTTGTTGCAGGTTGTTTCAGGCTGTTGCAGACTGTTGCAGGCTGCTGCAGGCTCTTGCAGGCTCTTGCAGGCTGTTCCAGACTGTTGCGCGGTCCACAAACATCCGCAGCATGGGCAGTCCCCACCGTGCGGGGGTGACCTGGGTGTGGGGTGGTGGTTGCAGGTTGTTGCAGGCTGTTGGGGGTTGTTGCAGGCTGTTCCAGACTGTTGCGCGGTCCATGAGCATCCGCAGCATGAGCAGTCCCCACCGTGCGGGGGTGACCTGGGTGTGGGGTTGTTGTTGCAGGTTGTTGCAGGTTGTTGCAGGCTGTTGGGGGTTGTTGCAGGCTGTTGGGTGGTCCATGAGCTTACGCAGCATGGGCAGGCCCCACCGCGCGGGGGTGACCTGGGGGTGGGGTTGTTGCAGGTTGTTGCAGGCTGTTGCAGGTTGTTGCAGGTTGTTGCAGGCCCCACCGTGCGGGGGTGACCTGAAGGTGTGTCTGGGGTTTGCGGTTAAGGAATGAAACTGCACCGGACTCCCCCACACTGTATATCCACACTGCTTCCACACATCCACACCTTGAGGTGCGTCACGATAATCTCAAAGTTATCCAGCTCCATCAGGCCGATCTCCCCCCCCACCACCACACACAACAGGGTTTCACCCAGGGTAAGGGCGTCCTCACACACCCACACATCCACACCTTGAGGTGCGTCACGATCATCTCAAAGTCATCCAGCTCCATCAGTCCGCTCTCGAGCTCCTCCATGATTGCGAGCGCGAGGCGGAGCAGCAGGCGGTCGTTGCCGTCCTGAAAGGCATGGCGTCAACCAGCAAGGCATTCGGTAGTTGGTTTGACTTTTTGCTGCTTACTTGTTGGCTTCTTTACGGCTTTAAGGGCGTATATGCAGCATCACGTCGATGATGCGCGCGGGCACGTGCGACGGGAACGGCGTCCTGCCAACGACCCGGGCATTCGACCGATTGTGCGCTGGCTTGCAAGTGCGCAACGAATTTCGACAATGTGCAAGTGCGCAACGAATTTCGACAATGTGACACCATGTTTTCCTTCAAGATTGCAAATTCAATCAAAAGAACGCACCTGCAGCATCACGTAGATAATGCACGCAGGCACGTGCGAGGGGAACGGCGTACTGCCAACGACCCGGGCATTCGACCGATTGTGCGCTGGCTTGCAAGTGCGCAACGAATTTCGACAATGTGACCACGTTTAAATTTAAGATTGCAAATCCAATTAATGCAACGCACCTGCAGCATCACGTCGATGATGCGCGCGGGCTCGTGCGACGGGAACACTGCCAACAGCCCCAACATTTCAATCGAATTGCGCCCTGGCAAGTGCCGTTTTTCTACAATTTGACGATATGCTTTAGTTCAAGATAGGTTGTCCAATCGATGTAACGTACTTGCAACATCACGTCGATGATGCGCGCGGGCACGTGCGACGGCAACGGCGTACTGCCAACGACCCGGGCATTCGACCCATGGCGCGCTGGCTTGCACGTGCGTAATGAATTTCGGCAATGTGACACCATGTTTTACTTAAAGAATGCAGATTCAATCAAAAGAACGCACCTGCAGCATCACGTCGATAATGCGCGCAGGCACGTGCGACGGGAACGGCGTACTGCCAACGACCCGGGCATGCAATCCATGGCGCGCTGGCAAGAATGTCAACAATTCGACAATGACAATTTGAACTCGAGCTTGTACACTGAATCATTGCAACACACCTGCAGCATCACGTCAATGATGCGCGCGGGCACGTGCGACGGGAACGGCGTCGCGAAGCACGTCATGAGCCATTGCGACGCGTAGAGCACGGACGGCACGCCGTGCGCCTGAAAACAAGGCAACGGGCAGGCTGGTTGGTTCGCAGTTTGTGCCACTTGAGCGGCTGTGGAAACCAGGCATCATGAGCCACTGCGTCGCGTAGAGCACGGACGACACGCCGTGCGCCTGCGTGTGCCGGAGCAGCGACGAGGACGTTGGGATTGTGCCACCAAACACTAGGTAATGGGGTGTCACATGAGCCACTGGGACGCGTAGAGCACGGACGGCACGCCGTGCGCCTGGGGTCGGAGCGGAAGATAACACATTGGTTGGTGAGCTGGCCGTGCGTGCATCAGGCAGGATGGCACACTACTCTGATGAGGGGCTCCTGGGGTTGGGGCGGACGCTCGTCATACGAGCCACTGCGACGCGTAGAGCACGGACGGCACGCTGTGCGCCTGCATGTGCCGGAGCAGCAGCGAGGACGTTGGGATTGTGCCATCAAAACAGTAAGTAAGCAGGCGCCACAGTGAGCCACAAGGGGGGCCGTACAGCACAGAGGCCACGCCGTGCAAGTGAATGCGGTCATAACGCCTGAGGCGGTTGGGGGTGCGCCTCAGGCGGTGGTGGGCGTCTAAGACGGTCAGGGTGGCGCCTGAGGCGGTTGGGATGACGCCCGAGGCGATCAGGGGTGCGCCTCAGTCGGCGCATCAAGCGGTCGGCAAGAGAGGTTGGGAGAGAGAGAGAGACAGCCCATGTGTGCGTCACAACCGTGTCCCCTGCACACCTAGATGTGGCGGAAAAGCAGCAGGGTGCCGCTGCTGCAGCAGCACCCCACACTGAGGATGTTGTACTGTACAGCACAGTACAACCGTGCCTACAACCGTGTTCTCACAACCGCCGCCCCTGCACACCTGGATGTGGCGGAACAGTGGCGCGCACACACACACACACACAAACACACACCTGGATGTGGCGGAACAGCGGCGGGTCCCGCTGCTGCAGCAGCACCCCACACTGAGCATGTGTACAGCACAGTACAACCGTGCCTACAACCGTGTTCTCACAACCGCCCCCCCTGCACACCTGGATGTGGCGGAAAAGCAGCAGGGTGCCCGATGCTGCAGCAGCACCCCACACTGAGCATGATGTACTGTACAGCACAGTACAACCGTGCCTACAACCGTGTTCTCACAACCGCCCCCCTGCACACCTGGATGTGGCGGAACAGCGGCGCACACACACACACACACACGCACACACACACACACCTGGATGTGGCGGAACAGCGGCGGGTGCCGCTGCTGCAGCAGCAGCTCGAAGCACGCAAGCTGCGTCTTGAGGGCGTTCAGCCCGGGTAGGTACATCCGCCGAAGGTTCGGCCCGGCTGGGTCCATGAGGCGGCAGAAGAGGCGGAAGGCGGGCTCCTGTGGGAGGCATGCAGCAAGGGGCATGGGTGCATGGAACGTGGGGCATGGGGTGTGCATGCGCCGAAGGTTCGGCCCGGCTGGGTCCATGAGGCGGCAGAAGAGGCGGAAGGCGGGCTCCTGTGGGAGGCATGCAGTAATGGGCATGGGGCATGTTGTGCATGGGGCAAGGAGCATGGGGTGTGCATGCCGGAGGTTGGGCCCGGGTAAGGCGGCAGATGGGGCGGAAGGCGGGCTCCTGTGAGAGGCGTGGGGCGTGGAGCATGGGGCAACACCCGCAGCTGTGGCAGCAGCCGGCCGGCCCGCAGTAGCACTGCAACAACTGTACCGTCTTTTACAACGGTACAAGCACTGTACAATGCTGTAACAGTAACAGTAACACGGGGTTTCCAGCTAAGCAGGCTACAGAGACACCCGCCGATACTCCAGCACACTTCAGTACTAGAGTACCGCCGGCTCCCGGCCGATAGACTACCGCTCCCGCTGGCTAGACTACCCCAAACAGCGGTCTCTGAGAGACATGTCTGGCAAGGAGCATATAGGAGAGGACCTTCCTCAGGGTCACAGTAGTGGCCTTGTGGCCAGTCAAGCCGGCAGAGCCGACTGGCGCTGACTGGAACGGTCCCCGCCTGGCAGTGCATGGCTGTCCAGCTCTCGTTTGCATGGGGCTCAGCCGGCGCCCCATGCCTCATGCATGGCCAGGTCCCACCCTCCAGGGGTGCATGGACGACAGAGTTGTCATGGAGGCTGCCTGAAGACCTTCCAACGCCAGTCACCGGCAGACGAGCGACCCCGAGGATGAGCGCGGTGACGAACGCTGCGATTGGTGAAGCGGATTTACTCTGTGTTGCCACGGCGGTCGCCACCGCCGAAGCCGTGATGGTAGCCCGCCTCCACGGGCAGCCATCTTGACCAATGTCCAGCATGTATTGACGGGCGCCAGCTCCTCCGCTCGTCGATCAACTCGTCGAGATCGGTGCCGCATGGCGTCCTGCATGGGGGGAGGATAAGGGCCCGTCTCCCAGCACGGGCCGCGGCAGCGCCGCGGCTACTCGCCAAGCCATGGCAGCGCCGGGCAAGCCGCTCCTGAAGTGTTCCACCGAGGGGCAGTCTAGCAGGAGCCGGGCCAGTCGTATTTTACCCCGCTCGTCAGCGGCACGGAGATCCTCGTCACCAGCAGCGCCGCATTGCTGGGTCCAGGGCTCGGCGACGAGAACGCGCCTCCGTTAATCGAGCCCCACAATGCTGTACAATGCAACAACTGAACCGCACCTGTGGCAGGTACATGAGGATGATGCCCGCAGCAAACGCCATCCCCTGGCAATAGCCGACCTCCAGGTCGTGCAAGCTGTAGGCCTTGAGCACGCGGAACAGTGCCTGTGTGTGTGCGTGTGCGTGTGTGTGCGTGTGTTTGTGTGAGTGAGTGTGTGTATATGTGTGTGTGCGAGTGTGTGTGTGTGTGTGTGTGAACACAAACTCGTGGGTACAGCATGTGCGTGTGTATGTACGTGTGTGGGAAGCTGGGAAGCACAACCTTGCCCCGGTACGTTGCAAACCGTGTACGTGTACCGTGCGTGCCGAACTACCGCAGTGACACGCTCATTTGGGGGTACGGCCATTTGGGGGTTGGGAAAACGGCTGTTCTATGCCCACCAAAGACACGGGTTCGGGGGTAGCCGCCGGCAAGCAGCGCCCTCGGCGACACGCATTTGGGGGCAGTCACACACCCACACTGCCCATCCGTCCTCTTCCCTCCACCGCATGCTCTGCATCCAAGCAGTGTTCTGCATACCCCTTGTTCTCAGCTTTCCAATGCGTTTCTAATCGTCGAGATCCATGCAGTATCGAGTGAGTTACAGTATATACGCCTTTTGCGACACGGGTTTGGGGGTGACCTACCCCCAATTGTACTCCGAAAGAGCGTGTCGATTTGGTAATGACTGTGTGTTTAGCTCACATGCGCAGCACAGCGAACACATGGCCAGCAAGCAAACGGACAGAAACAATTATATGGAGACTCATAAGAGTCGAAAAAATTAACAAGGCGGCTATGTGAGGAGAAGCCTCGGTCGTTTTTAGTAAAAGGCGAAAAACGATAGCGGTCAGTCGTCTCCTCGCCGCAATGCAATCTGTGGCCATCCGAGGGCATCTAGTTCAGGTGGGCGTGAGAGACCGTGCCGCACCAATGGTGGGGAATTTCCATTTTTTCTGTGGTGAGAAATTCTCCAGTGCCCTTCAATCTGCCTGGCCGTGCGCCTTGGTTGATGAAACCAAACGGGGGAAAGTTGTTGTAAACTGCCGGCATAGAGACGTCGCGAGCCCTTGGGGGGCCAAGATATGCCCCCCCACCCCCCCGTGTCCGCGACAATCTCCTAGTCGAGGTGCATGCAGCTGCAGGGTGGGGATACACGCACGCACGGTGCAGAGACGCATGGCATGCAAGGCGCCCTTCAGTAGCCCCCCACAACGTGCGAGCACACCAGTGAAGCCTAGGACGCTAGCTATGTGGGTTGCGGTTGGGACATGCCAGGCCTCGGAGTCGTACGAGGTGTTCAATGTGGCTGACAACACGCATGCCCTACCACATTCCCAACGGCGCCTCATGCGGCGCCTCATGCGGCGCCTTCACGGCGGCGGCGCCTTCACTTGCGCCGATCAGGCGGTGCCTCAGGCGCTCCGAGACCGCCCGAGGCACACCCGACCGCCTCAGGCGCGCCCCCCCCCCCGCCCCCTCAGGCGCTATGACCGCCTTCACTTGCGTGCCTCAGGGGTTGGGTTTGTGGTACCACCACATGGTGACCAGATGGCGATCTGGGACAGTGCGAGAGGTGGCGCTGCAGCAAGGTGGCACAGGGGCTCGGTGGTCGCTCACACATGCGCCACATCTGTAGACAACAAACCTGCCCTACCACATTCCCAACGCCTGAGGCGGAGCCTCATGCGGCGCCTTTACTTGCGCGGGGCAGGCGGCGCCTCAGGCGCGCCGATCGCCTGTGGCGCCGCCTGAGGCACACACCCAACCGCCTCGGGCGCGCCGACCACCTGAAGCGCAACACCAACCGCCCCAGGCGTTGTGGCCGCATTCACTTGTGCGGATCAGACGATGGGGCTGTGGTAAGGCTGGTGTGCCTTATGCCTTGGTGCCTCCAAGAAGCGGGCCTGGAGTGAGTTACTCTCCGAGTTACGATGTGTGCTCTGATGGGTGGGAGGCAGATTGGCTCACCCTACCCCCACCCCATGCCCCAACGCCCGAGGCGCCGCTCCAGGTGTGGTGGGGCAGCCCATCATCATGCTGGCTTGCATGTGCTCGCCAAGTGCACAGGCAGCGCTGCGTTGTGGGGCGTCAGAGCTGGGCTGCGATGCGCCTCGGTGTTGCGGCCTTGTACGGCCGGCTTCGAGCAGTGGCGACGACCATTTGCGCCCTCCCTACCACATTCACAACGCCTGAGGCGGCGCATCAGGCGTCCCATTCCATGGCGCGGATCAGGCGGCGCTTCAGGCGCTCCGACCGCCTGAGGCGCCGCCTGAGGCGCACCCCTGATCGCCTCAGGCATCGCCTCAGGCGTTATCCAAACCGCCCCAGGTGCCACCCCGACCGCATCAGTCGCCCACCACCACCTGAGGCGCACCCCAGACCGTCTCAGGCGTTACGACCGCATTCCATGGCGCGAATTGATCAGACGTTGGGATTTTGGTAGGGCCTGCTCTGCTCAACCATGATGCTTGGTTGCGTGTGCTCGTCTAGAACCTACTGGCGGCATATGGCAGGGGTCCGGGGGGCGCAGCCCCCAGTTTCAAAGCAGCCCATCACTATCCTTGTTTGCACCCTGGCACACGGGCTGCGGGCAGCTGCAGCTGCAGCGGGCAGCCCATCATCATGATTTTGCTTGCGTGTGCTCTCCAAGTGACCATTGGCACCCTGCTGTGCTCAAACGCCGGCCCGTGCAAACGGACTGCTGGGCTGTGTAGCCGCACGCTAGGCGGCAGCGTGGGTGAAGCAGTTGGGCCCCGAAGGATCCTAGGTGTCGGTGTTGGGCGTTGTTGGCCTTATGTATAGGTGAATTCGTGACACTCCTCCCCCCTTATACTGCACCTGCGTCCTCAAGGGTGCTGCTTAGCTCATCCCCTGTCGTCGGACCTTTGCGGGCCTCGTGAGCGGGCCTTCACGAGTCGAGCCAAAACCACTTGTAGCAGATGGGCCCCAAAGGGTCCTCTAGGTGTCCATGTTGGGCGCTGTTGGCCTTGTGTATCGGTGTATTCGTGCAGTGGGCTGCGTAGCTGGGTGTGGCGTCGACTCCCTGTCTTGTGTTCACGGCGCAACCAACACAGTGGGGTAGGGGTGGGGTATGCAAAGGGAGGGGGGGGGGGGGGGGGGGGCTGCAGCGATGCGTCGAAGCGGAAGCGTCTTGGACGCGGACGTGCATTGGACGCCGCCCTAGACGCGCCTTCGGCGCACAGACGCGCCAGACACCTCTCAGGCGCGTACGGACACGCCAGACGCCTCTCAGACGCCCCTGCACGACAAGACACCCCCGGACGCCGTTTGGACGAGTGCTCTTTCCGAGAGTGTGCAGCTCCGAAATGCTCCTTGCCAGACATGTCTCTCAGAGACTGCTGTTTGGGGTAGTCTAGCCGGCGGGAGCGGTAGTCTATCGGCCGGGAGCCGGCGGTACTCTAGTACTGAAGTGTGCTGGAGT
>VFSX01000450.1:37500-42500 GCA_016618255.1 Chlamydomonas sp. UWO 241 | reverse complement strand
AGCGTGCGTGTGTGTGTGTGTGTGTGTGTGTGTGTGGTGGAGGGAGCGACGGGAGGGTAGTCGGGGCGAGAACTGCGGCGGCACGCCGCCCTTCTCCGCGCTCCGGCACGGCACGCCGAGCATGGGCTGGCACGTGCACATATGAAACAAGGATGGGGGGGGCGTGTTTGTGTGCTCCACGTCGAGCGTGGCCTGGCACGAGCACATATGGAACAAGGGTGTGTGTGTGTGTGTGTGTGTGCGGTGGTGGAACGGCGCGATGTGATGACTCTGATGGCACGCCGCCCTTCCCCTTGCTCCAAGCCACGTCGAGCATGGCCTGGCACAAGCACATATGGAACAAGGGTGTGTGTGTGTGTGTATGTGTGTTTGTGTGCGGTGGTGGAACGGCGCGATGTGATGACTCTGATGGCACGCCGCCCTTCCCCTTGCTCCAAGCCACGTCGAGCATGGCCTGGCACGAGCACATATGGAACAAGGGTGTGTGTGTGTGTGTGTGTGTGCGTGCGGTGGTGGAAGGGCGCGATCTGATAACTCTGATGGCACACCGCCCTTCCCCTTGCTCCATCCACCAGCCACGTCGAGCATGGCCTGGCACGAGCACATATGGAACAAGGGTGTGTGTGTGTGCGTGTTTGTGTGCGGTGGTGGAAGGGCGCGATGTGATGACTCTGATGGCACGCCGCCCGCCTCGGCACTCCAAGGCGCGCCGAGCATGGCCTAGCAAGAACACAGATGGAAGGCGGGGGGGGACAGCCCCCCACCCCACCACCAAGGAGGACCGCCCCTGCCCCTGCCACCTCGTCCCCCACAAGCACTCGGCCTCCCACTCAATCACCTGCACCAGACGCTCTCTAGCGTCAGCCTGCGCGCCCCCTACCCCCCAAAAGGACCGTCCTGCTCTTGCCCGCTCGCCCCCCAACAGCACTCGCCCCCCCCTAAAAAAAATCTGTGTGTGCGCGTGTTTTCACCTGCACTAGACGCTCGCGTGCGTCTGCCTGCGCGTCGCTCAACTCCTTCCCCGCTCCTCTCCCCCTCCCAAGCCACCGCCGATGCCCCCCCCCCCCCCCAAAAAAACGCACGTGTATTCACCTGCACAAGACGCTCGCGTGCGTCCGCCTGCACATCGCTCAGCTCCTCCCCTGCTCCTCCCCCCCATCCCAAGCCACCGCCGATGGGCGGCTCCCCCCCCGCAAGGACCGTCTTGAGCAGCGCCTGAACCGCGTCGCTCGCCGACGCGAATCCGTAGATCGACGTCGCCTGTGTGTGTGGAAGGGGGGGGGGATTTGTGTGGGGTGGTCGATTTAACAGTCTGTCGGAAGCCTCTGGTGGCGTATTAGACTTGTGCTTGCGCACTCAATCCCTGAGGCATGCAGCTGGCACCCCCACCAGCCCACTGAGTGGGAACACATTCAGTGGCGGGAATGTGGTCCTCATCAATGTCTTACAGGCAGGGCAAAACATGCCTGGTACTCCCCTACAGCCGCACACGCCTGCACAGCTCGCTTAGCACCTCCCGATCCCCTCCATGCCGCCTCCTACAGCGATATACCGTACGTGCGGTTTGCCTTTGCGAATACACATCGTTATTTGCCCCCCCCCCCCCCCGAAGCTGATAATCTAATGTAAACCATCAGGAATCTCGACTTGGGGCGTCAAAACGACTGAAACCGACGAGGAACAACCCCCGCAATTGGATTAAACAATTAAAGTTTCGACTCCCCCGCGACGGCAAGCAATATGGACGGTAATACAAGGCCTGACTGATCTGGACAAGAGTGTTTGTCTGGACACGGGCCCAAGCGGTGGTACCAGGACTAGAAGACGACCTCTACTGGAGATCCGATGCTCCTGCTCCTATTGCTGATCTTGTTCCAGGGTCCTAAAAAACACTCGCCTGCATCTCGCTGAGCACCTCCCAGTCCTCCAGGCCCGACCTGTCCCGTAGGCCTTACCTGCTCCCGTGTTTCTCCTCCTGCTTCCCTGTCTCTCCTCCTGCCCCCCTGTTTCTTCTCCCGTTTTCAAGACCTCCCTGCGCTGTCCCCCACACGAATCCCCCACAGCCGTACCCACCTGCATCTCGCTGAGCACCTCCGAGTCAGTGGTCCCTGGGAAGGATTTTAGTGATTCGTTTTTTGCCGGCTCCAGCAACTTTGACCGCTCATACCAGGCACAATACACAGCGGGTATTCATGCAACGCATGTCGTTGAGCTGCTCTCGGCACGAGCTTTCCAACGCACTGCTCCACGCCCTCTCCCACGAAGTGTGGTGGTTTTCTGGGGAATGAGAAATCCGGCTCGGAGCGGTATACGGCTCGCAGGGGAATCACTGCTCCCAGTCTTCCAGGCCGCCTACAGCAGCGACCCTACGAGGCCTGCTTAGACGGACACAACTGTGTGACTGTCGCACAGCTCAGGTTCTTGTCAGGTCCGCTCTTGCACACACACACACACACACACACACACGCACACAGACACACACGTAATTAGGTGCCTCGCGTCCTCGCCTGCATCTCGCTGAGCACCTCCCAGTCCTCCAGGCCGCCACTCCCAAAGCTCATGCCGGCTGCCGTCCCCCCGCCGTCGCTGTGGCTGCCGCCCTGCGTGCGCGCGTTCGTGAGTGCGTGTGTGTGTGTGTGTGTGTGTGTGTGCGTGCGTGCGTGTGCGCGTGCATGTGTGTGTGTGTGCGTGTGCGTGTGTGTGTTTGTGTGCATGTGTGTGTGTGTGTGTTGTGTGTGTGTGGTCGACCATACAGTCCGTCGGACGCCTTTGATGGCGCGTGAGACCCTAGGAAAGAGGCCGGCAGCTGTGTGGCAACTGTGTGTGTGCGCACCCGCTTCCGGCCACGGGTGGCATGCGTGCGAGTGTGCGCCCATGCGCGCGAGTGTGCACCCATGCGCGCGAGTGTGTACCCCCATGCATCCGGCCTCACGTAGCATGCGTGCGAGTGTGCACCCATGCGAGCGAGTGTGCCGCCTAAACCCTCAAACTTTAGAACCCCCTCTCTTTACCCACCCAACTGCATCAGCTGCCCCCTGTCGGAGCTCGCGCTCTCAGGAGACGGCCCATGTGCACACACGCACACACATACACACACACACACACACACACACGCGCATACACGCAAACACACACACACACACACACATACACGCACAGGCGGGGTTCACACACATGGGGCATTGGGACACACACACACACACACACACACACACACACACACACACACACACACACACGCACACACACCTGCATCAACGATCCCCTGTCAGAGCTCGCGCTCGCAGTCCGCGGGGCGGGCTCTTTCCCGGGAGACAGCCTCCTGCGTGCGGACGTCGACATGCCACCTCCGGCACTGCTGGCATGCACCTGTGGTGGTGGTGTGGGTGTGCGCGTGTGCATGTGCGTGCGCGTGTGCGTGCGCGTGCGCGTGTGCGTGCGCGTGCGCGCGTGTGAAAGTGAGGGGGGGTAGGGAAGGGGCAGCCAACGGGCCACCTCCAGCACCCGTGGTGGTGGTGTGGGTATGCGTGTGGGTGTGGGTGCGTGCGTGTGCATGTGTGTGCGCGTGTGCGTGCGTGTGCGTGCGCGTGTGCATGTGTGGAAGGGAGAAGGGGGGGGGGGGGTAGTCGCCGGGCCACCTCCAGGATCGCTGAGGTGGTGGTGTGGGTATGCGCGTGTGCGTGCGCGTGTGCGTGCGCGTGTGTGTAATGGGGGGGGGGAGGCAGCCGTCGCACGGCAGTACCGGCACCGCGGTCGCACACATCGTGGGGCTGTGCACCGGCTGTGCACCGGCTGTGCAGCGGCTGAGCACCAGCACACGCACCGGGGAGTCGGAGCTCGTGCCGGGCTCCGCGGGTGGCCACTCAATCGGCGGGCGGCCGCGCTCGCCCTCTCCCACTGCGCCCAGCTCTGCCCCTCGCTCTGCAACCTGATCTGCGCCCAGTGTTGCGCCCAGCTCTGCACCGTGCCCTGTGCCCAGCTCTGCGACCTGTCCTGCGCCCAGCTCTGCACCGTGAGCTGCGCCCAGCTCTGCGCTCTGCTCTGCACTCTGCTCTGCGCCCTCCTCTGCGCCGTGCCCTGCACCCTCCTCTGCGCCCTGCTCTGCACTCTGCTCTGCCCCGCTGGACGCAGCGCCTGCTGCCGATGCCACTTCCGCCGATGCCGCTGCTGCCGCCGCTGCTGCCGTTGCTGGTGCTGCCGATGCCGATGCCTTCGCTGCTGTCGCTGCCGCTGCCGCTGCCGACGCGGCGGCCGCTGCCGCTGCCGACGCGGCGGCCGCTGCCGCCGCCAGCGCAGCCAACGGGGACGTCGCGCGCGAGCTGGGCGCGCCCACGGCGCCGGCGGCGGCTGCGTCCGTGGCACTGGCTGCGCCTGTGGCAGTGGCAGTGGGAGCGCTTGCCATAGCGTCTGCGACGAGTGTGTCCGTAGCGGTGGGTGCGCCGGCGGCGGTTACGTCCGTGGGTGCGTCCGTGGGTGTGTCCGTGGGGGTGGCGTTGGGGGCGCCAGTGACAGACGAGGTGTCCGTGGCCGTGGGTGTCTCCGTCGTGGTGGCGGTGGGGACACCAGTGGCGGAGCGAGTGTCCGTGGTCGTGGGTGTGTCCGTGGCGGTGGCAGTGGGGGCGCCAGTGTCCGTGACAGAGCGAGTGCCCGTGTCCGCGGCGGCGATGTCGCTGCTCCCAGCCGCCGCGTCGAGCCGCGGCCCCGCCTCGCCGCCGACGCCGCCCTCTCGAGCAACCAGCGCCGCCGCCGCGCTGCCGCCGCCGCCGCCGCCATCGTCGCCGCCGCCAAGCGCAGCCCTGCTGGTGCCGCTGCCGCTGCCGCGGCTGCCGCGGACGCTGCTGCCGCCCGCGCCGCTCGCCCCCCAGCTGCCGCTGCCGGCGCCCCCGATTAGGAACGGCGGCGGAGGCGGGTGCACGATGCCGCGACACTGGATCGGGCGGAACGGGACCTGTGGCACACACGCACGCACGTCATGATTGTGAGGCATTCGAGAGACTGGC
>VFSX01000450.1:0-27500 GCA_016618255.1 Chlamydomonas sp. UWO 241 | reverse complement strand
GAGGAGGTGTGTGTGTATGTGTGTGTGTGTGTGTGTGTGTGTGTGTGCAGGGTTCACCATGGCAGGGTTCACCATGGCACCCCCTCCCTTGCACGCCCTCCTGCTGTTCGGCATCGTCGCGGTCGGATTTGCATCCAACGCGCTCATCGCCGCCATCGGCTCCACCGGCATGCTCATCGCCCTCGCGGGCGCCACCGTCGCGCTGATCGCCAGGGATCACGCCGGCTACCGCGCGGGAGTCGGCCTCCTTCTCGTCCACCTCGGTCACGTGCTCGCTGGCACAACAGAACTGGACCTTTCCCATGAGCTCTACGCTCGCATCTCCTTCGACCGCCCCGCCGCCCAGCCGCCCCACGACGGCCAAGCAGCGCAGCCCGCCCAGGCCCCCATGCGCATGCCCATGCGCGGCGCGCGGCGTGGTCCCGCCCCCCCTGCCCCTCAGGCCCCCATCGTCCCCCCTGGCCCTGCAAGCCAGGCAGCAAAGGCCGCCCTGGTCGGCGTGTCCGAGGTGGTGAACGCCGCCGCACAGGCCGCCTCCAAGCGCGCCCGTTCCCCACCTGGCAAGCGCGTTTGCTTCGAGCAGCCTGCCGCCGCCGGGCCCTCTGCTGCCCCCGCCCCCAAGCCTTCCGCCAACTCCTCCCCCGCGCCTCCCGCCGCCCCCGCCCCCAAGCCTTCCGCCAACCCCTCTCCCGCGCCCTCCGCTGCCTCCAAGCCTACCGCCAACTCCCCCCCGCGCCCTCCGCCGCCCCCCGCCAACGCCACCCCCGCCATCGTCACCTCCGGCCCCAAGACGTCCCTCACCCCCCCCGTGACTTCCGCCGCCCCCCTCGCCACCAGTCCCGCCAAATTTTCCGAACGCGGCCAGTCGACCTCGCCCGCGCGCCCCTCCACCACTTCCACCGCCCCCGCCACGAAGCCTGCAGCGCGCGGCCGGTCGGCCTCCCCTCTCCGCGCCCTCAACGCCGCTGCCAACGCCGTTGCCGCAGTGGCATCTGCCGCAGCCGCCGCCCTCCTCCCCACCTCCCTCACCCCCTCTGCTCCGGCATCCCCCACCTCCACCACTCCCGCCCCCTCCGCCGCCCCCGCCGCCCCCACCCACGCCACTGCAGGCTCCCCCTCCTTCCAGGGGTGGGACCACGCAGCCGGCACCGCCGACTCGCCCACCACCCCCCAGAACGCCCTCACTACCACCGATGCGCACACACCCTCCGAGCTCTCCAACCCCGGCACAGGGTTCGCAGACTACGGCGGCCCCTCCACGCACGAGTCCCCGGCCTTTGTCACCCACAAGGGCAAGGGCTCGATGATCGAGGCCATCAAGATCCGCGAGGCATCTGCAGGCATTGGTCAGCGCATCACCCGCTCCATCACCCGCTCCATGTCCCTTGAGCAGCTCTCCCCCTCCGGCCCCGGGGTGGGGCAGGAGTAGGCGGGCCCCACCCCACCGACGGGCAGGACGACTAGCCACCGTCCCTGTACCATCCGTCCCCCCGGCTACCAAGCGCCCCCACCTCCTTCACCCACGCCACGAGCTCATCGCGGCCACCTACAACTGCTGCACCCTCTGGGGTGCAGCAGATGGCTCACGCTTCAACCCCATGGCACACCCCCTTGCTCTCGCCAAACACCTCGCACACCTCCGCATCGACATATGCGGCCTCCAAGAGGTGCGGCACCCCGGCTCCGGTAGCCAGCCGCTCGAAGAGAATGGCTACCACTTCATCTGGTCCGGTGGGACCAAACACACCCACGGCGTCGGCGCCCTCCTCAGCCCTGACACCGCCAAGCTCCTCCTCAAAGAGGGCGGCTACGCCGCACTCAGCGACCGCATCCTCGTCCTACGCTTCCGCCCCGCCGGCGCCCCTCCCGTCACCGCAGTCATCGCTTACGCCCCCACAGACGCCGCGGATGACGCAGTCGCCAAGGACGCGTTCTACGAACAACTCCACCGCGACGTGCTCTCCCAAACCCCCTCAAACCACTTCCTTTTGGTCCTAGGCGACTTCAACGCCAAGATCACAGCGGCATCCCCCGACGCCCACCCGTCGGTGGTCCGTACGCCTGCCCCCCCCTCCACCGCCCCTCCTCCTTCTTCCCTCCCTGCTCCCCCCTTGCCGGGTTTCCACCACAAACCTGGCATCAGCGACAACGGCCACCGGCTTCTCGACCTGTGTGCCGCCCACAATCTTGCCGTCACCTACACCTTCTTCCCCCACCCCCCTTCGAGCGTATTTTCCTGGTACAGCAACACCCAAAGGATTGCAACATCCCAGACTACATCCTCGTCCGCCGCCCTCACCTGGGCTCCGTGCAAGACGTGCGAGCACGATGCCCCAAGACCCCGGGACTCGACACCATCACCCGCTCTGACCACGCCCTTGTCACCGCTCGCATCCTCTTCCGCTTCTCCAGAGCCTGGAACATCACCCACTCCCGCCGTCCTCCTCCGCCCTCCCGCTATTTCACCGACCTGCTCCGAGACCCTGACACGCGGCTCCACTTCGCGGCAGCAGTCGAGGAGGCCCTCGCCACCCTCCCCCCTTCCCCGACCCCCCACCCTGGACCAGATGACGAGCCACCTCACCGCGGCCATCCCCTCGGCGGCCAGATCCACCCTTGGCCCCCGCCCACGCGAGGTCCCCATCCACTTCTACCTCCCCCCCGAGACTCTCAAACTCGCCCACGACCTTCAGTCCATGCGTTCCAACAGTGCACTGACTGGCAACCGTGACGCCCCCAAGTAGGCGCGCATGACTGCCCAGCTCAAGTCCGCCATCGCACGCGCCACCAACAAGCAGTGGGACGGTGTCGCTCAACGCGTGCAACACGATTTTGACGACAACAACCCCCACTCCGCCCACCGCATGCTGTCCAAACTCGTCGACCGCCCCCCTTCCGCCGCCCCCCCTGCCCTCCGTGTCGGCGACCACCTGTGCTTTGGAGCTCAGGCGGTGGCAGACGCGTTTGGAGAATATTTCCGTGTCCTCCACACTCCACTCCGCTCGGAAGTCGACGAAGCCACCCTCGCCTTCCACCTCATCTTCACACCCACCACCCCCGCACCGCCCCCGTCTCCCTCCCCCTCCTCCTCCTACACTACCCCCGCTCCGCCTCCGTCCCCCTCCCCCTCCCTCCCCTCCCCGTCCCCCTCCCCCTCCCCTCCCCCCTCCCTCCCCCTCCCTTCCCTCCTCTCCTCTCTATATCTCTCTCTCTCTCCCGTTCCCCCCCCCTCCCCCCCTTGCCTCCCCTCCCTCTCTGACCGAGGTGGTCTCCGCGATCAAATCCCTCAGGAACTCTGCCCCCGGCTCTGACGACATCACCTCCCCCCTCCTCAAACACGGCGGCACCGCAACCGCAACCGCCCTCCACCAGATCATCCTTACCTGTTGGAACACCACCTCCATCCCCGCCGCGTGGAACCAAGCAGACATCTGCCCCCTCTACAAGGGCGCATCCTCGGGCCCACCCACGCGCAGCAAGTCCTACCGCGGCATCTCCCTCCTGCCCGTCGCTGGCAAGGTCTACACTCACATCCTCCTCAACCGCCTCAAGCTCCAGCTGGAGCCCACCCTCCACACTTCCCAGTTCGGCTTCCGTCCGGGCCGTGGCACCTCCGATGCCATCTTCACCCTACGACGCCTCCAAGAGGAGTCACACCGCGCCCGCGCCCCCTCCATGTGGCTTACGTCGACCTGTCAAGGCGTTCGACAGTGTCAACCACGCCGCCCTTTGAAAAACCCTCCTCCACCGCGGCGCGCACCCTGCCCTCCTCGCACGCATCGAAAGCCTCTACTCTGGTGCCACCGCCAGAGCCCGAGTCAACGGTGCATACTCCGCCCCTTTCCCTCTCAAAGCTGGCGTCAAGCAAGGCTGCCCCCTCTCCCCCTCCTCTTCAATGTCTACATCGACACAGTTGTCCGGTCCCTGATTGCCCAGCTCCCCAACGCTGGCATGCAAATTGGCTACATGATCGACGGAAAACTGTACACCCCTGAGTCCCGCAAGGACTTGTTGACCACCATACCCCCCCTCCTTCTCTACGCCGACAACATTGCCCTGCTCGCCCCCTCCGAGGACGACCTCCGCACCATGCTCACCCTCCTCGACCGCATCTGTTCAGACCTGGCCCTTGCGATCAACTACGACAAAACAGTGGCACAATCCCTCGGCCACCCTTCTGCCCACACCGTCCCCTCCGCCCCTATCACCATCCCCTCCAACTCCTCATCTACCCCCCACCTGGTCCACTCCACCTCCAAGTTCAAATACCTGGGAAGTATTCTGTCCTCCCCCGCCGCCCCTTCTGATGACGCTCCCAACACGTCTGATTCCGACATCCTCGACTCAGAGATCTCACGCCGGATCGGAAGTGCCTGGTACGCCTTCAACCGTCTCACTCCCCGGTTCTGGAACTCCAACTCAATCTCTCCCACTACCAAGATCCACCTCTACAACGCCTTTGTGATCTCTGCCCTACTGTATGGCTGCCAGACATAATCGTTGAACAAGGCCCACATCCACCGACTTGAAGTAACCCACAACCGCTTCCTCCGCCTCATCAAGGGCATCCCTCCTCACACCACAGAGCACACCTCCACCACCACGATGCATGCCTCCCCCCCCTGTACGTTCCCCATCATCGACACGATCAACAAGCACCGTGCTACGTTCATCGGCTCCCTCATCCGCCGCCTCCCACCTCCCCCGTCCCCCCGCCCCTCCATCTCCACACACCCGCCCGTCCCTTCTCCCCCCCCACTCCCTCCCGACATCATATACCCCCCCACTGCCGCCCTTTTCGCGTACCGCCGACCGGACATGACTTCGCTCTATGCCGGCGGCGCCATCACATCCTACCGGCTCAGCGCCGGCGACTTTTTCGCCCACTCCGTCAAGTTTCCGTTCCTCCGCAAACACCCACTTTTCCAACTTCAAACGCGACATCTCCAAGCACCCCGAGTTCATGGACCTCTTGTCCAAGCGAGTCACCCCCGAGTGGATCCTCTTAGCGAGATTTCCACAACTGTGGATGTCAATCTGCCGAGACCTAGTTTAAACTCAGTCGAAGCGGAGTGACGAACACAGCCGTCAGTGACCCGCATTTGCCACTTCCCCCACTGCTTTTTGAATGAGGTTATTCACCCTCTTGTTGGCGCACAGTTGGTCACCCGCCTCCAAATGGAATCTCCTCAATGATGACCAGAAACAGCCTATCTAGGTCTGCCGTGCAGAGTTCTCTGTAACGATATTTCTCTCTCTGTGAGTTAGTTCTGCTTCACCAATCGCATGCAAATCAACGCCGCCAAGACGCCGCCAATCGCATGCAAATCAACGCCGCCAAGACAGAAGTGATGATTTTGCCAGCAGATTTTGTCGCGGATCTGCCCGCGTTTGCGCTGACTGGTGGTGAAGTGAAGACCGTCTCTGCTTTTAAGTATCTAGGGAGTTGGATAACCCAGAGTGGTGGTGTGGAAAAGGAGATCGGTGTGCGTGTCGGTCGCGCGCTGGGCGTGTTTGCGTCTTTTGATAAGATTTGGGCCAGCAAGAAGATGCAAGTGCAGTCTAAGATGCGGGTTACAACACTTTCGTGCTGCCCCACTTTCTGTACGGCTGCGAAACATGGGCCCCTACTAAAACACAACTGACTCGATTGGAGGTTGCCCACTCTAACTGCCTTCGTCGCATTCTGGGTGTGCGCCTGGTCGACCGGCACAGATTAACTTATATTCGGCAGGCGTGCGACACTGAGCCAATTGAGAGCCTTTTGGCAAAGCGATCAATGCAGTGGCTAGGCCATGTGATGCGCATGCCGGCTTCTCGTCTTCTTTGTACAACTTTTGACTGCACAATGGATGTGGCTCGGCAGCAAGGCCGGCCTCCAGCCTCCTCCGACACTATTTTCTTAAGCTACTGATTCAGCAGCTAGGCGAAACTAGTGGCATTCGTTCTGATTGGAAGACTTTTTCGGACACGGCGTTTGAGCGTGCTCAGGATAGGGTCGGGTGGAGAGCCGTGGTGTACGGTCCGGCTGCCCCTCAGGCGCCGGCCCCTCGACCACGGCGGTCAAGTAGATTGGCAAGCGCCACTTGAACCCCTATCCCCTAGAAGCAGTTAGGACCTATTTTGGAGGCGTCGCACAATAGCTCTCCTTTTTGCTCTGGACTACACGTTGGCACGCAGCCGGCTGGTGGCTACCGCCCCTCACAAGTAATTGTTAGGGCCAGAACTGGATTTGGGTCTAGGCGGTGGTACTAGGACTAGAGGTAGTCTTTGCTGGAAAGCCGATGTAACTGTAACACCAATCGCAGCGTTCGTCACCGCGCTCATCCTCGGGGTCGCTCGTCTGCCGGTGACTGGCGTTTAAAGGTCTTCAGGCAGCCTCCATGACAACTCTGTCGTCCATGCACCCCTGGAGGGTGGGACCTGGCCATGCATGAGGCATGGGGCGCCGGCTGAGCCCCATGCAAACGACAGCTGGACAGCCATGCGGGGACCGTTCCAGTCAGCGCCAGTCGGCTCTGCCGGCTTGACTGGCCACAAGGCCACTACTGTGACCCTGAGGAAGGTCCTCTCCTACATGCTCCTTGCCAGACATGCCTCTCAGAGACCGCCTCTCAGAGACCGCTGTTTGGGGTAGTCTAGCCGGCGGGAGCGGTAGTCTATCGGCCGGGAGCCGGCGGTGCTCTAGTACTTAAGTGTGCTGGAGTATCGGCGGGTGTCTCTAGTAGAAGAGTAGCCTGCTTAGCTGGAAACCCCGTGTTACTGTTACTGTTACTGTGTGTGTGTTGCACTTAGCATGGGGAGTGGGCGTGTGTGTGTGTGTGTGTGCTGCCAGCTTAACACGCGTGCGTGTGTGTCTGCTTGCATGTGCCTATGTGGCAACCGCCCTCACACGCGTGTGTGTGTGTCTGCTTTCATGTTGCCAACCTGGCACCTGCCCTTAACACGCGTGCGTGCGTGTCCGCTTGTCTGTGCCGACCTGGCACCCACCCGCACACACGTGTGCATGCGTCTGCTTGCGTGTGCCGAACTGGCACTTGCCCGCAACATGCATGCGTGTGTGTCCGCTTGCATGTCCCAATGTGACAACCGCCCTCACACCGGTGCGTGCGTGTCCGCTTGCGTGTGCCAATGTGACACTCGCCCTCACACGCGTGCGTGTGTGGCCGCTTGCGTGCGCCAACCTGGCACCTGCCCTCACACGCGTACGTGCGTGTCCGCTTGCGTGCGCCAACCTGGCACCTGCCCTCAACACGCGTGTGTGCGTGTCCGCTTGCGTGTGCTGACCTGGCACCCACCCTCACACGCGTGTGTGCGTGTCCGCTTGCGTGTGCCTCACAGGAGGGTCTCGCCAACCACATGGGGCTCTTCCTGCAGAAGACCAACATCATCCGTGACTACCTGGTGGGTGTAGCAGCGCTTGGGGGCGTCAGCTAAGACTGGACAGGGTCGTCAGCTAAGTGGGGCTTGGGATCTAGCTAAAAGGTTGAGGGTTCCGAGTCTAGAGGCAGGTACATGTAGATTTGGGGCTGGGAGTCGTGGGAGTGGGTCCGCAGTGGCATGCAGCATGGCATGCACCTGTGGCATGATGAGTCAACACCCTGCACCTGTGACACGACCTGGTGGGCCTAGGGCTTTGGGGTCTAGGAGACAGTAGGGTTGAGGGTCTAGAGGCAGGGTCTATGAGACGCAGGGTTGAGGGTCTAGAGGCGGGTAGGTGCGGATTGGGGGCTGGGAGGCGTGTGAGTGGGTGCGCAGTGGCATGCGGCGTGCAACTGTGGCATGATGAGTCAACACCCTGCACCTATGGCATAATGAGTCAACACCCTGCACCTGTGGCACTACCGAATGGGTCTAGGGCTTGGGGTCTATGAGATGTGAGGTCAAGGGTCTAGAGGCGGGGTCTTGGGGACGTAGGGTCAAGGGTCTAGAGGCGGTCTGGTGCGGATTTGGGGCTGGGCGTGGGAGTGGGTGCGCAGTGGCATGCGGCTGTGGCCTTGTGGCATGATGAGTCAGCACCCTGCACCTTTTACACTTCCTGATGGGTCTAAGGCTTGGGGTGTATGAGACGTGAGGTCAAGGGTCTAGAGGCGGTTTGGTGCGGATTTGGGTCACTCGTGAGAGTGGGTGCGCAGTGGCACTTCAGCACGCATGCACCAAAGACACTATGCACAAGCGGCACCCAGACGCACACGTGGCAGCATGCCGCAACTGTGGCACGCTTCACACTCGCACGCGCACTTGACTACTCGCACACGCGTCCTGCCCCTGTTGCGCACACTCAATCGCACACCCAAGTAGGAGGACATCCCAGAAGACCCCCCCCCGCAAATGCACGCTTTGCATTCAAAACACGCACGTCAAGACTGGCAAACGCGCTCTGCCTCTGGCGCGCAATCGCACACGCGTCCTGACCCGGTTGCGCACACTCTCAATTGAGCACACACACATACACACACGCACGCAATCGCACGCGCATGTGGGAGGCCATCCTGGAAGAGCCCGCCCCACACATGTTCTGGCCCAAGGGGATCTGGAGCCTGCCCCGTGACCATGCACGCTTTGCACACACATGCGCACTGCACTACGCGCACTCCACTACGCGCACACTGAACCACACCCACGCAGGAGGACATCCTAGAGGAGCCTGCCCCGCGCATGTTCTGGCCCAAGGAGATCTGGGGCATGTATGGCAAGAGCCTGGCTGACTTCAAGGTGCGTGATGTGGCACACGAATGATGATGGTGGTGGATGATGATGATGGATTTTACAGTCGTGTGTGACGCACCTACAGGCAGCGTATTCAACGCTAGGTGGACTCCCAGGGCGCATGGAGAGTGTGGCCCTGCATGCACCCCGCTATGTGCGGCGACTGACACACACACTCCCTCCCTCCCCCACTGTGTCGCGTGTGCCACTTCAAGGAGCCGTCAAAGAGGGAGGCTGCGCTGCGCTGCCTCAACCACATGGTGTGTGTGGGTGGGGAGTGTGGGGAGTGTGTGTGGGGGGGGTAAGCAAGGGCTCAACCACGGTGGTGGTGTTGTGTGTGTTTGGGGGGGGGAGTCTGAGCTGCCTGAACCCGGGGGCAGGGGGGGCAAGGGAGAGGCTGCGCTGCGCTGCCTCAACCACATGGTGTGTGTGCGTGTGTGTGTGTGTGCGTGTGTGTGCGTTTGTGTGTGTTTGTGCTTGTGTGTGTGTTGAGGGGGGAGGCTGCGCTGCACTGCCTCGACCTCATGGTGTGTGTGTGTGTTTGTGTGTGTGTTTGTTGAGGGGGAGGCTGCGCTGCGCTGCCTCAACCACATGGTGTGTGTGTGTGTGTGTGTTGAAGGAGGGAGGCTGTGCTACGCTGCCTCAACCACATGGTGTGTGTATGTGTGTTTGTGTGTGTGTGTTGAGAGGGGGGGGGGCTGCGCTGCGCGGCCTCAACCACATGGTGGGTGGGTGTGGGGGGAAGTGGGGGGAGGGGGGGGAGCCCAACCACGTGGAAGTGGTTGGGTGTGTTGGGGGAGGGGGGGAGGCTGTGCTGAGCAGCCTCGACATGGTGGGGGTGGGGTGGGGGGTGAGGTGAGCTGCCTCAACCAGGCAGGGGCTGGGGGGGAGGGGGGCAGGTTTGGGGGGGGAGGGCAAGAGGGAGGCTGCGCTGAGCTGCCTCAACGTGTGGGAGGGGTAGCATGCAGTGCTGTTACTGGTGCACTTGAGTGTAGACCCTGAACATCTACCCCAAGCCCGTTTTGTATTGTGCACAACACGCATGCTCTGCAGCACATGCCGTACAGCGTGCAGGACAGTGTCTCTGTTTGCCAACCCGCAACCCCAGTCATCCATTGGAAGGATTGAGCAATTAATTACTATTCCGCTTTTTCCCGCCTTTTCCCGGCACAATTATTTTTTCCCGCTTTTTCCCGGCCAATTGTTTTTTTCCCCAAGCGGAAAAGCGGAAAAGCGGAATAGCATACAAAACAATTTATAAAATTTCCGCTCAGATTCCGCTCCGAGCGGTATACTGCCATAGCAAGGACCACTGCGCAACCCGCAGATCTGCAAACTGCGCAACCCGCAGATCTGCAACACTGGGTTGAGGGATGGCCGTTTGGGGCTCTGGCGCTGCGGGTTGACATTGCGCGAATTTTGACCCGACAACTGTGAAAATGCAATTTTCGCACATTTTCCTCCGGTGGGTTGAGATTGAGGAAGTGCGTTATGCGGCCCGGTTTGAGCCATCATTTTCCCAGGATCCTGAGCGGAACCACTGGTGCAGTACATGAATCCCAAGGGGGGGGTCGCGGGTCATCCACACCAAACAGCTGACCAGGTGACGTTAGCGCGACTACCGCTGCCGCAACAACGCAGCACGCGGCCTGAACCCTGGGCCTGAACCCTGGGCAGACCGCGGCCTGAACCCTGGGCCTGAACCCTGGGCCTGAACCCTGGGCAGCCCGCGGTCTGAACCCTGGGCAGACCCAACTTCCCAACCAACACACACACACCGCCTCACCTCCTCGTTATGGTGAACAATCTGTGCCAGCGTCTGAGTGATAGGGCAAACAGCGTGCATCGCGTGCAAACGCAGCAGCCTGGTTTCGCTCGCGCCACTTGGACACGTGCTCCTGCCAATGGGTGTGGGTGTGTATGCGTGTGTGTGTGTGTGCGTGTGTGTGTGTGCTTGTGTGCGTGTGTGTCCTTCCCAACTCACAACTTCCCAACTAACCAACCAACTGACTCGCTGTCCCAAACCCCCAAATTCAGATCGTCAATGCTCTGCAGCACATGCCGTACAGCGTGCAGTACATGGAGCAGCTCAACAACCCGAGTGTGTTCCGGTTCTGCGCAATCCCACAGGTGCATGCGTGTGCGTGTGTACGGAATCCCACAGGTCACGCGTGTGAGAGCGTGACCTCACAGAGGTGTGTGTGTGTGTGTGTGTATTCCGATTCTGTGCAATCCACAATCCTGCAGTGATACACTCACGACACGCACACACACACACGCACACACACACGCACACACGCGCAGATCATGGCAGTAGGCATGCTCGGCATGTGCTACAACAACGGACGCGTGTTTGAGGGGGGGGTGAAGATGCACACACACACACACTCACACGCACACACACACGCAGATCATGGCAGCCGGCACGCTCGGCATGTGCTACAACAACGGACGCGTGTTTGAGGGCGTGGTGAAGATGCGCCGCGGGCAGACCGCGACTGTGTTTGACAGCTGCTCTGACATGGGCGACCTGCTGCGCTGGTTCACGATGTTCCTGGACATGCTGCAGGTGTGCGAGGGCAATGGAACCAAATCGACCCCGTAAACCCTTAAACCCTAGACGCGAATTTATGCATTGGAAAGGTGCAGGGTGTTTACCAGCTGCTCTGACATGGGAGACCTGGTTCACGATGGTCCTGGACATGCTGCAGGTGCGTGTGCGAGGGCTATTTAATCAATCCCACGTTTGAAACATTACACAATGCGCAAAGGGGCATAAGGGCACGCATAGGAGCACCCCCCAAGTAGATTGTGTCTGTCTGCTCCGACACATGGGACATCTGCTGCGCTGGTTCACGATGCTCCTCGACATGCTGCAGGTGTGTGCCCGGAAAAGCGATTCAGCCAAGTCAATCCCACGTTGAATAGTTCCAACTGTGTGTATCGTCTTCTCTTGACATAAGCAACCTGCTGCGCTGGTTTACGATGTTCCCAAAGGCATGCTGCAGGTGCGCGCACGGGCGCGGCTGTTGAGCCAAACTAATCCCGCGCTTTATATTCGAATGCATGGAGTCAAACATTCTGCCGGTGCGCGCGTGGGTGGGTGGCTTAACCTCTGATCTGATATCTATCCTGCGACCTCTGTTCTGCTCTCAATCCTGCGACCTCACATCTACAGGCCTAGGTCGAATCTGCCTCAGACTTTCAGTAGTGTTCGGTTGATTACAGTCACGCGTGACGCGTGACGCGTGACGCGTGACCACGGAGGTCACGGCTCGGGGCAGAGCCAGACCTCCACCGGCCGCAGATGGTGATCATTTCAAAACAGGCTTGTGGAATCACCATCCACGACCAATGTCAAGCGGCCGGACTCTGCAGCTAAGCACCACTCTCCTTAACTCTCCAACTGTGAAAAACAGAACGTAGAAGTCCAACTCCCTGAAAATGCACAATGTATACCACCTTTCAACAGGGTGGGCGGGTGGTATCCAAAAGGCTGCCAATGGAACGTGAAGCAGCAAACTGACCGAGAAAAGAAGCGGTGCTAGCGACTCAAGAAGACGGATAGGAATCTTGGGGTACTAGCACCATAAGAGGCTTCTGTAAATCTCACTTCACTCTTAAAAGTCTCATTCGACAAAAACGCCAGTTTTCTATCCCCAGCGTCAAGGACTACATCCTAGCCGCGCGCCGCCGCATGCATGCGGTGAAAGACTGTAGGGTGCGTAGGAGCCCAACCTGGGACAGCGATCACCGCATGGTGGTACTGTCCATGCGCCTCCGCATGCGAGCCTCCCGCCATGCAGGCGGCTCTCAGCGGCGCGCATGGGACTCTTCACAACTGCGGCGCCCGGCTGTCCGTCGTGAGTTCAACCTCCAGCTGTCCGATCGCTTTGGGCTGCTGGAGGCCGTGCCGCCCGAGGGCGCTGATGCCCAGGCGGAGTACGACGCGATGGCTGCTGCCATTCGCGAGGTGGCCACCAACCACCTCGCTCCACGCGGCAGCCGCCGGCGGCGCGGCTGGCAGTTCACTCTGTCGCAGCGCACCCTCCGGCTCATGGACGCCCGGCAGCGCGCGCACACGGCATGGCTCAGGAGCAAGTCTGCTGCTGCCAAACGAGAGCGCAACCGCGCCAACCGCGCGGCCGACGCAGCTGTGCAGAGAGACAGGGAGAGGTGGATCGGCCAGCAGGTGGCGGAGGCGCAAGACATGCTACGCAAGAAGAATCTGCACCAGTTTGCGCGCGCGTGCGACAGGCTGGCGGGCCGCAGCCGCAGCCATCAGATCCCACCTGCCATGCGTGACGTCTCGGGCGCGCTGCACAGCGGTCCAGACGGGGTGCTGAAGGCCATGACAGAGTCATTCGACAAGCTATATGGCGGGAGACCAAGCTCAACAACGAGACCCTGAACCAGCTGGAGAACGATGTAGCGGCGTTTGAGCTTACACGCGCCACAGAGGTGGACGAGGCGCACGGGCGCCCCCCTGACCTGACTGAGACGGAGGCGTGTGTGCGAGCGTTGCGCTCGGCCGCCGCTCCGGGCGGTGACCAGCTGGACGCCATGATGTTGCGGTGCCCACCTGCCATCGCATGGCTCCACCGGGTCATCATCGCCGTATGGCGGTCGGGGAGAGCCCCGAGGGAATGGAAAACTGCTATTATCACACCGTTATATAAGGGGAAGGGTCCGCGTGACTCCCCTGGTAACTACCGCGGCATAAGCCTTCTCTCTATTGCCGGGAAAGTGTACGCTGCCATACTTCTGCACCGCGTCTCCACGCAGGTTGATGGTCAGTTGCATGAGGCTCAGTGTGGTTTCAGAAAAAGCAGAGGCACTGTTGATGCGATTTTTACTCTGCGCTCGCTGAGCGCGGCACATGCCGAGTACAAACAATGCATGGCTGTGGCATTTGTCGACTATTCTAAAGCTTACGATTGCATAAACCGTGCGGCACTGTGGAGAGTCCTTAGATTATATAGTGTTCATCCTCACATTATTGATCTGTTGGAGGATCTTCACACCAACACCGCAGCTGCCGTGCGGCTGGCTGGGAAAATCGGGCACGAATTCCCCGTGTCGTCTGGTGTGCGACAGGGGTGCGTCATTGCTCCTGTGTTGTTCAATGTTTTTATTGACCACATAGTGAAAAAGGCGCTAGACATGATGCAAGAGGGGGCTGGCGTGTCAGTTGTGACCCGAGCCGGCGGCTCTGTGTTGTCGTCGTCGGTTGAGCGCATAGTAATGCTGATGTATGCCGACGATTTATGTTTGTTCTCGCATGACCCAGCTCAGTTGGCGCTTATGCTGAAAATCCTTGACAAAGTGTCCTCTAGCTTTGGCATGCAAATCAACGCCGCCAAGACAGAAGTGATGATTTTGCCAGCAGATTTTGACGCGGATCTGCCCACGTTTGCGCTGACTGGTGGTGAAGTGAAGACCGTCTCTGCATTCAAGTATCTAGGGAGTTGGATAACCCAGAGTGGTGGTGTGGAAAAGGAGATCGGTGTGCGTGTCGGTCGCGCGCTGGGCGTGTTTGCGTCTTTTGATAAGATTTGGGCCAGCAAGAAGATGCAAGTGCAGTCTAAGATGCAGGTTTACAACACTTTCGTGCTGCCCCACTTTCTGTACGGCTGCGAAACATGGGCCCCTACTAAAACACAACTGACTCGATTGGAGGTTGCCCACTCTAACTGCCTTCGTTGCATTCTGGGTGTGCGCCTGGTCGACCGGCACAGATTAACTTATATTCGGCAGGCGTGCGACACTGAGCCAATTGAGAGCCTTGTGGCAAAGCGATCAATGCAGTGGCTAGGCCATGTGATGCGCATGCCGGCTTCTCGTCTTCCTCGTACGACTTTTGACTGCACAATGGATGTGGCTCGGCAGCAAGGCCGGCCTCCAGCCTCCTCCCGACACTATTTTCTTAAGCTACTGATTCAGCAGCTAGGCGAAACTAGTGGCACTCGTTCTGATTGGAAGACTTTTTCGGACACGGCGTTTGAGCGTGCTCAGGATAGGGTCGGGTGGAGAGCCGTGGTGTACGGTCCGGCTGCCCCTCAGGCGCCTGCCCCTCGACCACGGCGGTCAAGTAGATTGGCAAGCGCCACTTGACCCCCTATCCCCTAGAAGCAGTTAGGACCTATTTTGGAGGCGTCGCACAATAGCTCTCCTTTTTGCTCTGGACTACACGTTGGCAGGCAGCCGGCTGGTGGCTACCGCCCCTCACAAGTAATTGTTAGGGCCAGAACTGGACTTGGGTCTAGGCGGTGGTACTAGGACTAGAGGTAGTCTTTGCTGGAAAGCCGATGTAACTGTAACTAGGGGTTCAATAGAAAACCACCGAATCTGACGACTTGCCTGTTGACCGCCTCCCCCCTGTCTACCAACCGCCCACCACCCTACGCACATCTGACCTGTGGCCAATTCTACCCCGATCTGATACCAATCCCACTTCCCTCTGATCTGATATGATCTGGAACTGATCATGTGCTCTCGCATCGACAGGCCAAGGTTGACTCTGGGGTGTCACCTGACGACCCCACCCTGTCTCTCGCACGCGAATCCGTTGCTGACAACAAGGTGCGTTGATAAACGTGTGTCGGTTGGGTGGTTGAGAAGTGGCTGGGCTGCCATGCGGCATGTTTTATGTGGAAACTGGCACGCCCACTCGGTGATTGTGTGCTGCGTGCCACGCGCAAAGCTGTTGCTGACAACAAGGTGCGTTGATACGTGTGTCTGTCGGGTGGTGGAGAAGTGGCTGGGCTGCCACGCGGCATGTTTAATGTGCGAAACTGGCACGCCCACTCAGTGCCTGTGTGCTGTCTACCGCGCGCACAGCCGTGGCCGACGACAAGGTGTGTGTATTGGTGTGTTATTGGTATTGGTGTATTGGTAAGGTGTGTGTATATTGGTGTGTGGTGTGCATCTTGGTAGGTTGTATATTGGGTAGGAGGTGTATGTATTGGTTAGGAGGTGTATTGTTTAGGAGGTGTGTATTTGTTAGGAGGTGGTTGGAGGTGGTTGGAAGTGGTTGAGCTGCTGCCTGCAGCAACGCAACAGCACGCGTTCGATGCGGAACCTCGCCCGCTGTGCACTGCCAGCCCGCGTGTCTGACGTGGCTGGCGTGCTAGCTCACCGCTGCATTGCATTGCCGCATGTGTACCCACCGCCACCGCACCCAAAAAAAAAGGGCAACAACAAGCACAAAAACAGCAGCAACAACAGCAACAACACACACACACACACCGCACAGGCAATGTGTGCGCGTGCGCTCACACATCCGCGCGGCGCCAACCCCTCAACTGCGCTCGCATGTCTGTCCTCCAACCACCAACAACAACAACAGCAAGCACGCAACAGTAGCACCCCCACGCACACACACACACACACACCATCACCGCACAGGCAATGTGTGTGCCCGCGCTCACACAGTGGCGCGGCGCCAACCCCTCCACCGCGCTCGCATCCCTGTCCCACGACTGCCACCACCCATACCACCAGCAACACGACCACCACACGCATACACACGCACGTGCACACGCACACACACACACATCACAGGCAATGTGTGTGTGCGCGCGCTCGCACAGTGGCGCGGCGCCAACCCCACCACCGCGCTCGCGCAACTCTGTCCCACAGCCACCACCACCTATGCCAACAACAACACCCAAACACTGCCCAGCCACCCAAGTACCGCCATGCGGTGCATGCACAGGCGATGTGCGCACGCGTGCTCGCGCAGTAGCGCGGCGCCAACCCCTCCACCGCTTTGCATGTATTGTCCCACCACCACCACCCATACCACCAGCAACACGACCACCGCACACACACGCGCGCTCGCACACGCACACACACACACACACACACCGCACAGGCAGTGTGCACGCGCGCGCTTGCACAGTGGCACGGCGCCAACCCCTCGACCGCGCTCGCATGTCTGTCCCTCAGCCACCACCACCACCGTCACCACCACCAACGGCAACAATGCAACAGCAGCACCCGAACACACACACACACACACCATCACCGCACAGGCAATGTGTGCGCGCGCGCTCGCACAGTGGCGCGGCGCCAACCCCTCCACCACGCTCGCATCCCTGTCCCACGACCTCGCACACGTGGCGGGCGCGGGCGCATACGCGTACTACTCGTATGGGCTGGGGCCGTCCGCAGGGGCGCTTCCAGGGCCGCTGGCTCAGTGGGAATGGGTGGTGGCGGACTACAGGGGGGTGCACCAGGTGTGTGTGTGTATGTGTGTGTGTGTGTGTGTGGAATGCCCCAGGGTGTTGGTGTGTGGGTGGGTGGGGGGCATGCAGCAGGTGTGGGGGCGCTTCCAGGGCCGCTGGCGCAGTGGGACTAGGTGGTGGCTGACTACAGGGAGATCACCAGCTGCGAGCTGGTGATCGCAAACGAGCGTGCGTGGCGTGCGCATGCGGCGGATCGTGCAGTCCACCGAACGACGTTGCTGGCGGTCCAGTAGACCTGCGTGCACGTGTGCACGTGCCTGCGTGCGTGCGTGCTGCCTCCCCCATGCACGCGTTTTGGGGCCCAGCATGATCCCTCCAGCGCCCTCCCCACTAGGACTCGCTCACCCGTACACCACCACAATCCCCACCGCCGCCCCCCAGCTGCTGCTGCTGCTGCTGCTGCTGGGCTTGCCACACATACGCATGCACACACTCTCATGACACACACACACACCGCCACCCTTTGTCCCAGGCGCTGTCAGCGCTGCTGCTGGTGGCAGCAGTCAGTGGAATCTTGGCACACCCACGCACACGTACTAGCTTACATGCGCGCATACACACACACACACACACATGCGTGGCCTTGCGGGCTCTCTTAGTAGAGCTCCCCTAGAGTGTAGTCAAGGTCTTAAATCACGCCCCGGGGTCCTCCGGGCGCGTACGTGTAACAGTAACAGTAACAGTAACACGGGGTTTCCAGCTAAGCAGGCTACTCTTCTACTAGAGACACCCGCCGATACTCCAGCACACTTAAGTACTAGAGTACCGCCGGCTCCCGGCCGATAGACTACCGCTCCCGCCGGCTAGACTACCCCCAACAGCGGTCTCTGAGAGACATGTCTGGCAAGGAGCATATAGGAGAGGACCTTCCTCAGGGTCACAGTAGTGGCCTTGTGGCCAGTCAAGCCGGCAGAGCCGACTGGCGCTGACTGGAACGGTCCCCGCCTGGCAGTGCATGGCTGTCCAGCTCTCGTTTGCATGGGGCTCAGCCGGCGCCCCATGCCTCATGCATGGCCAGGTCCCACCCTCCATGGGTGCATGGACGACAGAGTTGTCATGGAGGCTGCCTGAAGACCTTCCAACGCCAGTCACCGGCAGACAAGCGACCCCGAGGATGAGCGCGGTGACGAACGCTGCGATTGGTGAAGCGGATTTACTCTGTGTTGCCTCGGCGGTCGCCATTGCTGAAGCCGTGATGGTAGCCCGCCTCCATGGGCAGCCATCTTGACCAATGTCCAGCATGCATTGACGGGCGCCAGCTCCTCCGCTCGTCGATCAACTCGTCGAGATCGGTGCCGCATGGCGTCCTGCATGGGGGAGGATAAGGGCCGTCTTCCAGCACGGGCCGCGGCAGCGCCGCGGCTACTCGCCAAGCCATGGCAGCGCCGGGCAAGCCGCTCCTGAAGTGTTCCACCGAGGGGCAGTCTAGCAGGAGCCGGGCCAGTCGTATTTTACCCCGCTCGTCAGCGGCACGGAGATCCTCGTCACCAGCAGCGCCGCATTGCTGGGTCCAGGGCTCGGCGACGAGAACGCGCCTCCGTTAATCGAGCCCCAAATCGAGCCCCGGTGTAAAACCTGTAAAAACCTGCGCGCACACACACACACACACACGACACATACGCACCCGCACCCCCCCCACCCCCATCACCCTTCCTTCCCAGGTGCTGTCTGCGCTGCTGCTGGTGGCAGCACTGTCGGTGGAATCTTGACACACCCACGCACACGCACCAACATGAGCAAACACACATGCCAATGACACAGACGCACCCCCACCGCCACCCCCACCCCCCGTCACCCTTTCTTCCCAGGTGCTGTCTGCGCTGCTGCTGCTGGAAGCACTGTCGGTGGAATCTTGGCACATCCACGCCACCCACGCACACCCACGCTACACACGCACACGCACTGCCGTGATACACACGCACCCATACACCCCACAACCCGTCACCCTGTCTTCCCAGGTGCTGTCTGCGCTGCTGCTGGTGGAAGCTGGGCACACCCACGCACATGCACACACACACACACACGACACACACACACCCCGCCACCCTTTCTTCCCAGGTGCTGTCTGCGCTGCTGCTGGTTGCAGCACTCCTGATGGCGGTGTTTGCGCGGCGGTAGGCTGGCCTGGTAGGCTGCCAGGCCTGCTGCCGCTGTGTGAGCGAGTCTTCGCACAATGCGAGGTCTCACTCTTGGCAGCCTACTGTTATCAGCGCTCCTAGGCTGCCGTTCTCAGCGTTCTCAGGCTGCCTCTGTGGACGCTGTCAACCCAGCACCAGCTGACACGGCTCCCCTCACAGCATGAAGAGACTCAACGGGCGCGGCTGCAGCTCAGATGCTGATCTGGCGTTTCTCGGAGCGATGACGAACCTGCAGGAACCCAATACTGGGCCCCTGTATACCGACAGCATGGGCGGTGGCAGTGAGGGCTGCAGCACCAGCAGCGCTTGTGATTGTGTGCGCTCTGGATTGGGCGACGTTTTTTCGCGACATCTGACTAGGAGGTTGGGTTGGTAGACAGGGAGGCGGAACGGAGCGCGAGCACGGGGCCCTTCCCACCAGCGCGCCTGTACTAAACTATTTTCCCGTACCAAGGGATGAGGGAGTTGTGGCTTGGTGCGTGTGAGGGGTCGGCTTGCCGCCCTAAAATGCGCCACTCGGAGCCCGGACACATGCGGGGGTGTTGATGATGGATGTTGCAGTCAGGTCAGTGGGTACCAATGGCAACGTGTTGCATTAACGCCTTGAGCTGCCTGTTGATGAACGCCTCTCTGCTGTGAGTAGTCTGCTTTGCCCGTTCACCCTTTCTGTCCCATGCCCCTTGTTTGGGCCTCAGCTTGGCTTGTCACGCTGTCACTATGTCGGGTTTAGGTTTCGTGTAACACGTTCCTACCCCCCCCCCCCAAATGGCGCCGTCCCGCTGTGCCTGCCTGCCGGACGCTTGACTGGCCATGTGCTGTGGCTGCTGCCCCGCCTGCACACACCCCTCGTGCACCACCGCTGATACCGCTGCCATCAGCCACACTGCCTTCCTAGACCCGCCTCCTCCCCCCGCCCGCCTTGCAGCTCAAGACGAACACTCCACCTGCCTTGGCGACACCCACCGCCACACCAAGCCACGCGCGTGTAGAAGACGTACGTGGGGCGTGTGCGGTGGCACGCCAACAGCGGCCGCTCCCAGCGTGTGTGTGTGTGCATGTGTCACTCAGCTGCGCCAGCGATGAACCAACTGGGCCAGTTACTGGGCACTGAGTGGGTGCTGGTGACCCTGAAGGTTTACACGCTGCCGTGCATGTCTCCAAACGCGAGGCAATCGCCCCTGTGGAGCAACATTTGCACGTGCGCGGGCGTGTGAAATGAATTTCAGGAATGTGTGTGTGTGTGTGTGTGTGTGTGTGTGCATCATCAGTGTGCAGGCATCACTCAGCGCATCATCGTATGAGGAGAGGCCAGTGGGCCACAGAGGCCTCTGCAGAGGGGGCAGTTTTTGTGCCCAAACCCCACACCCCTCACACCTGCACTGCGCCGTCACAGCACCACCGGGCATTGAGCGCCCCATCTCCTGTGAGCGTGCGTGCGCCTCGCGTGTCCCATGTCCGGACGGGGGCGGGGACGGGGTGGCTTCGGCGGTGGTAGAGGCGGAAGGGGGAGAGGAAGCGGGGCGCCCGTAGGACCCGTCGCGCGCGACGATGACGGCACCGTGCTGTCCAGTGCCCCGCTGGGGCCGCCGCCCATGTTCCCGGTGAGAAAGTGTATGGCCTGACGATGGAGGGCGCATAGGCTGAGTGCATGCGCGCTCGCGCATGCACGCATGGCACGCATGGCGTGTGTGCGTACACCGCCTCCCCTCCACATGCACAGGAGATCGAGCTGCCTGAGCACCCGGAGATTACTGCAAAGGAGTCGCTGCTGCTGGTGAGTGACGCGCGATGCGCCGGCGAGGCGTGCCTCCCTTCGCGGGGCGTGGCGTGGATGCACCTGGCTCTATTTCTTGAGCAAAGCCAAGCAGTTGCGAATGCGTGCGCAAAGCAAATTAGTTGCGAAGGCGTGCGCGTGTGTGTGCGCGCGCGCGCGTGTGTGTGCGCGCGCGCGCGTGTGTGTGTGTGTGTATGTGTGTGTGTGTGCACAGGAATCGGCCAGCGTCTTGCTAAAGCGTGTGTGTGCACTAGTTCGCGCTCCGCTCCCGTTGTTGTGGGCGCAGCCCAGTGCGCTGTATGCTGCGGCAGTAGGGCTCCTACTCCCCACGCCTACACTTCTATCCATTGACGCCTTCCGCCCACCTGCCCCTGCCCCTGGCGTGCTGAGCATGGATGCACCTGGCTGGTTCGCGCTCCACTCCCGTTGTGGGCACGACCCAGTGCGCTGTATGCTGTGGCCCTAGGGATCCTACTCCCCACGCCTGCACTTCTATCCATTGACGCATTCCGCCCACCTGCCCCTGCCCCTGGCGTGCTGAGCATGGATGCACCTGGCTGGTTCGCGCTCCACTCCCGTTGTGGGCACGACCCAGTGCGCTGTATGCTGTGGCCCTAGGGATCCTACTCCCCACGCCTGCACTTCTATCCATTGACGCATTCCGCCCACCTGCCCCTGCCCCTGGCGTTCTGAGCATGGATGCACCTGGCTGGTTCGCGCGCCACTCCCGTTGTGGGCACGGCCCAGTGCGCTGTATGCTGTGGCACTAGGGATCCTACTCCCCACGCCTGCACTTCTATCCATTGACGCATTCCGCCCTCCTGCCCCTGCCCGTGCATCGACTCTGCGGCAGCTGCGGCGCAACGACCTCCTCAATTACTCCAAGACCTCGCCCTTCTTCCTAGAGCTGGTGAAGCAGGCCAAAGGTAAGGAAGGCGCAGGAGGGAGGGGAGGGGTCTATGACACAGCGACGCGGCACCTTACCCCAGACACTGCAGGTGAACACACCATGAAGCCGTCTAGCACACAATCTGTGACCTTCTATCTTGCGAGTCTCGCGCCGTTTTCCGTAGTTGCCAGGCAGTACACACCAGCGCAAACGTCGCGTCCTTCGGTGTTTCACTATATTACTGCGCCTATGCATTGGCACACACACGTCCCATCGTTCGCCACGCTTAGGTCTCGTCAGTTCACACCATAGGTACCCGACCTTTAACCTCACATTCATCCAGCCGCACTTCCCCAGACAACTCGCCGTCTCCTCTTGTCCGGCGATGTCTGAGTTAGATCGCGTGACAACACCCTTATAGCTCGTGCCCTGCCCATGCAGCATACTCAGGCGCAGAAGAGTGATCCACGTCGCGTATACCTGTTTTCCTCGCTATGAGCAGCTTAGCGACTAGCATCAGAGCGCACCATCAAACCACACAGTCTCTCCTTGCTCTCATTACATATACCATGCGCACCTACAACGCCAACGCCTTTCATGCCATATACTATCTCCATACAGTTTGCGCTGCTCAGTTGACCACACTCGTGTTAGTCACATCTAGACCCTCGACGCTAGCGAATGCATATAGCTCCGCCTGACGTGGCGTGCTCCTGATCCCACGCCGGAACACCAGCGTAACTAACAACAACGCACGTGACTCTGCACCCCGCCCCCTTCGCAACACTCACAGGATCTCGCGACTCGAGCGCCGATAGTTACTCACCACGCACACTGCTGCTGTGATGACCAGACACCCCTTCATTCGGGTCTCCTGTGTGTGTGTGCATCTGTGGCTACACACCACGCCTGTGACCGTGCCTGCCGACCCGACACCGCTATACAAATCCCCTTGCCCAGGGTGTCTTCACCCGTTGTCTCAGTACTTCTGATCTGCACCTCCGGTTCCTCTGATCACCTCACTTCCTTACATATATACTGATCTCTCCACACGGTCTGTACTTTCTAGAGAAGAACAACGCAAATCGCCCCCTACCGCCCGGTGGCTCCCCGGGGTTTTCCGAATGCTGGCATTTTTTGCATTTTTTGCCGTTTTTCCGGCTTTTCCGCCCCTTTCGCTCCTTATCGGCAAACCACCCTTCGGGCGGTTTCCTCATTGGAATCCGATCGGCAAGGATAACCCTGGCGCCTGCGCCCATGCGCAGACGGCCCTGACGCTGGCCTCGACCGCTCCTCGATGCGCGACGCCAAGCGACTGCGCACGCGCCTGTGACCGTGCCTGCGACCCACGCCTGCGCCCACGCCTGCGCCCATGCGCAGACGGCCCTGACGCTGGCAACGACCGCTTCTCGATGCGTGACGCCAAGCGACTGCGCACGCGCCTGTGACCGTGCCTGCGACCCACGCCTGCGCCCACGCCTGCGCCCATGCGCAGACGGCCCTGACGCTGGCAACGACCGCTTCTCGATGCGTGACGCCAAGCGACTGCGCACGCGCCTGTGACCGTGCCTGCGACCCACGCCTGCGCCCACGCCTGCTCCCATGCGCAGACGGCCCTGACGCTGGCCTCGACCGCTTCTCGATGCGTGACGCCAAGCGACTGCGCACGCGCCTGTGACCGTGCCTGCGACCCACGCCTGCGCCCACGCCTGCTCCCATGCGCAGACGGCCCTGACGCTGGCCTCGACCGCTTCTCGATGCGTGACGCCAAGCGACTGCGCACGCGCCTGTGACCGTGCCTGCGACCCACGCCTGCGCCCACGCCTGCGCCCATGCGCAGACGGCCCTGACGCTGGCCTCGACTGCTTCTCGATGCGTGACGCCATGCGACTGCGCATGCGCCTGTGACCGTGCCTGCGACCCACGCCTGCGCCCACGCTTGCGCCCATGCGCAGATGGCCCTAACGCTGGCCTCGACCGCTTCTCGATGCGTGACGCCAAGCGACTGCGCACGCGGGAGCCGCTGACGTCTGTCATGACACTCACGTCAGAGTACTTCCCAGAGGAGCTGTTTGCGGGCGCGAGCGAAAAGCGGTGCGTTGCGTGCACAGGCGGACATGCATACGGGGCTATGCATGCGTGCGTGTGTGCGTGCGTGTGTGTGCGTGTGCGTGTGTGTGTGTGTGTGTGTGTGTGTGTGTGTGTGCGTTGCCGGGGTGTATTGCAGTTAGTAGTACAGGCATTGCCGGTGCATGCGGACGGCCTCATGTAACACTTGGTTGGTTGGTTGGTTGTGTTTGTGTGTGTGTGCTCGATTTTACAGTCCGTCGGATGCCTTTGATGGCGCATTAGACCCTAGGAAAGAGGCCGGCAGCTGTCAAAATTAGACCCCTAGCATGTCATCTGCCATCATGATTGCTGTGCACGCGGTGCGTGTGTCAAAACAGTGTGTGTGTGTGTTTGAGTGTGTAATTGGTGATGCTTACAGCATGCGGCCGGGCGCGGCTGAGCTGCTCCCTGCGTGATGTTGAGTGGGGCCGCAGGCCGGGGTGGGGGCGGGGCGGTCCGAAGACCCGTCGTGTCCTTGCGTGCCATATTGGTAGTCTCTACTCGGTGGCGCGGCCCAATTGCAACCAGTGTTTCCGTTAGCCACCGAGCAAAAGTGCATTTGCGGTCTTGACATTGCGCGAATTTGGCCCGGAAGTTTGAAGATCGACAGTTCTCCATGTTCCGGCCAAACACTCGCCTCCAGCGGGGTGAGACTGGGGAAGTGAGCGTGAGGGCCGGGGCGGGCCGTCGTTTCCCCAAGATCCTGAGCGAAACCACTGCCTGCAACCCACTGAGCACCACTGTGCGTGCGTACGTGCGTGCGTGCGTGTGCGCTGCGCAGGGGCAAGTTGCACTCGCAGAAGCAGGACGCGTTTTGGAAGGCGCAGGGCAAGAAGAACGACGAGAGCGGAGGTGGGGTTGTTGCTGCGGCGTGTGCATGTCACGGGGTGGGGTGGGGTGGGACGCGGTGGGAGGGTTGGGTTGGGTTGGGTGTAGGTGGGGTATGGGTGGGGTGGACAGGGTTGGGTGGAACCAGGGTGGGACGTGGTGGGTGGGTGGGTGGAAACAGGGTGGCGACGGGGGGGGGTGGAGGTGTGGAAGGTTGGGGTGGGTGGGGTGGGGCGGGGCGGGGCGGGGTGGGGTGAGGCAAGGCGTTTTCCGAGCTGCCTGTGGAGAGGGGGGGGGCAGCATCGGGCAGGCGCACGTGTCCCGGTTGGCTCGCGCGACTCGAATGGACATTACGGCACACACTTCCCCCCACACACACCTCCCCACTCCCCTGCACACACGACACACACGCGCACACGTGGCGCGCGTCGCACCGCACCGCTCAGGTCTCCACCGCCTCGACCAGCTCGCACAGATGGAGGGCAAGGCCGGCGCAGCTGGCGGGCCGGGCGCCGCCGGCGGCGACGACGAGCCTCCCGAGGACCTCGCTCCGGTGGACACTGACGAGGAGGAGGACATGGAGTTTGACGACTATTACCAGGTGGGGTGGGGAAGGGTGTGGGGAAAGGTGTGGGGAAGGGTGTGGGGAAGGGTGTGGTGCATCACACAATGGGCAGGGCAGGGAGCGCGGCGCAGCGCAACAGGCGCGCGGGTCTGACCTGAGGGAGCCCGGGCAGCCCAGCCGACCCTGCGCTGCTCTCATGCGCTGCTGATGCGATGTGTGCACGCGCGCAGGGAGAAGACTTCCAGGACGATGAAGGATATGATGACGCGTACGAGGACGGCGGCGGTGGCGGAGACGAGGGGGCCACGTACTAGGATGCGCATGGCTGCACGCGCGCATGGCGTTCATGCGCCTGGCCTGTGGTGCTGGATCAGTTGCTGTGGGTGTCAGATCAGTTGCTGTGGGTGCCAGATGAGTGTTTGCTTCCTAGAATATGCACAGGCAATGTGTGAATGGTTAGTTGTACACTCACACTCACTGTCTGTTGTCCTATTGTCGTGCCACTACTTCTACGGCGCCTCGTGCCGCGGCGCACACGTGGCGTGTGCGTGCCATCTTCAGGCTGCCGTGCTGTGAGCGTCACAACTAGCCTCCAGCCTGTAGCATATCCCACTACGACTCTACCGCGGGCTAGCAACCCAGGGCAGCGCTACAGTCGACATCACTACCTGCAGGGGTATCTGGGCGTGACGTAGGAGCTGCGGCGGTGTCGTCGGCGGTGTCGTCGGTGAAACATGGCGCTCCGCAGGGTGAGGCCACTGGACCACGCGTCACCTTGTTGCATGCACGATCATGCTTGCGGCACGTGCGTGGCTTGCAGGCGACGGGACGAGAGTCCATGGCGCGCCAGCTGTCGCTCTGGTGCATGGTGCATGGTGGACGGTGGATACGAACGCCTGCCACATGCACACACACAGACAAAGACACTTAACACACACACATACACACACATGCACACACTCTCTAGCGCGCACACACACAGACACAGACACAGACAGACACACACACACACCCATAACACATAACACATAACACACACACGCACACACACACAGAGAGAGAGATATCGTTACAGAGAACTCTGCACGGCAGACCTAGATAGGCTGTTTCTAGTCATCAATTGAGGAGATTCCGTTTGGAGGCGGGAGACCAACCGTGCGCCAGCAAGAGGGTGAACAACCTCATTCGTAAAGCAGTGGGGGAAAGGGGCAGTGGCGGGTCATTGACGGCTGTGTTCGTCAATCCGCCTCGGCTGAGTTTAAACTAGGTGTCGGCAGAAGGACTTCCACAGTTGTGGAAATCATGCTAAGATGATCCACTCGGTGGTGACTCGCTCGGCGCACTCGGGGCGCTCGGCGATGTCGCGTGTGAAGTTGAAGAGATGGATGTTTGCGGAGGGCGTAGAACGTGACGGAGTGGGCGCAAAAGTCACCGGCGTGAGCCAGAAGAAGGTGATGGCGCCGCCGGCATAGAGCGAAGTCGTGTCCGAACAGCGGTATTCGTGCAAGTGGGAGGCAGTGGGAGGGAGGCAGCGGGAGGGTAGTCGGAGGGAGAGGGGGAGGCGCGGGGGAGGGTTAGGGAGGGGCGAGGGGCACAAGATGGGTTGGGGTGCAGCGGGGATGGAGGGGTGGAAGACAGGAGAAGGGAGGGAGGAGAGGGGGGAGAGGAGGGAGCCACACTGTGGCCCGGCCACATGGCGCATACATAGGCGCTGGTAGCATGGGGGGGGTGCATGGGGTGCTTGTGCGCGCATGGGGCGCATGGGGAGGGGTAACTCCATGTGACGAGCATGTGGGTGTATGGAGGTCGACGGGGCGGCAGTGGGATAAGCGGTGGGTCTCTTGAGGTGGGGCGTGGGGTCGAATGAACGACTGGGCGGTGGGCGGGACGGTGGCGGCTGGAGGAACTCGGTAGCTCAAGCGCTGAGCGCTGGCTCGGGCCGCATGGCGGTCGAGGTGATGGCACTGAGATACCTGGGCTCCGTTGTCTGAAGCTGCAGAGCTGCGGGGGGAGGGAAATCTGTGCGGTAGGGCGTCACGTGTTTTTGCCATGTGGAGGGCGTGCGAGAGAGTGCGGATGGACTGAGTTCCTGGATGCATGCGTCGACTGGCTGCTTAATTGGCAGCCCGACGACAGGGGGCGTACGGAGGAGGAGAGGCGGCGAGAATCGCCGGCGGCATGGGTGAAGGGGGGTCGACGTAGGCGGCGGCGATGACTGCGCGGGCGCGGCGCCCCACTC
>VFSX01000033.1:799484-811270 GCA_016618255.1 Chlamydomonas sp. UWO 241 | reverse complement strand
CTCCTGGGCATACCATGTGTTGTGTGGTCGCACTGATGCCCCCCCCCCCCCTGGTTTTACCAGCACCGCCCCAGCCGCCCCTGACGCGTGCAGCGCCCGCGCTGCCCGCTCAACCGCCGCTTCTAGGAGCGCCTGCTCCTCATCTACCGTGGGGGCCTCCCGCGCCCCCTTGATCTCTGCCGCCACCCCCTGCAGCTCCCGTGCGTAGGCACGCTCCCCCCCCTCAGGCAACCTAAATCTAGTTGGCGTGGTGCATGGCATGGTAGGGTGTGGCGTGGCGACCTCCTCACCGGCCGCCTCGCCCATGGTCAGCACAACTGGGCAGTGGTCAAAGGACCCCTTCCAGCCTGGCAGGTTGGGGATCGTATGCACCCTGAGCGTGGCCCCCTCCCGCGGGGCCCCCGTCTCGCTAAACATGAGTGCCGGCGATGCAACGTGGTAGTCAACAACGCTGTGCGCCATTCCTGCCTGTTGCATGAGAATGTGTGTCGTCCCCCCTCATACCTCTTGGCAAGCGCCCGGTTCAGAATCACCAATCCCGGTGTCTCGCACGTCTAATCTTGTCCCTCCCTGCGCGTTCTGCGGCCCGTGGTCGGCAGACGTCCGCTTTGTTCCTACCGCCCAGCCCGTTGATGCTCCCAAGCGGCAGCGCCGAGGGCGGGTCACCCCTCGGCGTCGTGCCCCCCCCTGTCGCCGCTTGGCCGGTGCGGGCGATTTTGAGGTCCCCCAAACTGCACCTCCCCACGCTCCCTGTACTGCTACCCTTGGGCGGGAGCCAGCATTGTGGGCTCCGCCGACAGGCTCCCGCCCTCCCGCTTCAGGTACGTGGAGGTGGGGGGGGGGGGGTAGACAGCGCACGCGTACACGTCCCTCCCCCCTTGAGCCTAATCCTGAACCAAAGCATCCCCAGCGCTGGGGTGTCTTCCACCACCTTGACGTGGCTCGCGATCGTGGAGCGCACATGAAGCGCCACCCCCCCGTGTTTTGCGGTGTATGGGCGTCGGCTGCATGCTAGGCACTTGAACCCCCTAATAGCCCCGGGGGCCTCGCCGGTATGCCCAGTTTCAGTGAATGCGATGATGTCCGTTGTGGCCCAGAGCCAGTTACTGACGTCGGCGCTCTGGTCTATGTGATAGTGTTGCCCTTGAACGTTCCACGTCATTACGCGTAACCCGATGCCGGGGCGTGGCCCGGCCGGCTGGGCCCCGCCCCGCCGTGCCCGGCCATCCCCGTGTGCTCCGCGTCGTGCATGGGGCCCATTGCCGCCACCCGGGGGCGCCCCCAGCGCCCCCAGTGGCCCTGCCCCCCCCTCGCCGACCCCATGCCCTGCTGCTGTTCCATTCCAGCATGCTGCTGCCCTACGCCAATGGGGTCCCATGCCGGCGGCCCAGTCATCCCCTGATGCGGCGGCCCCGCCGCCAGTGGTGTCCCCCCCCCGCCCGTCCCCGCATGCTGGCCCCCCCAGCCTGCTGGTGCTGCCACATGCCCATGTGTTGCGGCCCCCATGTTTGTGCCCCCGCCTGCTGCTGTTGCTGCTGCAGCTGCTGCTGCATCCCCATTGCCATCTGGTGCTGCGTCTGCTGCTGCGCCTGCCCCATGCCCTCATGTGCCAGTGCTTGTGCCTGTGCCAGTGCCTGTGCCTGTGCCTTCTGTGCCTGTGCCTGTGCCTGTGCCTGTGCCGCCTGTGCCTGTGCTTGCGCGCCATTGCCCATGTGCTGCTGCCTTGCGTTTGTGTGCTGCGGCACGCGCAATGCCTGCAGCCCTGCAGCCTGTTGCTGCTGCCCCATGCCCATCTGTTGCCCCGTGCCCGTTAGCTGTTGCAGCTGCTGCTGCAGATGGTGTATCTGAAGCTGCAGTGCTGCCGTCCCTGCCCCCTCTTGCATTGCCCCTGGCTGCCACATGCCCGGACCCATGCCCCAGGGATGCCCCCCACCTGCGGTCTGTGCCGTTGGTGTTGGTGCCTGCCCCCCCCTGGAACCCTGCTCCTAGCGGCGGCTGCCACATGCCCGACCCCGGCGGCTGCCACATGCCCGCCCCCGTGCCCCCAATCTGCCCCCCCGATGCCTGCTGCGCCCCGGGTGGTGGTGGTGTTAGTGCATGCCCCCCCTGGTACCCCGTTCTTGCCTGCTGCGCCCCCCTCGGCAGCTGCAACCTGCCCGGATCCGTGACCACCGCCTGGCCCCCCCCTGCCTGCTGCGCCCCTGTTGGTGGCAGTGTCAGTGCCTGTCCCCCGTGGTGCCCCGGCCCGGCCGGCCGCGGCAGCGCCGCTCCCGGCAGCTTCCCCATGTCCGGCCCCGTGTCCACTGGCTGTCCCCCCCCGGCATGCTGCGCCCCTGGTGGTGGTGGTGGTGGGTATTCTCCCCCGCCCTGTTGCGCCGGCTCCCGCGGCGGCAGCACCCCGCCCGCGAGCACCTGCTTGTCATCAACCCACAGGCAACCCCTGGCAGAGCGCACCTTCCTCCCCTCCTGCATCGCCTGCGCGAACAGCGCCTTCAGCGGCAGCCACGCCTGCTGCTGCGCAGGCGTCCGCTCCACGCTGATGCTGACCCCCGCCGCGGACACCGCCGCGAGGCGGCTGTGCACCCAGCGCGCCAGCAGGGGGCTCGCCACCACAAACGCCGCCTTGGTGCCCTCCTGGCTGCTGGTATCCCCTCCCTTCGGCCGCAGCACCCACGCGTCCTCAAACACCAGCGGCCCCGCGGCAGGTGTTGGCTTCCCCAGCAGCTCCGGCCGGATGAGCCACGTGTGCAGCTTGTCCGCGAGCTCGAGTGGTCTGTCGGTCACCCGTTTAGGGATGATGACCTTGAACATGCGGTTGCAGCGAGTCTCTCGCCGCTCTGCGATGATTGCGGCTCGCACGTTCCCAGTTGGGCCCATGCCGGCCGCCTGCCTGATCTCGTCCCGCAGAGCAGCCGTGTCCCTCTGCTGGGCTGCGGCGTGTGCACCGAGCTCGTCCTTGCTTGCCCTGCTGGCCAGCTCGCGGCTGTACTGCACCTGCCGCGCCTTGGTGTCCTCTCGCACGAGGGCCTTGTGGCCCGCCGTGCGCTCCTCCATGGCCGTGAGTCCTAGCCCCAGCCTGATCACCTCTGCATTCACGCGCCCGTACCCGCTGCCGAGCCCGCCAAGCGCCGTCTCGAGCCCAGACAGGCGTGTCTCCGTGGCTGCATGGTTGCGCCTGGCGTCCGCCCGCATGGCATCCGCTTGGCGCATGGCCACCTCGTGCATGGCCGCATGCTGCCGTGCAAGGGCAATCATGCCCTCCCCGCCTTGCATGCCCTCGTCATAGCCGCTGGGTGGCGCGAGCGGCTCGTCCTGATACAGGACCAGAGCGAGTGAGGGGGTGATGCCGGCAGCCCCTGTCGCTGCCCCCTCTCCATCCGCGTCCCCCTCCTCGCCGATGCCTGACGCCGCCGCCGGCCCCGCTGGCGCGATCCCGGCACTGGACGTGCCGGGGGCTGCGCGCTGGGGGGTCGCGGCGCTCCCCGTGGGGTGGGGGAGCGCCGTGATGGCGGCCCTCGTCGCTGTGTCCTCCGCCCTCGCTGCCTCTCCGCTGCCCGTTCGCTTCCCACCCGCTGTCCGCTCGTCGCCCGCTGTGCTAGTGGACCCGAGGGCTGTGATCATCGCGGTGTTCGATCTTAAAGTCCTGCCGCCCCGCGCCCCCGGCGGCGAGTGCGTCCTTCCCGTGATTAAGGAGACGTCGCCTATGTTTGCCATGCTCTGTAGTCGTTGCTTATAACCATGATAGTAAACTAACCGAGGAGTTCCTGTCCAGTCAGCCTACAGTTTGATGTAACTGTAACTGCTGGAAGGTCCATATTGGGCGCTGCAGCCCCCCGCCGCCAAGGAGGAGGGTTCCCTCAGGGCCTGGTGTAGCACGGTATGCAAAACTGCAGCCAAACAGGTTTGTTGAAGCTACGGGCCACCAACCGAAACAAGACCCGCCCGCCAGCAACAACCTCCCTGTTTGACCTCCCTGACTTCTCGCTTTGTGCCTGACGCTGCACCCTTTACCGTAGACGCAGCAACCTGCGCGCCTGTACATTTCGCGTGCCCACCTATAGTTTGTGTGCTGAAAAGCGCATGCACAAAGCATGCACACGCACAAAACAACAACAGTGGTGGCGCCGCAGGTTGGAGCTGAATGGCGCACTGGACGAGCTTGCACTGGCACCTGGGAGGGGGCCTGCGCACGTGGCGTGTTCCGACGAGCACACATATCTTACACTTGCCTCGCTTCGTGCGGAGGTACGCGCACATTCGTTCCCCCCAACACAAATCTAACATTGGCGAAAGTGGGTGCCAGGTGCGGGTTGGGGCGGCGTATACACAGGACAAAACGCAATCGGATTGCGGCGTGGGGGTTGAGTTCGTTTGCTGCCGGGGAGCAGCTGCAGTGGCAAAGCGTGGGGCTCCGAGTTGGCAGCGCCCCATTTTCTCTCGACAGTCCTGGCGGGCACTAAATTATATCAAGAAATCCGCAAATTCATCAGTGATCCTGGATCGGGAAGCGCTCGACAACGCGCTTCCGCAACGGTGCGTTTTTTTTTATAACTGTTTGAAACTGTCGTTTTGGCTGGTAGAAATGTCCCTTTGCTTTCGGCGTTGTTTGGGGACTGGCCTTTTTTGGTGGCGGTGGTGGTGGGGTCTAGCAGCGCCCGAACGGGCTCTCTTTCTCGGTGCGTGCCCTCGGCCGCCATGGCACACACATAGCGCTTCTTGTTGGCGTGCACGCTGCAGGCTGCCCTCCATCGGACAGACCCTGGGCACACGAGGCAGTGTTGTTACCAGCGCTGCCGCTGCGGCGTCGCCCAGCTGCCGCCCAGCTGCCGCCGAGTTGCCGCGTAGCTGCCGGTCAGGTGCCGCCGAGCTGCCGCCCAGCTGCTGCTCAGCTGCTGCTCAGCTGCCACCCAGCTGCTGCTCAGCTGCCACCCAGCTGCCGCTCACTTGCGCGCCTCGGTCTCGGCCACGCGTCGCACCACTCGGTAGTACGCCTCGTCGTTGGTGGCCGTCTTCAGGGCAAAGTGAAGGCGCTCGATCTGCGTGTGTGCAGGATGGGCGTGAGTGCAGGATGGGCGTATGCGAGGCAGTGAATTCCTTTTCGGCTCTACTCAGCCATTTGGCTTTATTCCGGCTGTACTTTGACCTTGCACACAGCTCAACCCATGCAGTGGGTTGTTAGTCTGACAAGCCCGCCAGACAGAGCACGTCAGCAGCTTTCAAATGACCTATAGATGAGGGCAAATGGTCAACGGGAGGTCAACGGTCAACGCGGTCAAAGAAAAATCCGGCTGTGTAGAAATTAACTAAAAATCCTGAAAACGAAATCACTGATGAGAAGGATGGCTCAGGGTCGCAAGGGTGAGATAACTACGCCTCACAGGTCTTCCTCCAGGGCTGGGAATAGTGAAACTCTTGTCGAGGTAGCCATGCAGAGGGACTGAAATAGGCCTAACTAGACCTCCCAGGTCTTCCTCCAGGGCGAGGAATATCATGAAGCTCTCGTCAAGCTAGCCAGGCAGAGGGATTGCACTAGGTGATGATGATGGATATCACAGCCAGAGAAACCTCTAGAAGGCGTACAAGACCGTGCTTGGCGCGTAGTGCAGGAACTGGGATGGCTGGCTACTTGGCTCTGTGTGGGCATGGCATACCACTACCGCGCACCAGTGGTGTCCTTAAGGAAACCGAGAATGTCCTGTTTGCCCCCGCAACATTGGAGGGGACGTGCCGACTTGCCCCCGCATGAGGCGTTTTTTTTTGCGGAAAAGTGTGAGAATTGCTTATTTCCACACTTTTCGAAGCAAAATTCCCACGATTCACCACCGCAGTTTCCCCCAAATTTCCCATGGTCACCTGCACGTCCTCGCGCGCGAGTGCCCGTTCAATTTCACTCCGCAGGAGCTGTAGTCGGTCGCGGGAGTTCTGCGGTGTGCGAAAACGCAGCACGCAGTGTCAGTATGCAGGGTTTCATGCTCGCATGCAGTGAGCACATGGTGGGTTAGGGTTCTAAGGAAGAAACCCTAAACTGAAACCCTAATTAGCTCGCACCTTGGACGTCGTGAGCGCATTGCTCAGCGCCTCAAGGGTGACGCTCGTCTCCGGCGCGTCTGGGAGGTCCCCCACACGGATGCGGGCAACGAGCTCCTCGATGTCGCTGAAAGGCAGGTCGATGCTGCTGCGTGTGGTCGTGTGAATGGTGTGTGCGTGTGTGGTGTGTGCGTGCGCGCGTGTGTTCGCCGCGTGACAGTCTGTCTGGGCGGCTCATGCATCCGTAGGCAGCCAGACCAGAGCAAACCAAACTGGGCAGATGAGTTTGTGTTTGCTTGCGCTTCAACGCCATCTCTTGCTGGATATGGCGCGCACCTGCTCCATGCACCCCTCCATGCATGGCCTGCTCTGCTCACCTCTCTTCCTCTCCCGTGCGCTCCATCGCGCCGGAAAGCGCAGTCCTAAATGCGTCAGAGAACAAGGGAGAGGCCCGGAGGACGCGGCTGCGAGGCTGAGCTGGCAGGTGGTAGAGGTTGCAAACGCCAGCACGCTGCACGCCCAAGCAACGAGCGAGCGCGCATCACGTCAGTTGTGGCAAGCAATCACCATCGCGGGTTCGGGCGAACGTGCTTCTGTGGCATCGGCAGCGCATCGGAGGAGTCAAAAGCCCCTCTGTTGCATATATCCGAGGAGGCCCCACACGCCCTCACCACGGGGACGGCACGCGTGGCGCAGGCGGACTTGAGTGCAGTCGCGTGCATCGTGAATATGGTAAAGGCCACAGGATACAAAATTGAGGAACATGCTTTTCCACACTCTCCACACTTGCATCGCACTCCAAGAATACCAAGGCAGTGCGCCGACGACGCCCTCTGGCGAGCGAGCGTCCTGGGGTCTGGCGATAACCTCGAAGATGAGCGACTTGGAGGCGGCGTTGACCGCAAAACTCGCGAAGCAGTAAGAAAAACGAAAGCACAGCACATCCACAGACCACGTCAACGTGGTCCATGTATAGACCTGGGCTGGAGGGAGAGGGAGAAGGGTCAGGATCGAGCTGGCAATGCACGAGCGCCATGCGCAAGCGTCATGCACCATGCGCCGTGCATGTGATCACGATGACCATGCATGTGATCACGACCCTTCTATGCATGCAAGCCCTCCTCCCCCATGCAAGCCTCCTCCCCCATGCAAGCAGCCCACACCCACAGCCTATGCGCCTGTCCCCTCACCCCCCCCCACACAACACACGCCTGCGTACGGAACACGCACGCGCACACGCACGCGCACACGCACGCACAACACCCCACAGGAAGAAGACCTTTGACGCGAAGCTCGCTGCTCTTGGCGCCGTCAACTCAGCGCTGCAGGCGGAGAATGAGAAGCTGCGGGAGGAGGTGGAGGGGCTCAAAGCGGCAGGAGCGGCGGCGGGGGCGGGGAGGGGCAGCGGCACCAACGGAGGCATCAGCACGGCTGGTGCGTGTGCGTGTGCACATGTGTGGTCGTGTGCAGATGTGTGTGTGTGTGTGTGTGTGTGTGATGAATGACTAAGTGTGTGTGTGTGCACGCTTGCGCGTGTGCTTGCGCGTGTGCTGCTGCAACGACACCGTGGCTGTGTACGTGCGCGCGCGGGGCATGCCGTGCGAGTGTGTCGATACAGTCACGTTTACCGTACCGTACCGTACCATACCGCTTAATGTGCTTCATGGCACAGTTCACGGCAGGCTGATGCCCTACCGAAATCCCAACGTCTGATCCGCGCAAGTGAATGCGGTCGTAACGTCTGAGACGGTCCGGGGTGCGCCTCAGACGGTGGTGGGTGCCTGAGGCGGTCGGGATGACGCCTGAGGCAGCGCCTGCAGCGATCGTGGGTGCGCCTCAGGCGGCGCTTCAGGCGCTCCGAGCGCCTGATGCGCCGCCTGATCCGCGCAAGTGAATGGGACGCCTGAGGTGCCGCCTCAGGCGTTGTGAATGTGGTAGGGCTGTGCACTTGGGATGGGGGGCGTCGTAAACTCTGCGTCTTTAGAAAGCTGGAAACGTCAATCCTGGCCGCTGTAATTTATATTTACTGCTACATGCATTGAGCGGTACGTTATGCACATGTGCTCATGCTTATATCATACGTACTGTATGCAGAGGTGGAGCTTTACGAGTTGAAGGATAGTTTGCTCGTGTGTCGAAATGCCTCTACACGCCACACATAACCTGTAGGAACCTCCTACCCTCCTTGCGTGCCCACACTTCTGCGCAGAGGAGCTTGTCGGGTCGAGGGAGGCGCAGCACGCTGCTGAAGCCGCACACACACACACTGCCACACACACACACTTGCGTGTGTGCCAATATGCCTCTAAACGTCATACCTTGCACACACTCTTTTCGATATGTCTCGATATGTGTCTCGATATGTGTCGATGTGTGTCGTTATGCCTCTAAATGTCACGTATTTAACTTGTACACACACGTTTGCACAGAGGAGGAGCTGGCCGAGTTGAGGGAGGAGCTCGAGGAAGTCCGGAGCGAGTTTGAGTCGCGCATGGGCGCCAAGGATGCTGCGATCAAAGCGCTGAGGGTGAGATAAGGGCGATTAGAGAGAGGGAGAGAGAGGAGGAGGGAGAGAGAGAAGGAGAGGGAGAGGGAGAGAGAGGGAGGGGAAGAGAGGGGGGGAAGAGAGTAAGTGTGTGTTCCCACTCACGACCTAGAAGTTCCTTCTAGCCTGGAAGAAGGGTGGGGAGCGACTTTGACTGGAGCGTTCTCAACGGAGACGCTAGCGATGTCGACTGAACGTCGGCTGTGACTAGAAGAAAAAAACACTTCTTCTAGATTGACCAGGGGGCCGCTCGGGGGCCCTTTAGCGTGACTAGAAAACCTAGAAGTTTTCTTAAGAGTCCGAGTGGGAACACACCCCAAGTGCGGCGCGAGTTTGGGTCTCGCATGGTCGCCAAGGATGCTGCGATCAAAACGCTGAGGGTGGGTGAGGGAGCGGGGCAGTCCTCGGGGTTGGAAGGGGGTGGGAGGGGATCGGGGCGCAGAGGAGGGGTACGAGTTGAGAGGCAGGGAGGAAGGAATCAAAACGCTGAGGGTGAGTGGCGTGGGGGGTGGGGGGTGGGTGTGTGTGTGTCTAGGTGTGTGAGGAGGTGCGTGCAGGGTCGATGGGAGGCGTGTGCGCGTAGATGGGACGCAAAAAGAATTGCTTCTACCGAGGTTCGAACTCGGGACCTCTCCCTTACGAAGGGAGCGCAATACCACTATGCTATAGAAGCTCGAGTTGTGCTTGTCACCACGCCAAAGTCGGTGGGGGTGGTTCTGGCGGGGATGAGTGGAATTCGCAGAGTTGACGATGGCATGTTTTGTGTAACAATCTCTCTTATGTTTTGGCCATGGCATTCCATGTTTTGAGCCCGGCGTCCCCTCGGGGGCGTTTAGGGAAGTACCACCGGCCGTGTAACAATCTCTCTCTCTCATGTTTTTCGCCTTCCCTTTTTCCATCCCTTCCCCGTCTCCCCACACATACAGAGAGCCCGGCGTCCCCTCGGGGGCGTTTAGGGAAGTACCACCGGCCGTGTAACAATCTCTCTCCGATGTTTTTGATACTGATCCGCTGAGTTTGCGGCCTGCCCTACGGGATTACGCCAGCAGAGGGAGAACCCGAATTGACCAGAAGCAACCGCCCCACAGGAAGAGAAGAAAGCAACAGCGGCCAAGCTGAACGCGGCTAGCAGCGGCAGCAATCACACGCACTCACCCCACTCCCCCCTGCCCACTTGTCGCGTGCAAGCAAGCTGGCAGAACCAAATAAACCAGAATCAACCACTCCCCCACAGGAGGAGAAGAAAGCAACAGCGGCCAAGCTGAACGCGGCCAGCAGCGGCAGCAACGCGTCAGAGGCGCGCGTGAACGAGCTTCAGCAGACAATCGACGCGCTCAGGTATGTGTTTGGGAGGTTTGGGGTAGGTGTGGAGGTGTGGGCTGTGGGGCATGGTAGCTTGCCAGGGTGCGTCAGAGGCGCGCGTGAATGAGCTCCAGCAGACGATTGACGCGCTCATGTGTATGTGTGTGTGTGTGTGTGTGTGTTTGTGTGTGTGTGTGTGTGTGGAGGTGTGGGCTGTGGGTGTGGCGTGTGGCAGCTTCCCAGGGTGCGTCAGAGGCGCGCGTGAATGAGCTCCAGCAGACGATTGACGCGCTCATGTGTGTGTGTGTGTGTGATGTGTGGGGTGGGTGTGGAGGTGCGGGGTGGGTGTGGACCAAGCAGTCAGCTGGGTGATTTCGTCCTCAGGCTGTGGGGTGGGTGTTGAGGTATGGGGTGTGGGCAGGTGTGGGGTGAATGAGCTCCAGCAGACGTTTGACGCACCCAGGTGTGAATGTGAGAGGTGTGGGGAGGTGTGGAGGTTTGGGGCAGGGCTTCAAGGTGGGCTGGGCCTTGTAGGGCCCGCCGGGTGTGGGGTGTGGTACCCAAAGTGTGTCAGAGGCGCGCGTGAATGAGCGCCAGCAGACGATTGACGCGCTCAGGTGTGTGTGGGAGATGTGGGAGGTGTGGGGTGGGTGTTGAGGTGTGGGGTTGGTGTGGAGGTGTGGGGCAGGGCTCGATGGTGGGCTGGGCCTTGTAGGGCCCACCGGGTGTGGGGTGTGGTGCCCCAAAGTGGGGTGCGTGAATGAGCTCCAGCAGGCGATTGACGCACTCAGGTGTGTGTGGGAGGTGTGGTGAGGTGTGGGGTGGGTGTGGACCAGGCAGGGCTGGGTGGCGGGCTGGGCCTTGTAGGGTCCGCCGGGTGTGGGGTGTGGTAGATACCCAACGTGCGTCAGAGGCGTTCGTGAATGAGCTCCAGCGGGCGATTGACGCACCCAGGTGTGTGTGTGTGTGTGTGTGTGCGTGTGTGTGTGTGTGTGTGTGTGTGTTTGTGTGTGTGTTTGTGTGTGTGTGGGAGGTGTGGGGAGGTGTTGAGGTGGGGGGCGAGGCTCGATGGTGGGCTGGGCCTTGAAGGGCCCACCGGGTGTGGGGTGTGGTACCCAAGGTGTGTCAGAGGCGTGCGTGAATGATTCCAGCGGACGATTGACGCACTCAGGTGTGTGTGGGAGGTGTGGTGAGGTGTGGAGGTGTGAGGCAGGGTTTCAAGGTGGGCTGGGCCTTGTAGGGTCCGCCGGGTGTGGGGTGTGGTACCCCCAATTGTGTCAGAGGCATGCGTGAATGAGCTCCAGCAGACAATTGACGCACCCAGGTGTGTGTGTGTGGGGGGGGGGAGGTGTGGACCAGGCAGGCAGCTGGGTGGTTTCGTCCGCAGGCTGTGGGGTGGGTGTTGAGGTATGGGGTGTGGTAAGGTGTGGGGTGTTGCAGCAACGCGTCAGAGGCGTGCATACATGAGCTCCAGCAGATGATTGACGCGCCCAGGTGTGTGTGTGTGTGTGTGCGTGTGTGTGTGTGAGGTGTGGGGTGGGTGGTGGGCTGGGCCTTGAAGGGCCCGCCGGGGGTGGGGTGTGGTACCCAAAAGTGCGTCAGAGGAGCGCGTGAATGAGCCCCAGCAGACGATTGACGCACTCAGGTGTGTGTGTGTGTGAGGTGTGGGGTGGGTGTGGACCCGGCAGGGCTCGATGGTGGGCTGGGCCGTGTGGGGCCCGCAGGGTGTGGGGTGTGGTGCCCCTAAGTGCGTCAGAGGCGCGCGTGAATGAGCCCCAGCAGACGATTGACGCACTCAGGTGTGTGTGCGTGAGGTGTGGGGTGGGTTTGGACCCGGCAGGGCTCGATGGTGGGCTGGGCCGTGTGGGGCCCGCAGGGTGTGGGGTGTGGTGCCCCTAAGTGCGTCAGAGGC